>CM049308.1:66100123-66700123 GCA_026874595.1 Sipunculus nudus | reverse complement strand
ACAAGAACAAAATTATCAGATTTTCTGAAAAAAAAATAAAAATATGAATCATTTACAATTTCTGTAAAACGCATATCACCTATGATGGATATTGACTAGAGCCCCATGCATTCCAGTTTAATCACATATATAACCATATAATGATGCTATAAATACTAATATATACATATATATAAATATATTTTATATATATATACAATATTATATTATTGTAATGTTATAATATTATATTAATATTATAGACATCATTTATTTTAACACGTAATTTGAATGAATTATAAAGTTATGTTATATATATATTGTATATATTACAGAACCATCTTCACGTCGTACCAGTTAGAGGAGTTAGAGAAGGCGTTTAAAGACGCCCACTACCCGGATGTTCACGCCCGCGAGGTTCTGGCTCTGAAGACCAACCTTCCAGAAGACAGAATCCAGGTATGTATATGCATGTCCGTGCGTGCGTGCGTGTGTGGTCTTCTTGACCGAACGCTATTTTATTACAAAACTGGCAACTATATATATTCTAGCTGCTCGCTCGGTACTTTGACTTGCCAAACAAAATAATTAACGACACTTGGATATTCGGAATTGGAATTAGGGTTTCTTTAATTTCCTGGAATATGTGGGATATGAATCTGCACGAAATAAGTTCTATATACGTGAATACCAGTTGTACAAAGTATGATTTTTAGCTCATCTACAGCCATTAACATATATATCATCTCTTTTGTTACACTTGTCATCACGCTCGGCATTTACTTTACTCATGGAGTTATAATATAAAAAAAATTATTATACTTGGGCGGTATACCAATAATTTCGACATGCGACCTGTGACATCCGATATTCAGTGTGTATGCAAAATAATAGCCTCAAAAGCGGTTTTGCGAAGTGGGAGAAATTATTCCATCAGGGTTCAGTAAGGGTACGAAAGTACTCCGAGGAAAACGTCCAGGCGAGAAATTATCTTATGAGAAAATTTGATGTATCGGCAGAGTTGAGAGCGGAACAACATTTTTTTTAGCCACGTACTAACCCACAACTTACAGTAGAACTGAACCTACTTGCTTTATTTATTATCGAGCCAGCTGTCTAGAGTGAATGGCTCCTACTGCCAATTATTAATTAAGCATTTTATCAACTATACTAGATAACTGATAATGCGAAGTCGGAGAGCTCAATACGAAACATGACGAATCTAATTTGATTTAAATTCAAAATCTTATCTTAATCTATAGTTTTCATTCAAGACTGGAAAACCATGCACGTATTTTTGATGACTCCATGAAATGCCTTTAATAATAAAATCATGAAATTGTAATCTAACGAAAAAATACTTATGAAATGAAACCATCCACGCGGTATTATATATGTCTAATATAATATATACAGTTCATTTTAAGTACACATAATATATATATATTTGTGTCTATGATCACTTATACAGTGTGCATTGAGTGTGTTTTACATTATATATATATTGCATATATTAATTATTTGTTTCAAGATATATATATATGTATATATAAATATAAACTGGAAACAAATAACATACTTCAGATAAATGTAAAACATGTAAAACGTATTTTATTTTTAATTGGTAAAAAAATCTTAAATCGTTTAAATAATTTATTAAGTAACTGATTAAATAGTGAGTCATCATTCATGGTTATATAATAAAGGAAAGAATGGTTTCAGGATATTTCGTACTGATTTCCTCGTGATATATCTTTCATTTATTCACAGGGCGGTTCCGTCTTTATAACGACTCTGTCTTTGTAACAAGATAATTGGCTACATTACCAAGCTGGTTCTGCATGTGCACTTGATGACCCTGTATATTAACGACTCTTTGTGAATGTCGAGTGGTCTCTGACATTTCTTCACTTACGAATTTAATATCCTTTTATCTCACAATATTACCATATCCCATTGTAATGAGTTATAACTTATTATAAACAATTAACTGAATTTAGCGTATGACATGCAAATATTCAGTAGAATAGTTCCCAATAATGTGTCTTTATTGAGTTTATTCAGTACAGGTAATATAGAAAACGATTTTAAACAGTGGATATATATAAATATATATTACTCTGGACCGTCTTTATCTAATTACATTTTTTAATTATGATGAGTTAAATACTTTAAAAAAAATAATCATAACCTTTGTCATAAACTAAAAAAAATATTTTTATTTCTATCGCACATATAACAGTTATTCTTCAGCAAATTTAATGTCCCTATGTGACGGATTTATATAAAAAAAATGCATAGTTTGTGATTCAAATGTCTTCTTTCTTCATACGGACGGAATATCAAGAGAGTCATATATGTATTATGACATCACGAGATAAGAACTTGAAAAAATGCCTTTTTACAGTATATGTCACAGGCTCATGTCCTCATAATTGTTAAATTACCATATTTTTAGTTATTTATATGATAAATTATTGATTATACTTAGAAATTGCGATGAGTTTTAGGCTGCGCTGGGAATTTATCTTTGTTTACAATATAGATTACTGCATGTGCGAACTGATTATAATTACGTAACATGCATGATCACAAGATACTGATAACTTACATATATGGACGCCTCAGCTTAGGTCGTTATCACTTTAAACATCGGAAGTGACAAGTTGACAGCGAATAATATGGTCAGAGTCGAGGGCATGATTAAAGCTTAAAGCTGTTAAAGCGACGTGGAGAAAATGTGGCCAATTTTGCATCACCCATCGCCACCGGCAACGCGGCGGCATAAGAACTACATAGAAATATAGCCAGGAGACGGCACCTCAAGATCTTACGGTCTTTGATCGCCTTTCGCGCTGACATCATGGCAACATTCAGCAGCGCCGACGACCAATTTGGCGAGGCTTCAAAAGCACAAGACATCATGTCCTTTGCTTAAATTACCGATGTAGCACCAAATTAGTGCGACCTTAACGAGGCGCGCGGTCGTGGAGTTCACCCTCAGTCGGTCCCTGGCTTGGCAACCAGCCCCTTGCTTGCCTTAATTATCTCCTAATTACTCACCTATGAAGCCTTCACATCGCCTGTTTAACAAGCCTGCTCCTATCCTAACTTATCAAAGCACATCTCATGACTGTTGCGGAGAACGACTTTGGCCTGGGTGTCACGAATATTATACGCGCTCGACCTGTTTGGGTCCCGCGTCGGACTCCAGGTAATAATTCATGTAGAGGAACGCTAAGTAGCGAGCTGACCGGGCATAACTCACAACCCCGACGAGACAGCTACATGTCTCCCCAATTACCAGCCCAACACTTATTTTTTTCATGATTTCTATATACCGGGATAAAAGACAAACCATGGCATTACAGAGCATAGACTTAAAACCTTAAGAATTTAGATCTTTAAGATATATTTTGTAGATATGCGGCTCTATTATATAACAATTATGTCATAAGCTACGTTTTCATGTATTTTGAAACCTATCCATAACCGTAACTTTTAAAGTTCTGAATGATGGAATGGACATACAACAATAAGATCAACAACAATAATAATGATAATAATAATAATAATAATAATAATAATAATAATAATAATAATACATGTCCGTAAACATACATTTGTACAAAAGCAATCTTCTTCAACTGCCAGTTAAACAAATACAGTTGTTTTTTGTTTTATATATATATATGAACCTATGATAAAGATATAAATATATATATATATATATATATATATATATATATATATATATATATATATATATATACTGATAGAAATTGCGGTTAGGTTACCTGTTATTCATATAGTGATAAACATCTATATAATTCTTATTTTATAGTGTTATCAGTCTTTACCTTAACATACAGAAAAAAAAAACAATAAATACCTGTTCTGTTATAACAAAAAGATCATGGATTATTGTTGGTAACAATTCACTTGCATATAGAACCTTTTTGATATGAGTTTCAGTAACTAATAAATTAAAAAGATGTTACCTTATCTTAATAACATTCCTATATGCTGTAAAATCATCATTCCTAATAACCGTGATTAAACAAGTTGTTCGATTTAACTTTCTCTTCATGTCTATGCGCACTGTCTGTGAGAAACCTGCTTGGGACAAATTCGTAATTGGTATGGAATTTTAAAAAATATATAAAAGAATTGGTACTGAATTGTATATGTTGAGATAAATTGAGCTGAATTGATGAACAGCTATAGATGTTCCAATTTTAACATTTTCTTATATAGAGTCCTTCATAAAAGTTGTTTGCCTTTTTTGTTTTTTATTTTGCAAATCAGCAAAATATAACCCCGATCTGGCGAATACAAGGATCAGATATTGGGTTGCATGCCACTCTGCAGACATTGGCCCGTCTGCAGATGGGTTTGGCCTATAATGACTGATTTAAATCTTTTGTTAATAATACGTTAATCTTGTGACCTGACTTTCATTTTTTTATTCAGACAAACACTTTACAGTACTGAATTAAATTTTTTATTTGTAAAATTCACTAATCAGTGTTTTGAAGTGTCGCTTCGTTTGTCTTAAATTATATTTTCCCTTTAAAAATAAACAAATATAAGTTCAAAATATGAAAGCTCTCAAAAGATTATAATCAAACTACGTAACAGATGTAAAGTTATAAAAACCAAATAAATTTATCCATAGAAAAAAAAGCAAAAGAAAGAATACTTTGTGAATGTAATTTTGATATATCGATGACACAGATTTTTGTAGCATTTGTATATTTTGATACATCGGAGATATCAGATTCAACAGTTTCAGGTCGCTGCAAAGACAAACTCACTGTTAAAATGCAGGCTTCTTAATGAAAAAGAAGTGTACAGCTCCCTAATATTTGCTAAAAGTGTAGTTTCTGTAGTCATGCACACAGATCTGGATTTGCAGCAATTGAATTCAAAGCAATATATTCAAATGAAAGTGATTCAACATTCGTAAGGTCACCTTACACACATCTTACACACATTTTTATTCATTTATTTGCATTTTAAAAGAATGTGCATGGACACCTGTCTAAGGTGGTTTTAATTCTATATCTGCACGGGCTATATACTATACCAAATTATAAAAAAAGGGAGTAGACTACCTATATATACGGGACCAGTATAAACTTTGAAGAGCTATAGGACACCAAAATGAGAGAAAAATAGTTTTAATGAGATTGCTTATATATCAAGGAACAGAGCATACCGACCAGTTTTCCATTCTGTTCACGACGTAAGGAGCTGATTTGTTTCAGCATCGGCCAGAATAAGACCTAAACCTTGCGATAGCGGTATCTAAGGAGAAAATCGATGGAAGGCTGCTGAGACAGGGAGCGGGATGCTAAGACGTGTTAGTGACTCGCTCAGCCTCCGGTCAGTCTATCATCATCAGCAGTCTGGCTGCTCCTGCAGCGCATCCTTCCTTCGTAACGACGGGATCCGATTTGCTCTTCCTATTAAAGCCGCAGGGTGACACTCAGCGAAAAGGGATGCAGGGCCTTATTAACTATTTGTTATTCAATCATTAATAAACGCATTAGAGGGCGAGGAAAGGCCGGCAAGCAGGTAATTTGATTAGCACAGCCGGGCAATTTGCCCCTCGTTACGAGGCTCGACCAATTCGGTGGCGTCTCTAATTACTCTAAACGAGCCGCAAGCTGTGAAAAACTGCTTTCTTCATTCGGCGTGTTCTTGGGTTGAAGTTAACGAGCTCGCGTGGCCGACCCTGCGCCCTGGGTCGCCGTCACTTCCCGGTGACTAAAATAAGACTGCACCAGTCACGAGAAGGCTGTGCCAGGGTTTGGACTGGTCTCTGTTGCTGTATGTATCCTTCAGTTACCATTCCGCAAGTAACGTTCACTTCTCGTCCACCGCGGGAGGCGCGCACACAGGGCACCGGAAAAAGTCGTCTGTTTACCAAAGTGTCAGTCTGCACTGCCGGGGGTCTCAGGGTGATAACGGAAAAAGATCAGATCTGGAAACTGCATTTTGTTTATTTCATGTTAAATAAACACATAAAACACATTTTACCAGATTACCATTGTTTTTAACACACCGATTATATTTCTAACAAGTTAAATTTCAATAGCAAAGGAGCACAGAGGCCATATGAATATTCTGCTAGTCATATTACACTAGCTCAGAAGGATTTCCAACAGGTGGTGTAAAAAAAAACATTTCTTCTGTTTTATAGCTATGGCATATATGTTGATCATGTATATGTGCAGTTCCTAAACCAAGTTACCTGTAGATAACCCGATCCTTAGATCCCCGGTGAGCACTTATTAGCATTGTTAACTTACTTACAAGTTTGTTTATCATACGTTACATATTACTTGACACATGCATGATCACTTTATGTAACAGATGTTCCGTAATTTTTTATACCCTTAAATATAAGACCCATCGTCTTCATGTCTATATAATAAGGTTTGGTCCTTTTGTAAACCTTCGAACTTTGTCTTTTTCTTGGAATTCGATATATAGAATACGGGGCTAGCATGGAAACATTCAGTCAGCGCACCTGTCATACCATTTTCTCCCATTTTTTCTGGTTATTTACTAATGAAAGAAAACAACAAAGGAATATGACACAACTGTCAAAAGTAAAGGATGAAGTGGAAGATTACCAATTTTAGTTTTCATGTTTCTTTGATGGAATGTTTGTAAGTGAGCAAAGGCTTCAAGTACTCCCCTCAAAGGTATATAACTCGTAGTGAACACGTGATTGGTATGTTTGTTCTGATATTTGAAATGTCCGCTATGCTTATTTCTGTCTGAAAACGGATTACACAAGGGCCTAAATTATTACTTTAAAATCGTTTGAACATCTAACAATTAATAATGTTAATAGTCTATAGGAAGCAATGTTATGATCTCGCAATTATGAATTCAATATGAGAAAGTATATTAGTATCTATGTCTCCTGCATGTAGACTCACATAATTCATTTAAATTCATGAAAAATAATACTGATTTGTAATTAATTGTATAATCTCCATGGTATTTAATTAAGTCATATACACCTGATGAAAGACACAAAATGTAATATTTTTTATTATTATATACTGTCCAAAATAGTATCGGATGACTTATTTTACCGTAACTTACATCACTTTAAATGTACCTTTTCCCTGTTTCACGTTCTTAACTAATTGTTTACCTTTGGGATTTGCCCATTTTAATACTGTTAGGTGGAATTGTGCTAGCTTGCCAAGAGAATACAAAAATCTGCTTCAAACATTCATATGGTATATATGATCAACACAATATTTATTTAGTCCATTTTTCATACCTTTAAGAATTCTTTTGAGGAATTTGTGCTATAGCACAAATTTGCAAAAAAAGGGGATAAAAATGGGCACACGAAAAAAAAGGAACATCGATCTCGCAGAGAATTTTTTATTGTTTCGGCCTTAATAAGGACATGAAGAAGCGCAATTACAGGCAGGTATATATAACAAACCAGTAGTATCGTTATAATCAGTATTCCGTTAAAATCTTTACTTGGTTTTTGGTTTTACAGGTATGGTTCCAGAACCGGAGAGCCAAGTGGCGAAAAACCGAGAAAACCTGGGGACGCGGAAGCATAATGGCGGAATACGGGCTGTACGGCGCCATGGTGCGACACTCACTCCCTCTACCGGACTCCATCCTGAAAACAGCCAAGGAAGGCGTCATGGATTCCTCGGCACCCTGGTTACTTAGTAAGTATATGGCAACAGCTAAACAAAGGTCACTATATATATAACACAAAAAGCAACTGTTGTAACTGCGGAAAAGTGACTATAAAGGTGACTTTAATAGCTTACATTTCTCAGAGATATTACAGATACGTTATTAAAGATGTATATATATATATATATATATATATATATATATATATATATATATATATATATATATATACACCAAAAGTGGATTGACTTACTTTGAAATATTTATACCTGGTCTTGTTAAACTATGAAAAAAGCTAGATTATTACATATTATACCATGAATATTCTCGATGATTTGTATAAAGTAGTATGAATTATTGAACACGAAGCATGTATTCAGCTATTGATATCAGGGGCGGATCCAGGATTTAGGAAAAGAAGGGGTCAAAACCTGGAGCTCGAATGACAAAACCTAACAAAAGGTCCCAAGGTTCGGGGGGGGGGGGGGGGGGGTCCAGCCCGCAAAAATTGGCATGAAACCTAATTGGTATAAAAAAAAGGTTTGCGCGGCTAAAAGAAATGGGGGGGGGGGGTCCGGACCTCCCTGTCTCCCTGAACCCCTCCCCCCCCCCCAGATCCGCTCCTTGATATAACGTTCACTACAGTGGCATACTGTTTTTCGACCAGAAAACAGTAGGGTTATATAATCCTGCAATATTTGAATAAAGAGTCAGTTTATGCTGAATTTGTAATGAAAGTATGAAAGTCCTCCTCACTCAAATGTTTAGGGCTGGGGAACAAAGCAGCTTTGGTCCAGTCTCTTTTTTAAGGGGGCCGAACAGGATTTTCTTAACACAGCAATATTGAGAAGACTCTGACATCCAGGTTACACTCATATTGACGAAATTTTTGACATGCTATGCGTGAATTGTTTGACTGAATTTTCATAGATTTTAGTAAATTGAAGTGATTCAAATCGAATTATAAAAATTATAAAAAAAGCAAACTATGATATTCTGGTGAGAAGGTTAGGGGGTGGTCCGGTTGAGATTCTAGCGGGGTCCCTAAATTCAGGAGAGAAGGGGAGGGGGGGGGGGGAATGGCTCTGTGCGCACTTCTGTGGACCCCCCATCCCCCCCCCCCCCCCCCCTTCCCCGCTACAACCCACATACACACTTTTTCTCATGAAACAAGACCAATGGGTTTAAACATTTTTAGTTTTGGTTGTTAAGTATACACAGTGGAACCACGACTTGCGACCACCTCACAATTGCAACCACCCCTTAATTGCGACCACTTTTCTTCGTCCCGAATACTAGTATATGATCCAGGTAACTTAGAATGTCATAAATACGACGACCCCCTCCCCCCCCCCCCCCAAATTACTACCTCTTTGGTCAGTCCCCATGGTGGTCGTAACACTAACAGTGTGGTTCCTCTGTATAGTTATAGCTCCGCAAGGTGGTCATAATTGTGGGGTGTATTCACTATAGTTAGAGCTCCGCCAGTAACAGCTTTTGCCTTTGTTGTCTCACCGCCAGGTATGCATAAAAAATCAATAGAAGCCGCAGAGAAGCTGGCGGAGGAGGAAGACAGGTCTCACTCCGACGACTCCAAGTCCCCGCCCAGTTTAGACCGGGAAGAGTTCAGATCGGAGAGTATTGCTTCACTGAGGGCCAAAGCACAGAGCTACAGCGCGCGAATACAAGAAGAAATAGGTCGCGGAGCCCACGTGACCGACGCCAATGGCAAACTCTTGGACGAACCCCGATTTGCTGCATCTTTTACCGACCCACGCCAAGATAACGATTCCAGTGACTGTGAATCCTTAGATCCGGTCCAATAGTCACTTCACCTCATATAGCTCTGTATATATTATTATTATTAAGATTATTAATATTATGTGCTTAATGGTGCACCGACCAAGTCGGATCATGTAAAACCTGTATAAACCTCAGCATAGATTAATATATTATAAGGCTATTTATTAAAGTATTATGTGCATATATTAGATGTTTAATGATCTGTGTTGACCTGAAATGAAAGGTCTGTTTTACTGCATACGTGAATAACTTGACCGGATGTCAGTCATCGGAAGTTTGACTTGAACTCGACTACACCAATGCGCATTGTTGTTTCTTTTGATATGATATTTTCCCCTTTATAGATATACATTGGCCCCCCTTTAGCATGTTTTTTTTTAATTGACAAAGCAAAGCTTTTACGGAACGTTCTTTTTTTTATATTCACATCTTTTTTATAATGCCAATTTTATTATGGTAATATATTAATTTCATTTATTCAGTTTCTACAAAAAGAATTGTTACGGTGTATAGAAGTAACAATGAGCGCTCGTGTTACAATGTTGATGACGTCATCGTTTGTATTAGACAACTTTAAAAGGCTGTTGAATCGATAGAGACATGAATGTCAGGTACATATATAGACTATAACGAACAACCACTGTAAAATTTTATCTTCTTTTTTTTTGTTGATCGCTCACTTTGTAGAATTGTACATTATTGATAAAATATGGATAACATGACCGTCTTAAATTGATTTAAAGATGTATGCATATGTAATTGCTTGTCGAGGGATATATGGAATACCGAATGCATGCCAAATATTCTGGATATCTGTGCATTTCCATAAACAATATATAAAAAAACGAGAACATAAAAAAAGTCGAAAGGGGTGGTGAAACAAACTGCATGCATGCAAGTAAATTTTAATATGATATGTGATTGATTTTATGAACATTTTAGTAATTAATTCAAGGTCACCTCACATTCTTGGCAACGTGGATGAATAAATAGGTGTCGGTCAGCGAAGGTGAAAGTGAAAAAATGATTGAGTGATTAATCTAATTTAAGAGCATGATGCTATTTAAACAGAGGATAATTATATAACTACATGATTAATTGCTCAATGATGGCCACGCTCCTCCCTTATTTGCCTCTTACACATTTCGGGTTCAATCTGATTACAATATAATATATTTCTTCCGCTAAGCAGATACAACTTTACTGTATAAATTAAACTAGACTGTTAAATATGCCATCATGCACTCAGTGTTGATCAGATATTAGTTTTTCATAGTCTGGTTTGTCAATGAGGGCAAGGGACTAAATATTTAAGTTGCTAATAGTGTTTCTGATCTAAAGGTTAATGAAGATTGCTCATGAGAGGGAGAATGTGTGTGTGAGAGAGAGAGACAGAGAGAGAGAGGATTGATAGAAGATTACATAATGGAAATGGAAATATGAGACAGCCAGAAGATAAAATGTGATCAGAATTACTTAATTACTTTAAAATCTCCCTAAAGACCCACTCATGCATTTGTCAGTGTACCTAACATCTTGACAAAATAAATGGATTCCAGAAATGACACGCAAATGCTATGAGCCTTCTTTCATATAATTATCCACAACATATGCAATGTTAAAACCCCGACTGGGACGTTGACCTTTAAGTTACCTTTAATTCAATGAAAACATACTGCTTACATCATGGGAACATAAAAAAATCTTGATAAAGTCGTCCGAGATCACATTATCCGGTTTGTGCTATATATATGCAAGTCGGAATGTGTGTCTTATTTCAGAAAACTTCATGTTTGGATCAAAGGTGATCTAGAACAAAGCTGCCCCTAATAGAAGTGAATTACTCAATAATATAATATTTCACAGTGGGAAAACCTTTAAATGATAAACATTTTATTATAATCCGGACTACCCCCCAAAATTAAAATTCCTAGCGTGTTGCCATAAACCCTTCACAAATATTCATTTGAACCCCTTCATAACTTTTTTAGCACGACTTGTCAAATGATAAACCAACCAAACAACTTATCTACCAAATTACCACCCAGCCAAGTAACAAACAAAGACAAAAACATTATCCCTCCTCGCCGACCGGAGGTTTAATAAAAACTTATTTGAAAGCGGCTATTTTCATGCCTTTTAAGTTTTATTTGTAGAATTTATGTCATGTCTGGTTTACTCTGCGTTCATATAAAAGAAAGGTAGGAAATTCCTCCAAAGAAAGATTTTTGTAACGCGATTATTTCACCGGAATTAGCCTGTTTCTCCATAAGCTTTTAGTAAAACGGTAACATGTGACCATGTTGATAAACAGAAAAAGCATGTTGAATGTGAGAAAGTTGAAAGGTGACTCCATGGTTGTTGATTGCGAGAATTTATGAAAAATATTTTGTCTTTTGCGAAACTCTGGTTATTCACCCACCGACGTGTTTTTGACGGTGGTCAATATGTCGTGCCTTAGCTCCCAGTTGTTAGACACGAAGTTATAAACTAAAAGGAGAGTCTGTGCAACGTAGGATCGGCGCTTTATGCTTTTTTATAAAGGTCAAATTAATTATATCGTTGTATAAGATATCAGAATAAGCTCCGGTAAGGATGATAATTGCCATGTTGTTTGGGATATATATGTGGTCGTAGATGGTTACAGACCATATATATATCTTTTCCCTGCATGTAATTGCTCAACAAAGGGATTACATTTTCGACAATTTTGGCATAACGTATGGAAGAAACCCAAAAGCTAGAATATTTAGTAATAGCACTTTTTTGTGGGTACCTTAATACACATTATTATGAATATGCCAACGACAAGTCTTGGATTTGTCCTTAAGAAAAATTCACACTCGGTTTGTGTCCAGGGTCCTGCCGTCAGCCATGCAAGAAGACTGCGCTGTGGTGAATTCTTAGGTTTAGCTCAACTGCTGGAACACTGCATATATGTAGCATCTTAGTTCTCATCGGAGTTTTCGTTTATTTCTCACTAACTTGATTAATGATTAATTTCAAATGGACGGGTTAATATCAAAATTTGTTATATTCTGCTTTGTTGTTTTCCAGCCCAAAATTAAAATAGCCTAAAATTCATGGATTTATCCTTAAGAAATAATTTACACTTAAATTCAAAACATCAGACAGTTAGAGGACAATGCTGTGGTGAATTCTTAGTATCAGCTCAACTGCTGGAACACTGCATATGTAGCATATTAGTTCTTTTGGAGTTTTTTGTTTATTTCCCACTAACTTAAAAATCAATGATTCTTTCAAAGGGGCGGGAGAACGGCAACATTTGTTTTATTCTGCTATGTTACTTTCCAGCCCCAAATTAATCGACTTAAGATCTCAAGACCGTACCTTTAATCCTCATTAAAAGTCACAAGGTCAGTTAAATGTTCGGGCCTTAATGTTAAAGTTTGAAATCTTCAGTACTACAGAGTGTATCCGTTTACGTCTATCTACACCAAGAGGAACGTCATGCATATGCAAATGCATTTTTCATCACCACCCTGTGCGTATTTATGTCTGCCTAAAGGTATTTTGTAAATGTCCATTTTGCTTGAGTTGCTTAATATACACAAAGTGTTACAGTTTTAAAATTTTTTGACTATAAGTTTAAAATTTTATTAAGATTTCCATTGAACTAATGATATGTTTAAAGACCTTTTAATTAAGTATAACTATCCATGCTAGAAATTTAACATCCCATCGATGCATGACGTTACCAAATTAAACAAGCGAATTATATCATTTGTATGTTTCGTTAAAGAAATAAATTGCCATTTAAAGGAAAATCTTTACATCATCAACGCAGTAATTAAAGCAATTTCCTTGGCTTTGTTTCTAAGTATTGCAAAACTTTTTAAATGTGGACAAGCTTAGACCAAGGGTTAAAAAGTACTCTCTATCCGAAGTGCTGTACATATCACCAAATTAACTTAATTAATTCAATGCATTTTCACTCTCGCTTTTGTCATCATTCGGGAACATGTCTGGTTCAATGTCCTTATTTTGGCAAACCCCATATTAGAATATTACTTATTCCGGTATATCTACAGACGTACATATTTAATGTACAAGGTAAACGTATAAACCAATTACATAAAATAATAAAGATATAAGGAAGTTATCATTATTAATTATATACCTATGTGAATCTAATTTCTGATGCATCCCTTTGTGTTCTTTTGGATAATCACATAAATGGCTTCTTTACTAAGTGAAAAGTCTACCAGCTTATGAAAGCGACGCCTGGTGAGCAAATATGTATATAAATCTGATGCCACAAATTCAATCACAATATAATTGAGAGGAAGACCTGCTGGCTTAACTTCTAACAGAAACAGAAGTATACAGTGTACTTAAATGTTTTTTTTTGTCCTATAATTTTTATGTTTAGCATGTGATAAGTGAAAAATGTTTATGTTTATCAAACTGCGTCATGCTCTCACATGCAAAACCAACTATGATCGATATATGTCGACGGAATCAAATGTTGTTTGAATAACATATATATAAACCCTTGTAATTAAATATGCATCATTACTTTGGCTCATAATTCATTCATAATTGCTGATTCAATAGAGAGCAAAGTGAAAGCTAGCCTTTGCCAAAAAGACCAATATACAAAATCGTTATTGGATGAGGAATCTGAAAATAAGAAATGATTTATGTTTAAGCTCATTGGCGCCACTTGCGACTTTGACAAATTTCCGTTTGTATGTACATCATTGATACATGTTTCCGGTTTTAAAAAAAATTGAAAGAAACACGTAAGTCAAAATATAAAAACTGACCAAGGTCGTGTAGTTATAAGTATATACGTTTATATATATATAGGGACCATTACTGAATTAATGTTTGCCGTATACGCGACAGATTTAGAGTTCATGTACTTGGGTCATATCATGCAAGCATGGGTTTTGAAGATCAGTTTCATAAACGTGTGAATTGAATCACGACTATCCTACATATCAATACCCTTTCCCTGTTCTTTTACCCTGTCTAAAACATTCCTTTTCAAAGAAAATATGTACAGCATAATGAGAGTACAATCATTGATATAAACTTCACGAAAACTCAATAATATGTATGAATACAACATCTCTTTAACATAAAATAATGGTTTTTAACCAATCTATATGAATATTCAGCATGTATAAAATGAAAAAAATGTCCAAAAGTCCAGCACTGTATTCGATAAATAAAATTTAATATGCTTACTTATGTATAAATTTACATATTGTCTAATAAAAAATGCACACAAATATTACATCAACACCTTTAAATTTGCCTATACATATTTGTTGTGCATATATTTTCAAATGCCAGACAGAATTAATATGTCTTCAATAAATTCAATATGTTTCAATAGCTCGATAAACAGGCAATAATTTAAACATGATTTTTAACATTTAAACAAAAATTTTTAAAGGGACACTATTTTAAGAACCCAGCAAAAGTAAGCCAATTTTCATTGGACTTATTAAAACATACATGACAATATAATATCTTAAAGATGTTTTCTTTTTCTTATACTGTGGGTATTCTTGTTGAAAAATGAAATTTGAAATTTTTCATTGGATCAAAATTTAAAATTTCAGTTTTTTAGGGTAGAAGGAGACATGATAGAGGAAAAAAAAAAAAAAAACATCTTTGAGATATTGTCATGTAGATTCATGATTGCCTGGGACTTAAAAGGGACTTTCTCTTACTGCATGGGTGCTTCAAACAGCTGTTGTTTAAAACTTAAAAAAAAAATTGAGATGTTAAAATATCATATGAAAATGAATGAAAATATCAAAAATATGTATACTATCAGAGAGAACACTGTACCAGATTATCATTAATGTATACTGATGGGTTTAATATGGAAAACAAATTTAGGACTTAAAATTAGTAATAGGGATTATGCCAGTTCTGCTGTATACCTTAATAGAAAATCCCTGGTCAAGGTGATGCAGTATACGTTGTTCATTTACCAAACTAGGTAATAAAGGGCCTCTTCAGGAGGAAAATAGTTTAACTTGACGCTCTTTTTATACTTCATACGGAAAATAAGCAATAATCTGTATATTTTCAGTTTATCAAGCCACCACCGTGCTAGCTATAAAAGAATAAATGCAATTTCTCGGGGGAAAATTCAGTTGCTGCCAAATTTTATTTATAAATCTAACAATCCTAAATTTTCCTCTTTCCTCTATACGAAGTACGATGATCTCCGTTTGAAAGTAAATATATTAAAAAAAAACGGTATACCAACTCTTTCTTAATTTATTCCTCCGCCTTTCTATAATGTTTATTATGTCTAGGGAAAGTTTAACATTACAGGTAATGTACCTTGATTTGACTGCTCAATTCATCCTGAGCAAGTTGTTAATCGGCATCTCTTTTTTTTCTTTATGGTTAAATTAATTAATTTTTTTTTATTTTCATATACTAGTGGTATACCCATTATTTCGACCTGCGAATTTTAACATCCAGATTTTAGTGTGTACGCAAAATGGCAGCCCGTATGAGTGGTTTCGAGAAACTAGGAGAAGTGGCCTGCCAGGATTTGATAAGGGCGCGGGGATTCCACACAAAAGGACTCCGAGGATAGGTATTCAGGCGATATTATATATATCTCCTGGGAGAGTTTTTTTAATTTGTTTTTTGTGGTAACCGCCTCCATTTTGAATGCTAGCTTAACTAAGTATATGTACTAAGTATAAGTATATATATATATATATATATATATATATTCTGGAGAATTCCATTCCGATTTCCTCTGATTTTATATTCTGGTATCACCAGGTCCATTTACTGCTGCACCTGCGGGCCCTTGGTGTGTAATCTTCCCCATTTCGGGGTCATACTACCGAGGTACCCCCATGGGCCCACTTGTTTGTGAGTGAAACATGGCCTCTCCATGGGCACGTCCTTCCTATTAAGCCTGCAGAGCGCTCACCCTGGGTAGGGGCCGACCGTGAAAAATCTTACCACCACGGCTGAGATCACCCGATTTTGAGTCCTGTGCTCTACCATTGAGCCGCGGATGCCGGTCTGCTGGGAGAGTTTGGTGATAAGGATACGTGTATTGGCAAAGTTTGAAATGGAATAACGCCTTTTTAGATAACACCCAAATTTTAAGACTGTAGTTTAAGATTGACCAGGTGCCTCCCAGGCTCAAAACCATTTCTGATCAACCCTTCATCAATGGGATGTTTATTCCTTTCCACCCAGAGACAAATCGAAACATTGTTTCGCATCGGCTTATCGGCTTATGGGCGTGAAAACATTCCCTCTTTTTCTGAAAGAAAAGGGAAGGCTGCTAACTGCGGATTTCTGAGTTTGAGTGATAATAAGGTGATTTACAGTTTCGGTCCGTAAAATCAAGATTACTTGTGTTTTCCAGACTAAATTCTACATTTAAACACTTCTACTGGTCTTTCACCATAAAAATCCATAATATCCTCACATAAAAAGTCGCTTTTCTCACTGGTAACGGCACTTAATCTTGGACTCTCTGAAGTGGTAGTCATCCATTCATAGCAACCCATAATGCCTTTTTCTGACTGGCCATTGCTTGATAACCTCAAAAATATAAATAATACCTTTTATTTAAACTGAAGCAAATAAACTGTGTTCTTCTTCGTATGAAGACATGTTTACGCAAAAGTTAAATATAAGACAATAGCAATAACCATGCACCCATATATTATATATTTCAAAATAAAATATAAATATAGCAAGACTAACATCATATGGGATTTCCCAGGAATCCCTCATTCGTGGAATGGCTGATTACCAAGCAACCATACGCAGTTAGCAGCCTTCCCTTGAAAGAAAAGTGGTACGTATTCACGCCCATAGGTCTGAAATCACGTCAGAATAAACCGTATATATCATGTTAATAGGGATTCAAGCGCCTGTGATAAGAATGACTGTTCCAAAATTAAATTAATTAATATGACTGTATTTTATCTAAAATGAAAGATGAAATGCATGTAAGGAATCCTCAATACATGTTTTATAAAATTATTATCTGATTAATAATACCTATTATTAATTTACCATTATTCATTTCCTGACGTTTTATCATTAAAAAATAAGTGTTAAGACAATAGCCTTTCGTGAGGACTATGTAATTAATCAGGCAGCCCTGAAGGTACACATATAGATTCGCCGTATAAAAACATGCCCAGTGAGGTAACCACGGCCAGAATATGTCTACAATCAATGTAATACTTAAAGGTATGATCATCTTGTACAAATGGTGGGTGCTTTTCGTATGTAATTAGTGTAATTATTTTGACAAGTTTTTCATTTTGAATGAATTATTCTTAAGGCGTCTTCAGAAGACAAGGCCATTCGGTGCGGGACTATCGTTTGTAGAGAATAAAACTGCGGCAAGTGATTCCCATGTACTCAATGACATAAAGTTTCCCTGACATCAAAGGGATACTTCTTTGTATACGAGATACCTCTGTAGTCACGAAGGAGAAAAAAAGTCACAGCTGGATGTGACAGGTTTGCCGGGTTAACTAAGCTGTGCCCTGCTGGCCCGTGCCTGTAAAAACACAATTCCCCCCTGACTTAATAGATCAAGATGTACTAAGGTCTACTCGTTCTTACACTAATCCCCCAACGGTATCTGTCAAGGTTATTGTATATTGGACGAACTTGTATACTCAAATTCCTGCAGTGAAATAACTTGTTAGATTATAAAAACTTGGCTGTTTTATACAGCGGTGGAACTGAGATTCTGTAAACTGAAATATACAGGTGTGATACACATAACCACTTTGAAGGGCTACTTTTTCCCATGCTTGCTCGTATATGTGTGGAGATTTGTTTTGTCATATTTTGGTTGGATCTATTCCTTGGTATACTTTTATTTGAGCTCTTCCTTAATTCATAAGTGCGTCTTGCCATTAAACGGATACATTTAGACACAATTGAGGGTAACAGTTTATTTGGAGCACAAATGCTATATATATTATTTGTTCTTAGGATATACATATACATGTGTGCGCGTATTTGTCATAATGTCCTCCGAATCTTTTATCTGAATACTGACACTACCTTACCCACTTGTTTACACACAAATGCACACACAAGAACTTATGTCCATATATCGACTACCTAAAATTCATTATGTGGAGTACCAATTAATCAATTATTTTTCAATTAGACCAATATATGCAGCCTGCTAAGGAATTGAAACACGAGTTTATTGGTCATGTGTATCAATATTTCCAATATTATGTATACTTTCAATTAGAAGTGCCTTATTTGGGCAGGGATCGCTTCAGGTAGGTATGTGGGGGGGGGGGGGGGGTAAGGACGTAGCCTGGTGGTTAAGGCGTTGGACTTCAGAGCTGATGGTCCCCGGTTTGAACCCCGCCAGTGCTTCAATGGTATAATGGTGAAATCTCACGTGAACCTCAAAGATTCGCTATAATGTCTGAACGACAGGTTATGACTTCTGGATTTTCATTATCCCGTACATGTACAACTTGAAATCCAAAAGGCTTAACGAGAACAAATCATTCTAATCATATGGATACCGTCAACTCCATTCAATATACAATGTCACCAACAGGCCATTGTGAAAAGAAAAAAAGGTATGCTAGGAGGAATGTAGAATTAGGTGTGTACACGCCACTTAAAGCCAACCATTGACCTGCCTTACCTGTAGTATTTACTCTAATTATGTATCAATGAACTGTAAGTAATTCCTATCAGGAAAGGTCCTTGTAAATCCTCTGTGATGGATGTATGACCTTTTGTATCTACAAACTGTTAGTATAAACAAGGTACAGGCACCCATGTTGATAAACAGAAAGAAAAACATGTAACTGAAGGTGGTTGGCTGCATATGTGCGTAAGTTGAAATGTCACCACTTGGAAGTCGCCCTATGCAAAACTCTGGTTCGTCTGACGTTCCTCCAGATGTCGTTGTTGAATGTGTTTGGATTATGTTAGCTGGTTATAAAACGTGGATATAAACAAAACAAACGCACGGCCTGTATACAGTGGGATCAGCGGTTTTTGTTTTGATCTTAAGAAAGGCCAAAGTTATTACCTTTAGTTAACGGACGATGTCAGATATCGGAAGAGGTCCCTTTAATGAACACATACAAACATGTATATTAACATATGTGCCGCTTTAAGTAAGACTCTGGTATGTAAAAATTGCATTCTTGTAAAGTCTTTACATAATTGTAATCTTGTTTGGCATGCATACGGAAACCTTTTTTCACATCCAATAAAAAAGTTTACTTTCATATATATATATATATATATATATATATATATATATATATATATATATATATATGAGATTTACATTGCGGCAGGAATGTTTGCCTGATGTCACAGTTATGAGGAATTATTTCATGAAGCAACATTTTACATATGATATGTTTATTCTTAAATGGTGGACTTTAGTGTAACAGCCTCTAAAGTAGGGTCACCGCCCATAGGAATAAAGCCAATAATGCATACTTTTGTCATGATACCTTTTCATGAGTCTCCTTTCTGCATGTGTCTGCTTCGTGAAGAAATTAACATTATAACGACGGCTTGCTTTGGCAGAAGTCACGACAACAACAGCGGATGATCCTCCTAATTAGGTTATGATATGTGTGATGTCGAATACAGATGGATACACAAACCGTCACACACGTTTCTTATGCTGATTCACTCTTAACGCACACAGATAAAGGACAATTCCCCACACAACACGATTCCCTGCTAATGTGTGTACATGTAATGTTTTTTACCATATATAAACTAAAAACCGGCATTCTGGGAAATGCACACCACCTATATACGCTATGATGTGATACTATTTCAAACAATTTCCAATGAAATGCCACGCCGCGTCCACATTTTTTACATGCCCAATACTCTTAGATTTTGCTCCGATATATACATGTAGTAGGTGCTCTATGATTCTCTTCAATAACTGTGAGAATCGCAGAAAATCAAAGTGTGAGGTCTGCCTTATAGAATATTAAACATCTTCGAATTGCATCTACTAAGCCTTCGGTCAAGATCTGTGGTTTTTGGGAATCTGCTCTACCGTATTAGCTGTAAAGAATATGATTATTCCTAATTTACTCTGCATGCGCTTAACATGCACCATTTTATTTAAACAGCATTGGTATTTTTTGTTGTAGTCAAACTAACGCAGATTTTACTATGAAATATTCTTTACTGGCTACACTGATTATTCTGCTGCACATTTGGTGTCAGGGAAAGCTTTTAAACGTTTGAGGGGATATTTTTTTTAATATTTCACCTGGTAAACTAAGGTAAGATATATACACGGAAAGTATGTACACCACAAGGAGTTGATAAAAAAAGGCAACAGTCAATAAAATTGTTCTATGGAATCTTGATAAAAAATTACGGAGCGAAAGGGCAATTTTTGTGTGTGAAAATTTGTCGGTCAAGACGAATCATGTTAAATTTGCCTGATTAAATGGAGGATACTTAAAAACCTTACTGAGATTTGGATTGCTATCTTTATTAATGCAAATTTTGCATTATTAATACAACTGTTGGTTTTTTTATAGAAAAGCAGCAATTAGCAAGAATTCAAGTGGCAACATTAATACAGAGGACTTGTGTTCCTCACAAAAAATTGATTCGTGATAAACAGGAAAAAACATTACTATTACAATAACTAAATGTGTGTGTCTGAACCCTCAGAGTAATTATTTTAGCCTCTCCTGAAACGATAGGTTGCATAAAGCGCTTCATAAGTTTATTTCTCTTTCGACATTTGGGGCCAGACATGGGGGACTTATCCCGTCGAGAATTTTTTTTCCTGCGCGCATTTGCGCTTGATCTCTTATATTGTTGATTTTTAAAAAGCAACCGTTAGTCATAGTAAACGTATCATGTTTGCCCATAATTTTTATTTCTCGACCGTGACCTAATTTCCAAAGTATTCTACTGAACCTATATTATCACTCGGCTGCAGGCCATATGGGTCTACCCAGGATTGCTCGACGATATGAAACCTCTGGTTGGTTACGAATTTTAATATCCTGTGTAATATATTCAGTTTATGGTACAAAACAAGAGCTTTTATTAGTTCTGTCTTTGTCTGCACCTGTTAGCCTAGGGCTGGTTTTAATTTTGAGTTTGAAATTTGCTTACTCGACCATTACAAAATTATTAACTTTGTTAATCAATTCTTTCTTTGCAGGGGCGGATCCAGGATTTAGGAAAATGAGAGTCCCAACCCAGGAGGACCTATGACAAAACATTAAAGGTCCTCAAAATGATAATATGTAACCACTGGTAAGAGTGACATTAACGGTGACATTGGTTTTTACACACGATGGGAAAAAAATATAATGGATAGGTAAAGGAAACTAGGTACCTTATAATTAGAAATAGACAGCATATATTTGTGATGTTATAATTACTCGGGTGTAACATATGTGTCCTTTTTTTTATTTAAACTCATCCCTGTTGAATGACATCGTCATATTCATAATGATAAATTCATTTGCTCATGCATATATCCATATGTTATTATA
Organism: Sipunculus nudus; assembly: GCA_026874595.1. Lineage (NCBI taxonomy): Eukaryota > Metazoa > Annelida > Sipuncula > Golfingiida > Sipunculidae > Sipunculus > Sipunculus nudus. The sequence goes on along the minus strand of CM049308.1, from coordinate 66,678,113 downwards.
TACTGTTTGTATCAAATAGTAATCTGGTACTGTGAAGAATGCTTTAAATTGTGCTGTTGACAAGCTGTTCCCACATGTCAGAGTGTCCTCAATGACGACTTTTTTTTGTCTCATTTCTATGATTAATCTGGTACTTTATTTTACACCGAGACAATGTACACGTGCTGCACACTATACTTCGGACTTGGACTCGGAGGTAAGCACTCGAGAATTCAGAACTTGTCTATCAGTATTCGAAGGACTGACGTTCAGGTTTGAGGACACACTATATAAAAAAGAACAATGGCATGCTTGAAACAGGAATTACATAGTATTTTATATTTAGGGCTGCACATTTGATAATCAAGGGCACAAAATTCATTTATTTTATAATTTCTAAAAAAAAAAATCAAGGTACAGGACACGGACTTGCATGCGGACTCAGATAGTGTGGAACAGGCTACAACACTTTTATATTAATAGATTCAATGGAAAATAGTCCACGGTCACCTAAATCTAATGTGCTACAACTGGAAGCAGGTCTTTGTCTCTTAGCCATGTAGATTCCCCCAGCTGTATGCATATCGAACGATTTTTTTCTATATCTGTTCCATTAGTTTATCGCTCTTAATTACAAAATAACCATTTCAATATTTTTTTGTTTGTTAATGAAAATTGTTTTTCAACAGGACTGTTTCTTTTTGTTAAATGCTTGTCGATATCTGTTCAGGAAACGGCAATTGTTGTCAATCTAATTGATTTCTCTCGGCCTTTGAACATTAATGAACGGAGTACTTAACATATATGGCCATTACTGAACCTTTTTCCGTGGCAAATTGGCATTTTGCAATGGGCATATTTTCTCTGGACATAGCAGTACAACTGTAACTGTGAATGTGTTCTCAACACAGAACACTTTTGCTTTCAATCTGGATACATTTCTACATTTTCTTGACGATCTGTTGAAGCATTTTGGTAAAATCTAAACATAAACACCTGCTGAAAAATATATACCCCGGCAATATCCCCATTTCAATCACCATTTCGAACAGATCACAATATATAAATATTCACGACTGAACAAATCGACTCGTGTATACAACCAGCCCCGAGCTCATAACACCGTGAATTTGTGAATTTAATTCCCACTTTAAAAGCTAATTTGCCGGAATCGAAATGTGGTGCCCCTTACCTCTTCTTGTGCCGACTATTGCATGTTGCTTCGGTTTCATCTTCGTAACGTTATACGGTTTAATAAATATAACTTTTTATATAATGTTTTCTGATCCGTAGCTATACAGTGATATGTTTTAAGGTGTACATGCACTTATACCGTTAAAATTGATTATGTATTGCTGATTTCAAATGCACATATCATACATTTCCCAAAGAGAAATTGTATTTATCCATTTGTTCATTTCCAGTTCTTCTAAATCTACAAACATTTCAATTAGGTCCATACCCAATCTTTCAAAGTTCTTTCAGAGAGACAAATTGAAATCAGGTATATACATGTATAAGAAACAAAGATAAAAGAATACAGGAAAGTTTCGGTTGGAGCATACTGCTTAGGACGACGATATATGGTCACACCGAAAAATTATTTATTTTCTATGGACCGTGGGACAAAAGAAAATTGAGCGTGCATGCGGCAGATATATCTTTTTTTAAGTACCGGTCAAGACAAAATATTAATGAAACAAATGCCATCCTGCCCGGAGGAAAGAAATATGTGTCACAGATTTTAAATGGTGCATCTGAAAAATCAAACATTTAATCCAATTTCAATGATATATTTATTAATAAAAACTTTGCGTTAGTAGTATATATACTAACGATTTCTTGGAACCATTCACGAATAAGGTAGTCTCGAGACCTATATGAATATAACAGAATTTGTGTTCATTAAAGAATACGATTTCGATCTGTGTCAAAAATGAGTGCATGGCGATTCTGTAATATATTACATTTAAGTGTCCAGGCCTATAGAGAGCATTACACTGAGAGGAAATTTTGCAATATAACCTATCAAGAACCCCCTTGTAATAAAACCACATGAAGAGGTTTTCGTGCACGGGGCTTTAAATCTAACTAAAATTACACCAGGTTTTTTAATTCTGTGACATGTTAATGGCCGCATTCCATATGTCACAGGAAAAGTTTACCTAGTCATGCATAGTGTGTCATTTTCACAAATCACGACATGCATAATAATTTTATATTAGCAGACAACTGCAAGAAGAAAGCGAAAGCAAAAACAACCGACCGCCAGGTTTTGGTAAATTCTAAACAACCACTCCTTTGACAAATGTTTGCACGACCTCTGTGTGAAAGAAACATTAAGAGAAAGGGTTATTGTAACTTTATAGAACTATAATTATATAACAATATTTTATTACAGAGACCTAAGCTATAGGCAAAACTACATTTTAGGTAAGGTTTAGTAAATCAGTTGCTAAACTTACAAACATACATTGACTTTCAAAATTGTTTATATTATGTAAATCGCAACCTTATTAGTAAAAGGAAAATGTATACTTTTCCTGATGTAAGATAATATATTAATGTTACTGCTAATATCTATTAGCAAGGGCCTGACTTTCTCCTTCTTTTTAGAAATCTAGTGAGTAATTATAAAGGTTTTATGTCAACTTTTAAAAATTGTGAAGCAATTTGGAACCCTTACACAGATTGGTATTCTTTAACTTAGGCAACTCTCAAATGAGTTAATTCCATTTGTATGTGTTCAAATTATTTCAAAACAATATATAGTGTTCTGTACCCAAGATGAGCAGACTAAACGATGTAAGTCTTTTACAGAGAATATTGGCTGCATTGACCTTTCTGTAATATAGAATATAAATGGATGATTATCGTTTTATTTAAACAATAAGTGACTGAAATTAAATCCTAAATAATATAAAAAGGCGATGAATTTCAGAATAAATATGTAAACAGCGTTAATGAATCGTTAATTAACGTAATTGGCCAAAAGATGGTCTGTGTATTCTTGTTACTGTTCACATTTTATCCTTAAAATGATTTAAGACATCTTCATACAAGAGCCGGAGTTAATTAACTCCTTTAAAGTTAATTAACCCTTTCATGTTTTGTGTTTTACTTCCGTTTATTTCCGAAACAAATTTTTTATATCATTTCCATTCAATATATTAACATAGATATACTCTTGTATTGTAATAAATAGCAGGCAGGAAGTGCACTTGAATATGGCTGATTTTATACCAAATCTATATTACAGATAATATTGCTCTCAGGATAATTTACAATTAAGTGCTAGTACTTCTAGAGGTTCTAAAAAGTGGTCCTTCATTTATAAAAATAAAATGGTTGTACTTTACAGGCACTTGAATTTCCCAGTACATATAGTTACAAGTACATTACAAATGCACCTGATTTGTAATATACAGGGGAAGTACTAGAAATTGTAAATTTGATCAAAGTCCTGTGCCTGTATTTGTAGACTTGGGTCGAAACTATTTCTGCACTAGACACAATCGTATGTCTGCTTGCATGGGTATGGATAATGATTGTATATAAGATCTGTTTGCCGTTGGTTTAATGTTTAAAGAGGAGTGAAATGTTAGAGTTTGTTTATTCGTATAAATGGTAATATTGCAAAGATGTAGCACAATGATATTTCAATCAACGTTAAAGTAATACCTTTTGCAATAGTACAGTTCAAACTGATACAACATATTAAGCTGCTAGGGTTACACTACCATTTAAATATTTAACAGATAGTAAAAGACTATCAGAAAAAAGGAAAATCTGAAAATGCAGGGCTCCCAATATAAAAGGGCCCTGAAAGAGTATCGCTCTGTTTTGAATAACCATCTTTTCTTATCTTTTTCTCCTGGTGGTCATTTTATGAAAATGTGTTGGAGAGTAAATTTGTATGATCTAAATTTGGGACGTTGCATATTGATCACGCGTAGACGGGGTCAAACACAAGTGTCCTGATGTTATCCCGATCACGTGAAACAAAACACCCTGAAATGAAGATGCCTCTGGGAGTACGGAAACAATGAGTTATCCCGTCGTTAGCCCATGTCTGACGAAAATTACCTTTGTACCCAGATGTTCCTTCGATGTTATGACGTTATTCCCCCGACCAAAAAACATCGGAAAATTTTTAAGCATATTTTTTTATTACCTCGGTGTCTCCGCGATCTTGTCTCTCTTCCGAAATTTCCTTTCCGTGCATTCGGTTTGATGCCTATAGAAGAGCCTATATAAAGTGTGGTAAAATCTCGCTACAACACGCAGATATTATCTCTTTTTAGACATTTCTATCATAAATCCCTAAATCTATTAAAAATCATTAACCCAGTAAGCTTCTTTTTTCTGTTGTCGTTGTCATCCTTCTATCGCTGTAGCCTAATTGTGAAACAATAAAATATTTATGTAGTAGAATAGTTATATCGCAAGATACCTGCACCGTGATATTTTCTTTTCCTTGTAGGTTCCTTAACAAAACTGAGTAGAGCATGCAATGTGTATGATTTAATGATCGTCTAATTCGATCCCAGTCTTTTCCTACAAGAAAAATCACCCAATAAATATGTCAACATATATTAGTCTGTCAGGAAGTAGTTCACAAATTAGTTATTGCATTTACGCCGGTTATTGTATAATTGAACATTACACGATATATAGATCTTATTATAGATTTTATTCATTTAGATTTGTAATCTATTAATGTATATACTCATTTAATTGTTCAGTTTTTTGTATTACTTGCTTCCTGCAATTTAGATTATTAACTTCAGCTAATACGTGCTTGGGGGGTCTTTGTTCTATTTTCGCTCAAGAAGCCCAGTTGGTATACTAAATATGGCAGGAACATTCTTTTATAGATCAGTTCCAGGAGATTCTCCAAGAAAGTTACGAAGTTAACTTTGATGGGGGCTAGCCAGCTAAAGACATAAGTGGAAATAAAGAAACACTTGTAGTTAGCGAAAACGAGGTCTTCAATGCTACAGTGATCAGGTCATGCACATGGTAATTGGGATATGGTCGCATTACATCAAATCACGCAAAATGTCTCTTTCTTTCTCGACATTCAGCTGAGTACAGCATCTATTGCGACATTGGCCCCGAGGCGCTCACTCAGATTACAGGCAGGATAATCATTAGAAAATGAGGTTTTCGTGATTTTTGATAGAATTTGATCTTCCTTATCCACTGCGATTTGCTGAGACATTGCTTGAATAAGCTTCATAACTTGGTTTGGCGCCGCATTCAGTAAAGCGATACTGACAATTTCCCGATTGTGCCTGGCCCCCAGCGCTCTCATTGACTTATTGTACGTGAAAGATTGGCTTTGTGAGGCGCGCTCCCCTCATCCCGTCCTCCTCAATTCAATCAAACCACGAATAACGCTACTGCTTAACTTCATTAAATTTCCCCGTTAGCCGGCGATCGGATTCCGACGCCATTTTGCAGTTGCCGGCCAGACCCATTTGACTGCCACTTTGGACACGTCTCAGTGCGTGCGTGGAGCTGGGAAAAGACATAAACGGTGCTAATGCCAGGGAGTGTATTGTGGTGAAGAAATCGTCAGTTAGATTTGATGATGGTACTTCAGCATTCATTGTAGTCAATGGCGCGGGTTAATGCAGTCAATAAATCCTGCTTGATTCGTTCTTCTTGTGAAATGTCGCTGTTAATAGGGCCAGCTTGCCGGGGGATGTTCCAGTGATATTGGGATTGGGTTGCTGCCGCCATCACTGCGCCTGATTTTTCGTTGTCATATCCATGTGCCTAATGATTCATCTTTAATTTGTCAGCGTTTAATTGCTTCATTTTACTTGTTTGTATCGGTGTGCAGTCAGGTTTCATTGTTTGCTTTCACATCATGTTCCTGTGGCTAGTACTTCCGCATGTATCATTGATGGACTTGTAGACTCTATGTGTTAAATTATATTAAACTGTTGTGTTTAGTGTTGAAAATCCAAATAAGTCACTTACTGTTCTCCGGTGATATTTGCTTGACAGGCCAATAAATTTATATAAATTTCTTTTCCTGCAATCGTCCTATTTTTCCGTATATTACATGAGAGAATCGTCTATGAGAAATGTTTTATGTTTATATATATACTTGCAGATGAATATACCTCATGCATAACGGTACATTTATATATATTTTTTTTATATTCTTTTAATAAATATCCAGAAGGTTGAATACAATCAACAATGATTATGAAATTCATGCATGATATATTAGATATGCATTGAATAATATGGTTTAACAAGCTATGTTAAGCATAACATCTATAGCATAATTCGTCAACTGTTACCGATTTGTATTACTTGTGAAATGCCTTCGTACAGTTTTCTGGAAATTAACCTATAGGCCCAAAGAACTATATACGATATTGTCGCTTGTTTCCATATAAAAAGGAAGAAAGCAATATGAAGACACAAAAACCATAGGTTGGTAAAAATTGTGGTTGTATTTGTTTCAAATCTAAAAATAATGAAGCAAGTCAGCAGTCACATACTTCCGCTTTTCAAAACAACTTTTCCTTTGTTGCATAACTTAATTATATGAAAAGTAATTTACATATAATATCTACAACATCATTCCCCCAAGATGTCTTTGTCCTTTATTCTTAATTATTTTAAGTTTCTAATTCAAGGGTACGAAATATAAATTTTTATACCCCATGTTATTATTCAAATGAAATTTGTTTGAAATCTTCTAAGGTTTAATCTGCAAAATATGAATATGTACCGTAACATGTTTTTCATGTCGAATGAATTTCTTATTGGTATGATGACCCGAAGGGAGGACGCTACATTTAGACATTAGAACATTAATAAAATTAGGCTGAAAATTTTTTTGCATGAAAGTGGGTAAAGCTTATAAAGAGGCCTTCAAACTCCCCGCCAAGGGCGCACCCTCCCCAGGCACATGAAGAGCGGGCCTGTGCGCGTCAGAAACAAATTCACAGCCATGTTAGATTTGGAATGGCTTCCATGTGCTGTCTCCTCTGAGATAATACCGGGAGGTACCAGACTTTCTCCATATAACAGGGACGATTTGTGCCACATGTGGGGCAGAAATTGGGCCTATTCCTGGGTCGACAGTCTGTAAATCATTTAGAAATCTTTAGACCCCGTGGACTATGTTGCCCCGTAGGGCTGCCTCCGTCAGTTACAGGCTCACCCGGGCTCGGGTTTCTCCGCTTATTTACGCAGAGTTTGCTGCGGAATTAGTGTTGTTAAACACGACATGCCAACCAAGTCGCTGAAAATGCGCGAGGGGTGGTTAGCGAAATAGGACACCCGATTTACTATGTACCGGCGAGGGATGTTTGTTTACTCCGTGAGTCGGCCAGTTTGGATTTCTGATTCGGATTAGATACACGCATCCAGGCCTGGCAAGCACATGCGGAGAAGTACCCCTCAGGTCCCCAGTGCTGGCGAACCAGCCCCGGCAGCATCCGAAGGCTGAAGGTCTTCTGCTGGTTCCCCACAGGAATGCAGTCAATGTCATCGCGCTGTAGTGTATATTGTGAACCTTTCTAGGTCAATAAGTGCTAACTTTTTGTTTTCTTTGCTCCAGGGTTGATTTGAAATATGCTTATGCAGGCTGCATTGCAAATTGACTGTTTTAAAAGACTTTATTCAAATGCTGAGAATAGCAGTAAGGATTTTGAGTGTAATTTTAAAAAACATGCAAACAAAAATTCCAAAATTTAGTATCTTATATTTCGTATGTTTATTAATATTCCCTGTAAAAATATCCCAAGACCACCTGCAAAGTAATTTATATAGTAATTAACATAAATAATCCTGATATTTTAAAAGAAGAATCAATATAAATACTTTATTCCGTTAGGTCTACTTTGTGTTAACGGTTCCTTATATAGGGTAAACTATGTGTTTGTAAAAAAATTCTTTTGATACATATATCCGAAACACTTAAAAAAGAAAATATTTATTTTCGGCGAAATAAAGTGTGTATCCATAATATTCAAATGGGTAACTAAAAAACCCTTTAACTTAGAGAAATACTTATGGCATAACTTCTTTACATATGTTAAACTACTTGTTCAAGAAGATATAGATATTCTCATGATAAATATTACATCTTAATTTTAGTTTTTTTAAGTTCTGTTTTTATAACTCATGTCATGTTGTTGTTGTAGGATAAAGACCGCTTCACTATTCCATGGTAGTTTAACTCTTTATTGTATGCATGTCGCTCTGTGGCATCACCTTGACATTGTATTATACTGTTTATGCAGCCAGTCTTGTAGGACATTTCTAGAATCATGACTTTAGTATCCGCTTTTTACCTTAATTTAGTGAAATGCAATATAATTCGTTTATTACGTTTACTGCTCAGTGTATCAGAACAGATATACGTATACATTACAATATAGAAAATAAATGATGGATGACTGTTCATATTATGGGGATATTAAGTGAGAAATTCTCATTATTAGGATAATATTAGAAATTGGTAACAGCAAAAGTATTAAGTTTATTTTAACAATCAGCTTACTCTGCATATACTTCGATTGTTTTAAAATAGAAAAATGTTATCTTTTTCTTTTGTGAATTATTTCTAAAAGAGGTAAATACTAAAATCTGTCACTGGAGAGCCCCCATGGAGGAACCTGAGGCCTTGAATTCAAATGAAAACAACACTGTTGACAATATTGTAAGTTTTTAATTGTGATATAAAAGTAGGTCTTGGGGCTTAAACATTACTTAACAGGAAGGGCACTGACGGTCATACACGATGGAATCTGTTATGAATTATCCATGCTTTGCAAAACGTGCATGGCAAATAAGTATGGCGATTTATACTTGTTTCAATATATGTTTCAAGAGAAATTTTAATGTTTACGTTCGTAAACATCACTCATTTAAGATCACAATAAGCAGCTTCATGTAGTTTTGAATTATGAAACATTTCCTCGTTCATTTTGAAATTTATCGTAAAATTCACAGAAAAACAGTTGAAGGAGGATCTTTATCACATGCCCTGTTACAGGATTTCTTATTAAAGCACTTAAAACTCTTATTCTTTCCAGGATCGTTGAACATTTTCAGGAAATCCAAATTCGTAATTATTAATTTTAAATTTAAATAATTATTCATCTGGACAAAAATAATACCTATATATATATATATATATATATATATATATATTAATATATTATAACAATATATATATATATATTGTGTAGGGATATACAGGGACATATTCATTTGAGACCATGGTCAATTGCTACCATGCACGTTTGTAGATATAACAGCATGTTATACGGTGCAGCCACACGCAGACTCTATAGATGTATAACATGCGCTCCTGCAAACAAGCGCGCGTGTGGCCGTGTTGTTTTCTCACGTATTTTAACGAACAACTTGACAAAAAAGTGTCGCGTCCTGACGTGAAAGCTAGTGGGCAGGACACCTGACAATACAAGGAGAGCGATTTTTACTAGAACAAGGTCGCTACACGCCTATACCACATATAGGGAGCGCTGTTTGTTCTACCCCCGAAATGGTAACCCCGACTTAAGGCACCCCACCCGGAATTACATGGCAGTGTTTGCCTGACAAAATAACCCCGTTGCAGGTCGTTTTTTTACATGGGCGAGCTCTGGGCTTCTCAGTAGGCTTATATCGATACCATATTGTACATGTGTTTCTAGTATGTCATTCATGTACTAGCTGTGGTGTATTTTCACACTGATAGCCTTGTTGCCCATGTGTAGTGTTTCATGTATACAGTCAACACGATACCCGGTTTTTTATATATACACTTTTATTTTAGCCAGGTTCACTCACATCTTCTATATACCAGCTTATCAGTCACTTGCAGCTTAAATCCAAGCCAATCGGCCTTCTGTATTACCAAGATCTGACAATATTTTATTTAGTTCTCCTATTGTTTTCCTACCATAGACTTATAAGTATTTACTTAGCAACCTCTTTTTATAAAATCTTTATTAGTGAAAAATTTCCATATCTTGGGTAAGGAGTCAATTCGAAAAATTTTCCTTATTTTTTTCATTTTTATTATTTCGTGATCGAGATTCCAGTAATTTTATTTAGAGCTTTGCAATGAACGGGACTTCAATATAATGTTACCATGTTACGTCACCATTCTTTACAGATGACAGACACCGCGAATACTTCATAAACGGTTTGAAAACATTGTCTCAACGATGACCTCATTAGATTAAGTGGAAAAGATTAGTGGCCTTAATAATAATGATAAATAGACCTTCCTGAAATCGGAGATGCCACAGAATTCCAAGACCTTGGCAATACCGCCAATTGACACGCATCCTAAAGGTGGCGCCAGAATGTTTCTCCAATGAAAAGTCGTCTCAGATTAATGGATGTATACATAATTTCAGGACAATCCATATAGACATTCCTGGATTGGTGAACAGTAAACTCTGTAGAAAAACGATTGTAGGTGGCGCCAAAAATGGCGCAAATAGCGATATTTGCGATGTTAGAACATTATTTAACATTTCTGAGAAATCTGGTATCTCGCATCAGATGTTAACTGGATTCAAAAATCACCAAAAATAAAGAAAATTCACTACCAGAATCAAGGTCGTGAGCTCATTTTAAATTAAGTTGACTTGTGTTCAATATATATAAAAAGGCTAAGGAATGGCTATGATATTTCATTTTGATATCAACATAACTTCACATACAGTTATATTTCGGGAAAATGTGGCGTCCCATGCTTTGGATAGCGGATACTGATCAACAATAGCAGAACAATCCTCGAATACTCAACCGTGAAATCAGAATAAAGGAAAAATGTGTGCCAGGGGACCCTATATTCATGTGCATCGATAACAGCTATATAGGCAAGATTTATGGGAGACCAAACATCATAACGATACAAATATTACACCATAAGACAATCAGGGTTTTGTATAAGACTTTTATATAAGAATAATTTCTATATTTGTGCATACCCATGCAAATCTGAAGTTACTGAAGTGAACGGTTACTGATCGATATTCTTTCTTATATGGTAGATGCCGATGCAATAGCATCTGGACCAGAGACCATGCATCCTCAAGTTTAGACCTCGATATGCACTTTAAGTTAATCCACGCATGCATAACATCATTATCGCTACTACATTCATTCATGGTGTTTCGAGAGCTTCGCTATAACCCCTGATCGAATATTGCATTGCAGTTGTCAAGACCCCCTATAGCAAGAGCAGTTTTATCAGTAAAATTTATTTACCTTCACTGCGTATTTCTTCTTCTATGTAGTCCGTGACTGTAGTGACCATTTATTTTATCTGAAGAAGCTCTCTCTAACAAATTTTGAAGCCCATTTATCTAGTTGTTTGTAATTTGTAAACTTGCACCATACGTACCTTTCCTAGGATTTCCAGAGGTAGAAGTTTCTTGCATTTTATCCGTCTTTCAGGTTACAAGAGTCCAGATCGAATGTTGTGTCCAACTTTTCATATTACAACCATTAAAGTAAGAAAGAACAGTTAAGTCAAACGTCCAGTTATAGGATAACCTCTTCTACGACCTCTTCTAAGATAATGCACTTTTCTGATTAAATCTTTTGCGTTCAGGAATATACACTATAATGAACTAATAATTCCATCAGAGATAGGAAAGCCTGCAGGACCTGCAATTAGTTCCATACGTTCATTACAAAACGCTGATTTTATTGTAAAGTTAGTACACTAGTAGATTTTGATATACATATAGAGACTTCCGGAAAGCACGTATGGTTTGCATGTTTTTACTCAACCATCTTGTACTGGCATACAGTTCATCTTTTGTAATGGTTCATCTTATTTAATGATTTTAAGTTGCTGGAATCTTTTTAAATGGTACTAATAAAGGAGGGGTAAACTAGGCAGAAATGGACTGCAGACGGCATAAAACAGTTTTTTTTTTGTGGTGCCACCTGCTACATTTCAGTTGGGAAAACCTGATAAACCTTAAACAACTTCTTCTCCGAAATTGCCAAGCCATTTTTTTATATTTCAGAGAAATTATCCCAAAGGTTTGTTTGAATGGTCCCGGTTCGCTGATTTTGGCCGAATTACTGGAAGTTTAAATGAGTTAGTTGGCCAAGTAAATAAACCATATATATACCAATCTCAGAAACGGCAGAAACTAGCATTCCCACATTTTATGCAGATGTTGGTCAAATGCAGATGTTCACCATATTTGAAATTGAGATTTCAGTGGCTCCACTTGCATCAACCTATTTTTTACAGGAAAATATAGTACGTTAAGACTATTCCAGGCAATTCTCTGACGAAAATGTCAAGCAAAATTGGTTTAGATTTCATAGGAATGATCCTAAGGTAGTGATCTCTCAGGTGTGTTAGAATGGTTTCGAGTTCGGTGAGTTCTGGTAGAGCTATGGAAAGCTGAACGTGGTCATGCAGCAAAGTAAGACTGTATCAGACAGAGGACTGCAAAAGTCTTTCGAAAAATTGCTGTTTAAAAATGATTTTTAGATTGTCCTTGGTCACGTTTGTTCAAATGGTTCTGCTCAAATGAGTTTGCTGAATAGTGAGACCTTGAACACAATCATTTTACCCTACAAATTGGCTGTGTAGAGCGGTAACATAGATATAAATTCATCAACATTTAGGAATTTATGCCAAGAGATATCTGGATTCCAAATATACCAAATTTTTAAAGGGTTAATGTCAACCAAAATATTGGTGGTAAAAGTTTTCAAATAAAATTAATGTGAAGAATTTGAGCCTACAAAGCTGGTATATGTTAATTAAATAGAATGGAAGCCCTGTGGTTATATAAGAAGAGCTGTACAGACAATATAAATAACAAGTTGTCCATATCCAACTTAAATGTTAGTTTAATCCACGAATAAATATATCTATATTCTGATGATGTTTTCAATAGCCATCTGTTATTTTTCTAAATATATTGATAAATTTAACTTAGCTAAAATGTTTAAGTATGTATAAATAGCTTTGGCAAAATGCCATGACTCTTTCAGGTTTGGCAACAGCTAGGCTAGAAATTTGTCAGTATCTATAAATAATTGTAGCTAAAGCTCTTTCACGTTTGTTAAGAGGCCAACATTTTGTAAGTATCTATGTAATGCTTTAGCATTATGCCAGAATTTAGAAGGAGAACATATGCTTCAGCATGTTCAGTAATAGCTTTCTCATACACAGTACTGGTGGCTCCACTTTCAATATATTTGTGTGACGTAAATCCGTGCGCATATCTTACTTGTGGTTGCTGTACCAGCATGTAATTGTGCATGTCTTTACTTCTTTGATAGTTTTCTAATAAACAAGATACATCTTTTTTGCGTAGCGTACATTCATGCCTATATATATCAGGAGTGGTTTGACCTATCGGACTGAAATTGTGCATGTCCAAACATCATTGATAGCTTTCTCATACACAAGACTGGTGGTGCCACCTGTAGCTATTTTTACAAAGTGTACATCCATGTATGCAAATACCTCAGGAGCCAATTGACGTATCGGCCTGAAAATTTACAGGTCCATATTTCATATATAACTTAATTTTGTACACAAGACCGATGGTCCTGCTTTTGTTATTCTGTATACATCCATATGTGTACCTGTGCCTAGCCTTTGGAAGCCCCCCCCCCCCCCCACACACACGAACTAACACACATTTTGGCCCAAGCATCGAGGTCAGCATGACCTTTCTTTTAATAAATGACGCAAATTCCTTTATTTTGCTTGGAAAATCTTGTATTTATTCTCAGGTCACATGCCTTACGTGAAAAAAACTCGGACTTTATTTCCCAATCGAGTGTGTTTAGTAATATTGTTTCCTATAGTGTAATTTCACATATAATTAAATATAATGCACTTCATTTAAGTGAGAACGGCTTGAAATATACTCGCATGCTTAAAAATTAAACTGATAAACCTAAAAGAGGTTTGCTTTAGAATATAACAATTTTGCGTAATGCTCAATGTGTACTTATTTATGAATAAAATCAGGTCCGTTTCCTGTAAATTGTTCATGTTAATATTAATTTGATAATTACATCTTAAACTTCATGTAAGTTTGAAAATGGTATATCTTTTTCCCCTCAGTATATTTGTTTCGTACTTCATACCATAAACACTTATATATATATATAGTTGTGAATAAAATTAAAAACCCAGTGACGAATCTTTAGTTTCATGAAAATTATAAGAAGAGTATATAAGGTCATAAATATGATATATTTGGCGCACTTAATGATTCTTTGAATTCAATATCTGAAAATTTTTTTGTGTGATGCAGCATGTGAAATTTGTCAAAATACTGCATTGGAATGCATATATCTAATGTTTTATTTTTTTATTTAAAAATTTTCCATACCGTTTGAGGGGGAAACCCCCTCCCACACCTACCCCACTTCGGGCGCTTATGCGCTCTAAAACTCGGCACACTGGCAGATGCGCCCCCTTTCAAAAACGCTTCAAAGCCTATGTATGTGGGTAGAAAGCTAGAAAGCAGACATATCTGAAAAACTTAATGCATATCGATCCAGCTTAGATAGTTTTCTTGCACACAACGTGGGGGAACTTACAATCGTTTTGGTGTTTTTATGTCAAACAACTCGTCTATCTCATGAGCGGTTTGAAATATTCGTCTGAAAGTCCATACATCTTAAATAGTTTAAGACTGGTGGCGACATCTACTTTCATTTTTGCATAGTGTACATCCATGCACATATCTTAGGATAGGTCTTACATATTGGTCAGTAATGTTGCATGATCATAGATCTTAAATGAATTTATTTCGTACAAAACAGTGGTGGCGCCAACCTATTATTGTTTATTGGTGGTGGCCTCCATCCATGCATAAATCTCAGGAGTGGTTAAAGGTGTTGGCCTGAAATTTTGCATGTGTATAGATCTTAGGTAACTTTATCTTGTAAGTAAGACTTGTGGAACCAAGGGCAATCACTTTTGCGTTGTGTTGGGGGAGGTTCGCACTTCTCTGATGGCGGTAATATTATGGACCCACGTCAGGAATAATTAATAACTTATATGGTATCGATTCATCTGCCCGTATTCCAGTGTTTAACCAGTCAAGGCAAAGATTTCAGTAAAATGTGAAAGGAACGCACACCAATATCACCTGCATGTTGTAGTTTCACATTGTTGCAAACTACCAGAGAGGAAACTGCACAAAAACGGGTACACAGTTCTAAAGTGCGACTAGTCATATGTAAGATATATTCTACAAACTGTCTATATTCTCCAAACATGAAATATTGAATACAATACTTCCAACCACTCTTGAGATATAGGTGATTATCACCAAAGCAGTGGCACGAAAAACACGAAAGTATCCAACGTCTAAAGTTTTCACCGAAACTGGACATACGGATGGACACCAAACAAAAAACGAATGTAGGTAGCACCGCCAGTTTGTGCACGAGATAAAACTATTAAAGTTTTATGTAATATTCCAGGTCAACGCCACTCCTAGGATATGTATGACTTTTCATTAAAAAAAAACAAGGGCACCTGGCACTTGAGCATAATTAGACTGGGTGTATTAAACAGTGTGAAAATCAGGAGGGCAGTTCTGTGACCTTGACCTTTGACCCTATAACCTCTAAGTCAATAGCTTTCTTCCTCTATGGGTAGTTGAGCCCTATGTGAAAGATTGAAGCTTTGGAATAAACGTTTGGCTTAAACTGCATCCACAAGTTTTTTGTTAATGAAGTGGGTCCTGCGGCCTTGACCTTTGACCATGTGACCTCAAAACCGAAAGGCTATTTCCTCTATGAGTTGGTGAGTTATATGTAAAAGATGAAGTATTTGGTCTAAGATTTGGTTTAAAATGCGTCCACAAGCCAATATCAGACGGACGGACGGACGGACGAAAGGAAGAAATGGCGGACGGACACATGAACGGAGGCGTTACTTTATCCCCTCCTGCAACTTGTGATGAAATAATAAACCACAGAAGGACATAAAGCAAAGATAAAAGGCCAGAGATCACACGGAAACGATAGGACATCCAGTTCACACGTGACGCTATAATGATGTTAGGTATTGGAATTTTTTTTCCGGCAGTTTTTAAACAGTTCTCCGGAAAGTGTATCCCTGAAAATGTTATATCTGTCCAACAACTGACACCCGACTTTGCTAGCGGAGCCCACCATTTTTTTATTAGCGTTCTGCATAGAATTATATGCTGATAACGGTAACAAGACGCTGTTGTTTATGAGTTGTAGGAAAAAGAATCATTCTTTCATAAAGCAGGTTGGGTTTCTACACACACTTGTCGGTGTTTTGCATCTCTGACATAAAAGAGTCATCAGAGTGAAAAAGGTATCAGAGTTTTATGCATGACCGTTTGAAAGTCTCGGTAAGAAAAAATACTTTTGCCATTTTAGACTATACCTCAAGGCCTATAAGTAGGTTGTCACCAAAAAGAACCCAGACATGTTGTTTCTGTACTTTCTATGACAACAAATTCCGTAGTAATGTGATAATAGATAAATTAATTTATTATCTTGGTTAATCTCTTTGCATGTTTGTTGAATTACTGTTCGCATATACGTGAATGACATCGAGTGGTTCGAGGCGCAGGAAATGAAGGCGAGTACCATCAACATGGACTTTATATTTCGGTTTGTACATTCGCATGTATTATTTTATTGT
Source organism: Sipunculus nudus (assembly GCA_026874595.1). Classification (NCBI taxonomy): domain Eukaryota; kingdom Metazoa; phylum Annelida; class Sipuncula; order Golfingiida; family Sipunculidae; genus Sipunculus; species Sipunculus nudus. Next base: position 66,661,450 of record CM049308.1, on the reverse strand, counting down.
AATTCCTCACTCGTAGCCTTAAGTTAAGATTGCTGGTGCTGTACATTGTACATCATGTCGATACGATGGATGGCCATTAGAGCGCAGTTTTCCATATGACTGTGGTCATGAATCAAAGTAGACCATTTCAGTTATATATCTATATATAATGTGTATCTCCACAGCTTCTTCCACCTATTACGTTGGTGCAAGTACAGTTAAGCAAGCAGATGTAGCCCAGTTGCGTATGCTAGAAAAGAATTGCTTTAATACAAATTACATATTTTTTTTATGGAAGATGCCGACTAAAAATGGAGTTAAGAAGAAAAGCATAATTAGCATTTGGCAGGCATAATAAATGTTTGCTTCTAATAACCTTTGCAACAAATAGTCGGTGTGACGGTGAACATGTGAAATTCCAGGTACATGTAGAATGTAAACAAAAAATTCTATTTGTGGTTGTGGCGTCAACCATGAGAGTTATGACACATAGTCCTAAAGGTCCCTTAATTCCTAACTGGCAGAGGTTCGATTTGTCTAGAAATCACCTCTGGAGGAAGGGTGTAGCTTATATATACTATAGTTGGTAATATTTACATGTTTTATTTACCGCTAGGTGTCCTTGCAATCACTCGGTCCCAAAAATAGCACCTATATAATACCTTTAACAGCAGTTCTTTTTTGAGAATCTTGTTACGGAACCTAATATCAACAGATCACGTATGCGTGATGAACCTAAATTTGGTCAAGGAGATAAAAAAATCAGATTCTGTAACACTTGGCAGCGTGAAATGTCTAGGGGAATGAAAAAAGAAGTCAACCCTAACATTACAATACACTAAATCAATACAATGGCACAGTATAACAGCAGTATAAAAGCAAATCAATACAATCACACAGTAAAAAAACAAAGTGCACAGTACCTGGATACCACCATGCACTGTCACTGCGACAAGTTCTTTAAAATGTATAAGCCGGATGAAAAGTTCACACAAATTCACTCGCGGAGAATAACAGTCCAAAGTAAAGCTCTTGTAACAATCCCGAAAATAAACTGAAGACCAAATAAGATTCGTTACAAATCCAGAAGAAAATCTGAAGAAAATCTATAATTGCCGCACTTATCGGAATAGGTCCCACAAACTGACTTACACACGTCTGTGTCCGCTGGAATATTCTCTCACCTCTCTCTCTGCTCTAAAACAGCCCCCTTATATAACTTTTCACCTCAAGCCGAGAATTTTCCATTTCTCGAACCATCTAAAGAATCTAACATAATACACAGTACACACGCTCATAGAATCTTACAAGAACAGAGAACGCCGTGTATCTAGGGTTCAACCAATGCGGATTAAACAGAGCCTGCAACATCAGGCCAGGCGAGGCCGCAAAACACGAGCTACGCGTGGCACACAAACCAAACGCCAACAACACATGGAACATCCGTGTGCATAATAAAACAAACATCTGTAAGACCGCTGCACACAATAAAAAGGGCACCTGTAACAATCTATAAAATACATTGTAACAGGTTAGGTTTTGTCAAAAAATAAATTTTACCCATTGACAATGAGAGCAATGGTCATACAAATTACTATTAATTCGTGAATTTCTATAAATCATGTTGAAAACAATAGTACATGTTCAAATAAATATGTCCAAGATCATCCATATCATATTTAAAGTATCATATTTTTCTTAATTGGTCGGTTTCTCGGAGACCAGTACACTGAAAATATCTTATATCATATACAAAACAAGACTGAAATGGCCGAAATTGGTCCAATGCACTGGAATTTAACGTAGCAATAACATTAACATGCACGGCAGCTCCTGAAAGGGAGTGTTAAAACACGATTATGATTGCGATATGAGAGTAAACGACAAAAAATGAACAAGCCCGAATTTTTAAGTCCCGGAAACGAAGGTTAAACATAAGTATTAAGGAATGATTTTTAAGAAATGTTTGATGTTTTAAAAAAGTAACCGATTAACGATTATTAATCGATAAGTAAACTATCGAATGAAACCAACACTGGTAACATAACAAATACTTGAGGTAATACAAAAAGGCCAAGGTAAAGATTTGGTTGTTGACACTTACCGTCCCGTCTTCAGTGAGTTCCTTGTGCATTTGAAGATATTTTCTCCAGATAATCGATCAATTTTATCGATGATGAAAAACGACCAACATCGATAAAAATCAATTAATTAAGAAGAGGAATAAGAATATTCATTTATACTGCGCACATATCCAATATATTATGCTCATTGCGAATTACGCATTAAACATATTAAAACAGGTGTTGTAGAAGATGACGCAAAAGTATAAAAAATATTAAGAGCTGAAAAAAATATAAATACAAAGATAAGTAAAACATGAAATCCGTGGCAAATTGAGTAGCAGAATTCTGATTGAATAACATTGTCTTTAACTTTCCTTTAAAACTTACCCCTGTGTTTGCTTGTATATATATATTGTGGAAGGCCGTTCAAGACTGTTTGCATGGGCAACACACGAAAATGCTTTTTTCACAACTTTTAAGCTCGAAAACGGACATTTTAAGAAATAACCTTGTTTTTGGGTTCTTTATGTCGAGTTTGTCTGAAGAAGATTGGCTACAAAAACGGGAGCAAGTCCATGGGGAGCTTTCAAGGTGATTAACAATTATTTGTAGGTGGTGCGTTGTCGATGGAATTCGTTCATGACTGGAGTAATTCATCGGATTTTCAGCATTTCACAACAATCAGGGTTTCACTATATTTAATCCGTTGGATTTTGATTTTGTATAAAAGAGGACAAAATTAAGTCAAGATCTGTTCTGCTGTTAGTTTGGTCAGATTTTTCTGAAAGTTTGTCAATATTAGGAAGATTAAATTTGCAGAATTGCATAACTGATTGAAACGTGATACATTTAATTTGCTATCAAAAGTAGCACGCGGGCCTCGTGAAATTTTGATATGATGTTATACATTTGGTAATTTGGAACGCTGCTGACGATTACTATAATTGGACGAATTTTGTCTTATCGCTGTTGAAAATAAGTATATAGAATAGTCAGTGATATCAGGCTTTAAACTTATCTCTTATCTGTTTTATCTTTCTGTCTCATCATAAACGGCATTCTATATGGTGTGCAGTCGACACACTGCGTGTATACGGGGAAAACAAGAGAATAATTAACCATGCAAAGACTGCATGGGTCATATAAACATCTGTAGTTCGTCTTTCTAGCACATCCTATTAGGTCCGCAGTAAAATGCCAAAACCACTCGGTTGAGTCCCATCTCCTGTGAACTCATTTGCATAACTTGATCACAGGGCGAATCAGGATGTCCTTACACATAGAGCAATTGCAATTTACCATATTAGTGTATCGTTTCCGGTGTCGTTATCACTTTCCCAGACTTCCGGTCATGTTAAGTAATACATTACTGGTCTCAGTCAATCTCCCTTCCACTACGGCTAAGTAAACAGGACGTTCCTTGTCAGTCCACTTCATTTATATCATGCTCTGTCTAATTAAGATACACCCAGTTATATAGGTCATCGAACAAAAATATAAATTGTTCCACGAAATTTTGTACCAAAACATGAATAATGTTAAATGTTAGCAGAAAGACTAAAACGTTTCCGACAATTCTTAAAACCTTATACACAGAACAAAGTATATTCATAATGACGCCGTTATAAATGAAAAGTTTACATTATTAAAGCTATGCAGGTATGCACCTACCTTTTCTGTATAGAATTTATGATTCTGCCTTACTCTGCGTACATATTTTTTTAATTTTAGCTGATTCATGATTAGAAAGTTCTTACAAAGCCGCTGTGACGGATGTATGAGCTTGTCTGTTTACAAGCTGTTAGTAAACACGGTAGTTGCGCAAATGTTTACAAACAGCAAAATAAAAGTAACCTAAGTTGATTGGTTGCATATATGCAGAAGTTGAAAGGTCACTAGTTGCAAAATGCTCTTTGAAATACTCTGGTTCGTTTCTTTTGCCGCCAGATGTCCTTGTTGAATGTATTTGGATTATTTTGGCAGGTCCCCACATGTTATAAACATGTCGATACAAACAAAACAAACATCCTGTGTGCGATGGGTGTTTTCTGGCCTATTTTTACAAAAGGTTCAAGGGTTTATCTTTAGTTAATGGACGACAGATATCGGAATAGGCCCCTTTAATAAATATAGTGACTTATTGTAAGAGAATGAGGATAAGGCACTTAAAACATTAACACCGAGGAATTGGTGCACACTTTCAAAACAAAATGTCCCATGCACAATATATATAGGAATAATATCAAATATATTTCGTTTGTCTGCATGTCACGCCCACAGGTATATGTATCTTGAATAAAAGCTTGCTTCTTTGGCTTTGCATAAGTGTGCGCATGTGTGAGTGTGTGTGCGCGCAAAGAAAAAAATGAACTTTTTATTACGTATCTTTCATTTGTTGCTTTTCATTTGTCCTCATGCAGCCGTGCATGTTCTTGATTGAAGGAGGCGATATCTCAACATCCAACGCAAATTCCTACATAACAGGTTAAATATATATAATAAATCTGGGAGGCAGTGACAGTAAGTGTTACATTGGATTTAAATTTAAATATGTTATATGTTTAGAGTATTTGAAACTGATCAGTGTTTGGCGTATATATGGTGTAACGGTGCATAGGACAGGTGTCCGGATTTGCTGCTCGCGTGACCAGTCCAGAAAAGAACACGGCAGCCCTGTATCAACACCACAGTTATAGCATTCAGGTTGCATGTTCTATAGGATAACCTTCTTTGTTAGTAAGATGGCATGCACGAAGACAAGACCCAATTTTTCTGTCAATTTGTCATGTCCGTATCGTTCATGCCGCCTTTCCTTTCACCTGGCAGTCATTGTCGTAAGCGGCCGGAATGCGCCAGACATGTCAGTGGGCCAAAGATGGCGTGCTGTTGAGGAACGATGCCAGCCCGCCATGGTACTATTCAGAAAGATTTATATATTCTGTGATTCTTTTCCTTCGTTCAGTCGCCAGTATCCCGCCCCTGGGGCACTGCGTAGAAATTGAGCTCGTTGTCTTACTAATGAAGCTAGTTAGGGTTTAGGGAGAGTGTTTTCAGAAAGGCACGCGTCCCTTTTCTCTCTGTCACAGATGGACTTTTTGTCCTCGGCGCTGTGCCCGCACACAAAAGGGGCGAGGATATGGCGAGTAATTCACGGCGCTAACTGGCAATCGGTCGCGAAAAGGAAGCTAAGTTGACAAGGGTTGCATTGGTCCACAATTAGCAAGATGCCACTTGAATACGGCAGGCCCTGTGGGTTACAACCAAAATCAGGCAGTACATAATGCTCCAAGACTTGACCAATTACGTACAATTGGCACTATGGGGACTGAGGATTTGTTTTAAAATTTCAGGAAATTTTCCACTTGGTTTATCTAATTGATAGCGCTTAGGGGTAGAGTCGTGAGCCGCTCTAATTAACTTCAGTTCGCCGGCGTTCCTTCAGCAGATAGCGAGCCTTTGGCAGCGCTCCCGATTACTTCGCCGCGTGCACTGATTGGAAGTGACACGTGCTCGTAGCGTCTTCAACAAACTATTATTATTCCCAGTCTTGCTCAAGTTCTTAATGAAATAAAGCACTTTCACGCCTCGTCTGTCCACAGGCCCTGACTAGGAACAAGAAAAGCCGGGCACTTGTCGTTATCAGCTGAAACCGGACGGCAAATTAGTGTTACCCCCTGAAGGTGGGATTGATCCTGGGCGGTCGCCATGTTCCTTCTCGTTACGTTGTTCCAGGATGCTAATAGATTTAAGTGATCAATATGTTCTTTTCTCAGTTCTGGTTCAAGCTAACGATGTCTTCATCACGCAGGCTATTGATGACCTTGTGACTTGACCTCCGGTTATGTCTTTACGCTAATGGCCTTATGTCTTTCAATGTCGTTTCCGTTTTGTACCGGAAGCCACTCGGTCAGAGGAATGTACTTTATGGAGGTTTTCTCGGAGCGATCCGCCCGGCTCAGGGTTAACTGCTCCAGAGTGCGACTGAACTCTTCTCTTTTTAATACGTACCGTAGCTAAACCTCCATGTTCTTTTATTAGAGAATAATTTCCACTGTAAGATATTGATCGTAAGGAAGGCTGCAGGAGCGAGCCGTTATGCTAAAAATATTTGATGGATTGACGAGATGCCGCTTTATCGAACCAAGGGAATGGTAGGACATTACTTAATAGAAACAGTTGTTAGAACTCAGATGTTTAAAATTGGTGAATTCTCAAAGAATATAATTCTTTATTTATGTACAAAATCAAATGGTTCTTGTATATTCTTAATTGTCATTTTCCCAAATGCATATCTGTGTATGACAAAAAGAATTAATAAACGGCTATATACCAGATTATCTAATCCGCTTGCTTTTCTTTCAATAGAATATTGCCTAAAGCAAATCATCTTACTGAACCTCAGATATTTATCGTTCGTTTCAACAAATATACCAATTATCTCGTATGTAATAAAACCTATAAAATGTAAACCTTAATTATACAAAAAAATAAAATAATCCACCTTCAAAAGACAGTCCAACCAACAAGCCATTAACCTATATCCTTGGAATGAAATAAATCAAATGAATATTCTTTAAAATATAAAACATACATAGTCTCTTCTTTTGATTCTGGTTGTCATTGGTTTCTTGTTTTGAAAGCTTATAATTTTTAATTAAAATTTCAAACATATACATGTGGTTTGGATGGTTACTGTCTCCAGTGTATACATATTAGCAAAGGTGTATATTCCTCTTGTTAGTTCGCAGTTTTATGTATGTTCCCATCCACACTATTCTCTGTGGTCACAAGTCACCAATATATTCTGTATTTACGTTCTTGTATTACGCTTGTGTATATATGCGCTAATGCGCGGAATAGTATTTTAGTGTTTTATGACATGTCTTACTTCTATACATTTGAATGCAACAACATCTAAAACTTGTTTCCCGGGTTTAATTGCAACAGTTACACACATATGTTTATGTCTGTGTATATATATATATATATATATATATATATATATATATATATATATATATATATATGTAGGTATAGATAGATAGATAGATATGTTTGTATATGTATATATATTTGTATGTTTCTAATATATGTAGATTAGCATATAACTCTGAAGAAAAACAACACTGTTAATTCACAACAGTCTGTTTCACGGGATGCGACCCGATCATCAAGTGAATGTGGTTAGAATGAAGCTAACGGTGTTGTTTGAAAAGCCGTGACTTCACGATATTACGAGATTATGCTTTGTGCGATTCGGGTCGGGGGGGGGGGGGGGAGTTATACCGCTCTGGCCTAGTCTGTAGGCCATAGAGCCCTTTACATCGGAGGGTAACACTACCTTCTAGACTAGCATATATATATATTTATATATATAATATAATAATAATAATATATAATTTAAATTTAGTACAGTAATCATATTTATATGCCTATATATGCGGTGATACATACATGTATTAAGTTATGTTCTAAATTTTAGCAGACACCTTATATGCACTGGAGTGAAAATAGTTATTGACTTAGATGCGTCTAGACAATATTAAAGAATATATATGATTTACCAACCCATTTGCCTTCGAATTCACATTTGCACGTGTCTGTTCATATTTACCCTTCATGCCCATTCGAAAATACATGTAATATATAGCGGAGGTATGATGCACTGATTTAATAGAATATGGCCATCTTTTTACGTATAACAGAGTAAACAGTTCGACATGATAGAAAAATTAATATATAGTTCAGTGCAATAATAATGATAATAATAATTATTATAAGTTATAGTAGTAATAATAACACTACAATATATAACACTACTAACACACACACGAACACACCCTTGCACACACACTACACATGTACATATTAATTACCTCGTGGCAAATGTTGTCTTGGTAATATTTCATATATATAATTGTATTTTATAAAATTTAAATTTTCACAGCATTTTTTGTAAATTGGACACGACTGGCTGTGCAACAACTATACTAATGGAGTAGTCTGATGAGTTTCTGGACCGCGCAGGGCCTGCAAACCGGTCTTGCAATCAATTGAGACATTTATCAATAGGTCTCACGGGCCCTGCCTGAAGGCGGAATTAAACATCTTCGTATATGTGATCAGGCCTTCCCAGCATGCAGCAGGATATCCGGAATTCCTACACTGTATGACGATCAGCATGGAATACAAAACAAAAATTGCACAACATTTCGGATCTTTATTATGTTTATGTATATTACACATTCTGCATATTAGATTTTCATTTTGGTTAATAGTAATTGGAATTGAAGCCGTGTATTTTGTTGTTGAAATTTCATTGAAACGTGGTAACTGTGCAAAGGATACAAAAATGCTTTTATAGACTATATATACACTCTATATACAGGTAGCCTATATACAGTATTACTACAATCGAACTGCAAACATATTTTAAATTTTGAGTAGATATTGTATAATATATAGTACAGTATATATAAGGCATTTAAACCTCTCTCCTTTTTTAAAAATGACCATCTGTACAGTTTAAAAAACACTTAAACAGACCGATTAATAATAATGTTGTAATATATATATATATATATATATATATATATATATATATATATGTAGATGATTTAATCGCTGCAGTGGGGGAACATCGTGTATCAACATCATGTCTCCACGTTATACAGCAATATTGCTTGTTCTAATTAACTTTACTCGCACTTATATAATTATTATCTTTTAACCATTTACTGCTCAGAGAACCACTTTATATGAGCATTACGTGAAAAAAATTAACTCTATATTTTCATGAATATTGTATATATTTGTTTCCAGTTCTAAAGATTACGATTAACCTGAAGCAGGCCATTTCGTAACTGTTGGAATTAAATGTGGTAAAGAGGTAATGAAAACAGGGCGAGATATATCTAAAAAATGAAAATATGAAGTGATTGGATATCTGTGTTATCTTTGAATTTATAAATATGTTTAATTTCAAGTCTGGAATAACGTATATATCATATATATATATATATATATATATATATATATATATATATATATATATATATATATATATATATATATATATATATATAGTTGTCTCAGCGACTGCAATGATATTTTTGTTCTGCGTATATGTAGGCTATCAACTTATGAAAGATACAACTTGCCGTGGGAATATTTTCACTCGGCCTTCTTTGATTTTATAATTGTGTTAATCAGTAATTAACACAGATATATTGCTTTCTAATATATATTTAGGAACAAATTAAGTAGACCTCTCAATCTGTTTAACACGTATACACCAAAGACGTTTTGGTTACATATGAATATGAATTTGTTACATCAAAATGTTTATCATTCATTATTAAAGTACAAATTTTGTGTATGAAACATATATATAAGGTATATATATGGCATATATAAGGTATTATAAGGTATATAAATATACAAATATACAAATATACAAATATATATATATATCTATATATATATATATATATATATATATATATATAAAGTTGATTTTTCAGAGCGATATCCTTTTATACTTTCATATATATTCTTCATAATTATTTTAATAAAATGAAACTCAGTTTAACACAATCCGTTTACATCTGTATACATCTGTCTTGTTAATTTCATTTTCTGGTGAATATACATACATCGTGCATATTGAATCGTATTCAGGATATAAAAAAAGATATAGATTCTACGAATTTTGAAAGGTTTTAATTGCATTTATGGACATATAACTGGTCGAATTATTGAAATCGTTTACATTTCAATTAGTCTTATGAGTTTCAGTTTTCTCAATTTTTATCCTAATTTTAGCTTTTGAATATTATTCATATATATATATATATATATATATATATATATATATATATCATAAATAATAATGAAATAACATTAACAAAAAGAAGAAATAATACAAAATGACACGTATAAATAAAAAAGGCATTAGTAAGGAACAAACGTGGCACAGGTATTATATGGTTTAATGGGCATCCCTATATGGATGAGAAAGGGAAGCATATTGAGTCTCTACATTTTAGCAGTCGCACAATACTGTATCTGTCCTGTCAGGGAAATGTTAAAAGAGAGGGGTGGACAGACGGTGTGGCGCCCCGCGTTTCAGTGGTCACATTTTTCTCTTTAGCAGGGCTAGCACAAGGTCAACATGGAGTGGAAATTTGTGAAACCTCCCGCTAGCCTCCATATTGTATGAACCCTTTAATTGTTGACCGGGCTTAACAAACTGTCGGGTCCCATGGGGACTGAAGACCATCCGAATTCTTGGGGAGTCCTCGCCGCGCGACACTGTTCGAGTGCAAACTGTTCTCGGCTATTGTATCCCTTTTAACCTGACGAAGCAAGAGGACAATGCTATTTAGCTCTTCCCAAATCAAAGCATAATTTCGAGAGCCCCTCACGAATTAGGCGCATAGACCAAAGGTAATTAGTAATTACTCGCTTTTGTGGAAGAGCGCAGTGCGCCAATTTTAATCATTTACTCAATAAAACAATTTAGTCAGATAATCTGGTTTGCCCATTTTGGGTGGAATTATCGGCAAATCAAATTTTCGCTCTCTTTCGCTGGCTGAAATTGGACATCGAACATTGAGAGAATAACAATTTGGTCTTCTATGCCGCGTTTCATGCCAAATGGGCCGATGTTAAAGGAATCGGCAAAATGAACGCAGTGAGCATCTAGTAAATACGAAGCAAATTAACGCACGTAACGTGAGACTCGCTAAGCCTGGCCCCTTCCCCTCGCACGCGGCTAGGGAAGGAACGAACCCAATTTGATTGACAGCCGCTGTGATTGACAGCTGATTAGGTGGGCGGTGTTTAATGAGAGCTGGAACAATGGCCAATTAGAAATTTGCCCGTCCCTCCATCCCTGTGTTTGCCAACAATCTGACTAGCCGACCTGTCAGTGTTGAGAATATCCGACAAGTTTGCCATCTTACTTACATGGTGTATATAATATGTCATCGAGTTTGATGATGCGTGACTCTGTCTTGACTGCGTGGATAAGCTAGGGACTCAGGGCGCTCGGCAAACCGTGGTACACATTGCGGGACTGAACATCATAATTACATGGGAGACATTCGTGTGCGTTTATATAGGGCCAGATTAATAGAGTCTTTGCTGATTTGTGCTGGGATCTTTGAAGGATGCGCATGATTTGTGGAACGGAATGATGCTTCAATACAGTGTTTAGTAATTCTAGTGTTATATACCTATGTGCTTATACTCACTTTTAGCGTCTTAAATAGATTAAGACTTAAGTATACAATCTGGTATACCAACCTGAACAATATTTTGTTATATTTAAGTAGTGTTATTTATTATAGGTAATTTATTTATACTTAAAGTTTGGGAAATACGTCACCAATCACGCAACGTCGCGACAAGTATTTATAGTATATTTTATAACTGGAGTGTGAATTAAGATTTGGTGGGACTCATCATGAATTCTGTAATGAATTCCCTGACAAACTACCCGTTATCTACTGCTCAAGGAACTGTGACAGGATTTCCACGCGCAAGTTACGGCAGTGCTGCGGCGGCCGCCATGACGCAGCGTCCGGCGGCTGCCTCCTTCGCCATCCAGGAACTGCTTGGGCTTGGATCGGCGGCGCAGGGACAAGGAATACCTCATCAGCTTTTTGGTAATGACACGAACAGTCTTGCTTATGGCTACGGACAAAGTCCTCCTTTTCCTGGCACAGGTTCTGCTCCTGGGGCCACAGGACTGTCGGTATCCGGCCACGGACAGAGCCAGGTATCTGAACATGATTTGAGCGGCATGGGAACTCTATACAACACAGCTTGGCGGTCCAGTTTGATGGCATCGACACAGGGGCGTTTCGACGACCAGAGGTACTCTGGTTTGATGGAACCGCTGCCGACAGCAGACAAGTTCCCCCATTCTCATCCTTCTGGTAAGTGGTTGCAGCCCACGTCGGTAAACACCCCCCCCAAAAATGTATGTAAAAATATGTCTCTCTCCCCAAGACTTTTTTTTCTGTTGCACAAGTTATGTCAATATCTGTAGTAATGTGAGGTATTTGCACTTTAGGGCAGACTAGCGCTGCGGCTTTGTTTTTGCTCACTGAGTCGCCACACATGGAAGTAGTGTAGCTCTGGCAAAAGAACCGGCCCGCTGGTTAAGATAAATATGACATGATACGGCACCAAATATTGATGTGGCGTAGGTAAATACCGTTATTAAGGCCCCCATTAAACAACAACGGACAGCCAGCCCACCCTCGCTGTCATCATAAACCCGCCACACTCAAGCAGTCGCATCTCTTCCTGAGCATCCGTCCAAGAGATGTCCAATAACAGTTCCTTTATTTAGAGCAGTATATGAACTGGATCTGTATCTGCATGTAAAACACAGAAATTGTCTCAGCCTGCAGCATGCCTGCACTTATAAACTTATTTAACGAAAGTTTTGGTTAATGAAACGCGTTAAGATTCGATTAATCAATAAAATTGTTATAGAGCACATATATATATATATATATATAAATATATATATATATATATGTATATATAAAATTATATATATATATATATAATTATATATGGCTATACTAACATATATATGTGTACCATCTTAATTTAAAAATGTAAAAGTCAAATTACAAAGCGAATAATATGCAAAAATACATTTTATAATATATAATTTGATTACATATATATATATATATTTATATATATATATATATATATATATATATATATATATATATATATTCTTATACGATGCGAGTAAAGGGTGTATAATTATGCCAGAAAAAAACAACAGAAAGACGGATATAAATTCATAAAGAAAATCCTTTAACGCTGTGTCTAATTTATTTAGATTTTCATATAATATTATATAAATTGAAATTATTCCGACATGCCATACTTTATTCACTCTGCAATCTTATAGACGATGCACCTATTTAAATACGGAGGACGTTTAATCAAAGTAGATAATAAACGAGGAATCGTTTATATTTAAAACCTGATTAAATCAATGGTAAAGCTAATCTTTATGTTTTCATTTTTACAACATTATCCTTAATTGACACGTTTGTTACAAGTGCAGTAGTATATAAACACGTATTATTATACAGCAGAAATATGATTTAAATGATCGTCGTTCTTAATAGTCCAACATATTTTTTTTTCAAATATTTATCGTTATTTATCAAAGTTTTGTGAAAAGTATATTGCCTCCATCGAATGTCTTTGGCATCATGATAAATGTCAAAATTCGTTTTTATCATAAAATAATGAAAGTATTTTCCCATTTAAGAAAATACCAAAAATATATGGCTATGGTATATAATTGCTACAAAAATATTAGACGAAACTGTTGAACAACACGAGTTATTCTATTTAAATAAAAGATAATCCTGCTCAAAATTACAGGGATATTCAAGGAAATTCAACATTTTTAAAATGTTCGGCTTCCATATACCCTTGCATGTATATAGGCATCAAATGATAAATAATAAGCAATATTTATTCATGATATATCGCAGTTTTCATTTTAATATATTTCTAATCATTTCCATTTTCAAACAAATGCAGTTTTATTTGCTTAATTACAGAAGTAAGGAAGTTAATTAAACAGGAGCAATTAGCATGATAACCAACTTATCAAATACATTAATGCCCCGTATGCATTATGATCTTAAGAGTCCATGCAAATTTTAATACTATTTCTACGCATATTTTTACAAAAACAAAGGCCTCCGCCAGTTAGGATTGTCTTTGTTTGAAGTATTTCTAAAAGGACTGGGTATTATAAATTCATAATTGGGTGCCTAGTAACAGCCTGCAAGCGAGAGCTTCGGGCAGGTGCCCGTAGAGTGACTAGCCCAAGTCAATCTGAGTCGCATATAGTCCGCCGGGGCGGAAGCTAATGAGAAATTAACAATTATGCGTTTGATTTAATCGATTTCACGGGACAGAAACAGCGCGAATAATGTTCCAATGATTTATTCGGGTAGCCATGCCGGGTCATACGGTGTGCGGCGACATCTAACGCTTAGACACGGCGTCTAGTCGACTGGCACAGCATTAGGCTGATTTTACAAAAGCCACTGTGGACATCACTCCGCTGTGCCTTTAATGTATGCCGTAGTAACATTATGGGACCGCCATGTGGCAAGCCTGACATATTTTTATGTTATATTGCTTTACAGTAGACAAAGTGGCTCTCACCTCTATGCCCCAATGGTTTTATATACTTTTTGAAAGCGTGACTAAATCTTGGGATTAATTATGAAGAAGTGAGATTCCATAAAATGCCAGTTTGGATTTTTATGACCGGATTAATCAGGCCTTCTTTATTTGGTTATTAAGCTGAATTAATCGGCGACATTAGCTCCAGCTGTGCATAGCCCGGTTGGTGAGCCTCTTATTTCGATACATGAAACACAAGAAGTTAGCGAATAGAGATTGAATCTTCAGCTGCTGTTCAATTCTTCTCAATGTCTCAATGTCAACACACATTTAGCCCTTTTCAGGCTTAAGGGCAAGAAAAAAAATAACAACATACAAAATAATATAAAATAAAATGAAGTAAAAATGTAATCGCGATCAAATATATAAGTCATTATAATTATTCAATTATATACATACATGTATATTGATAACTTATATATATATATATTTATTATATTTATATTACATAATATTATATATCCAATTATAAATTTTTCACATACACAACCTCATCGTCATAACCATCCTTTTACAGAACTCTCTTAATATATATAATATATTTATATATTAATATAGATAATATATATATATATATATTAAAAGGTCGGCAATTACCCTTCCTTTTATTTATTGATGTCTTCCAGCTTAAATATATATATATATATATATATATAATTATATATATATATATATATATATATATATATATATATATATATATATCTCAGAATAGAGAAGTTTAAGAACATGCATGTATAGGGTTTTTTTTCAGTTTTGTGGCCAAAATTTCAATTAGCTTAACAGAATGATACTGGCTTATTCTTTAAAATCTTTAATTGTATGGATTAAGAAAAATAAAATTAAGAGTTTTCAAATAAAATGAAAGAGAGCAAATTTTAATGGTAAGGTAAGACTAAAAAAATCGCAAATTCCTATACATTGCATTTTCACTGTATTAAAGAAATAAAAGTATATGTATCATTGTCATGAAAAAAGTAGCATTATATTATGTATATATATGTATATATGTATATATGTATATGTATATATTTTTGTATATTTATATATGCATATATATGTATACACACATATCCATGCATCAATATACTACTATAAATTAAATAAATATGAAAATGTTTGTAATAAGCTATTATCGATTCATTTTGAATTTCCCTGTGTTTCGTTTTTATATATATGGAACACCCGTAAAAGTTCTCGCATATTTTAGAATGAGATGTAACAATATTGAACCGCTAAATACGTGCATGCACACATCTGCATATCTTTCAGAAAACTTCACTAAGCGTTGGTTATTATATCTGCATGCCTTGGGCCAGTTTTGTAAATGTTATGAAGATTTATAGGCTGAAAAGTTCAGAAATACATAAAACACTGGAGTTTATACAACAGTGCTGTCGGTCATTCTTGTATAAGGACCTTTTCACACCAACAAACCAGGTCAATTAGTTCGAAACAAAGTGTGAAAACGCTATAGATCCCTTATATTTGAACTCTAGGCAGGTTTCTCAACTTTTCCCTTCAATATATTCTATCACACCCTTAATTTTCTATTTACACTCAGAGTATGTACTCTCGCTTCAAAAAGAGAAAATCACAATTTCAAAACAACCATTTCACACCGGACCAACAGGCCGATTGGATTTAGCGCGCGGCCCCACGGTCTATAACTTCAAACCCTTTTAGCGGGTTAAACAGATCAGGCAAGGGCGTTGTATACAAGCGCTGAGCACACAACACCGGCTAGTCTACAGGCCTGACTTTAATCTTGACAATACAGGTAAATATTTATCCAATAAAAGCCGGAAAATGGCAAATGCCGACCCTCTCGTGTTGCGATAACGCTTTCAAAGTGTTTGGTTGAGGGCGTAGGTAGATCGCTTGATAAAACCCTGATACTGACATGCTCTAAAAGTGAGGGTTCCCATCAAACGTTTCACTTATACGATCTTCCCTCCGGAGTACTAATTGAGTTTAGTGTAGACAGACTTCATGTTAATAAACACATCTTATTATATACCAAGGGTCTCCTTGTCTCGGTGGTAACGTTACACGGGTATAGCCTTGTATGTTGTATAAAAGAGTGTGAACAATTCTATTATTGGCTGAAGACAATGTACTCCTTTACCGGTCATCTATAATTTCTCTGAATGTTACATAAATGAATGTTACATAACGAATGCTGTATAGGTGATAACAAGCAAACAATCATTGGTGTATATTATACTGCTCCTTGTGAAAGAGTTCTATTTGTAAAGTTCATTTGCAATGCTATTCAGCTTCAAATTGTTAATTATTTTGTTGTACACACACCACAAAATACAAAGGATGTCGACAATATTAGCAATATATCTAAGGAGGACCTGTTATATTTTGAACAAACATAATAGTAGATACCTATATATAAAGTATATAAACATCCCCGCTTCACTGAAATATACTTGCTTATACAAATCTATTAAAATTACTTCTTATTGTTATATAACTTGAGAATAAGTATATTTCAATCAGCATTTTTATGATTATGTGATAAAATTCCTCCTAAAAAAATACAGACTGTAGCACACACATAAACACGGAGCATAAAGAACTATAATATATAAAAAAGGATACTTTATATTTTTGTCTCACTATGTTAAGTTTACAGAGAAAGAATATGTCAATATAATGATAAAATTCATATTGAAAATTCCACATCTATAATATTTCAAATGTTGTTATCATCTGTATGTAAGAACATCGACGTCGTTTATGCGAAAATGTTATTTTCACTTAGATTTTCACTGAGATTCTGTTAATTCGGGAATAAAATCGCTTGGGGGAAAATATGTAAATATAGCTTTCAACTGAGCAATTATTGATCTTAATCGAGATCCCCGAGTATTAAGTCAAAAAGGACAAGAGGAAGCTAGAAAACAAAGTACACAAAATCATGAACGTTGTTGTATAGTCGACTATATACTTTATTTCCCAGTAGATTAAAGAATATACCAACCATGCACGTGTGTGATTAAAGATATTTAATTCAATTGACCTTATATAATACCAGCATTCTCAATATATAATCTCTGTATATATATATATATATATATATATATATATATATATATATATATCAAATTTAAACATTTAAATAGTTATAGTCTATTTAAAATTACCACTGACACAAAAGGATACGGTGATTATATAAAGTTTGGCAAAGATAAGTCTCTCTCTGTATTTAAGTATATATATACATATACATAACTGACAAGGAAATCTTTATTCTGAGGGCAAAAGTTAATCTTTACGTATGTTTTCAAGTGTTAGTCAGAGGATATATTTTATATACACAGGAGATATAATTAGGTCTCAACGGATAACAGTGACAAAGGTAATACACTTTCAACATGAATAACTCTTATTTAGCTCTCAGGATTGACTTGAAAACCCCACGCCAAACAGTCATGTATGCAATTAAACAAAAACCTTTGTATGATAAGGGACGTTTCACACTGCGCGAGGCCACGCGCACGAGTTTGGGTGACTAAATACACGTTATGTACATTACCACAGTCCGCGGTTCCGGTGTAACGACTTTCAGGAGCCCCCATTTCAGGTTATTCCCCGGTAATATGAAATCGATTTCCTTTACCTCCGGGGATATAGCCTGGGCCTGATATCAAATTACTCCTTCACCTTTCATATGATCGTCATTTCTCCGTCGCTGATCTATATATATATATATATATATATATATATATATATATATATATATATATATAATTATATATATATATATATATATATATATACATCCAATATTTTTATTACTTCTTACTTTTGCAACTATATAGCTATATAGACATATATTTAATATAGGATAGAAGCTGGTTTCTCTGTCTGAAGAAACAAACAATAAAAAGCAACACATTTAAAACAACTAAATGTTAATTTTATTAATTCATTAACTCTTAAATGTATAAAATATAAATTTTTATTTGAGAAAAATGTGACAGGTAACTTTATAGACATTCCAAATGAATATTCATTGTAGAAATATAAAAGTGTAATAAGTTTTCCTTTATACATGCAGCCCATATTTTGCTATAATAACGGTATAAGTAATTAAATCTCGCACTCTCAAGAAAATAGTTTTTATCAATTTTACTATTATTGAAGTAGCAGTTATAGCTGTTGTTATTGTTTTTGTTGTCATTTTATTAAAAAAATCATACAAAAAGGTGCCTCTTTATAAATGAAAATAAAAAATGTCTCGGGTTAATTTAAAATCGTATGCAGGGAAGGGATGAAACCGAATTTAGGTTAACCCCGGAGTATAATCTGAGTGCGATTTCTAGTTATACGAAGGGGGAGGGGTTGAAACGGAGTAATCTGAAAACGCTATACCAGCCTCAATATCAGTGTGGTTAGATGTCTGACTTTCTGGAGATCGGAGTGTCGGGATCTTATGAAGATTTGTCATCGCGTACGGCCGTAATGGGCCTTGACAACTATTAGCACTCTATATGTTTGCCGAGCCCTTCACTGAGCGATAGAGCGTCGCCTTGCAGTGAGATGCCGCCTTGTACTAAAGAATGCGGACTGCCACATCCGTTTGATTTTGTAATCTAGACATACTTATATACATACAGCTATTGAACCTATAATGCTGAACAATGAAAAATTCCCAAACAGGACAAGCCTTGTGAACCCTAATTTCTTAATTACGATTCACAAGTGTAATAATTTGTAAATCATAAATCTGGATGAATGGACATTGCGTGTATGAAACAAAGACACGCGCATGTACGTAAGCTCCATTGACCTTAAGTATATATTTAGGTGTATCGTGTACATATTTTTATTCTGAATATAGTAATGGGATTTATAAGAGTTGCATAAGTCTTCCACCTTTTGAGACAATCATGTTAAATAGAACTCCGAACATTTCACAACTACGGTCACAGCAATTAAGAGTTATTCTTATAAATAAAAGAAAGAAGTTGTCGTCCTTTAAGAATTTATACGTTGAATACATATCACAAATGATACTATTCCTCTATTTTATCTCTCTCTCTCTCTCTCTCTCTCTCTCTCTCTCTCTTTCTCTTTCTCAAAAACACACATATACACATATAAATACAGACACATGCACACAGAAATAATATTCCTTTCGATTCCATCGCCATATTAATAATGATTTGATAATTCCGGAAAGTTACCGAAGAGTAACGACAAGTATATTATAAAAAACCCATATTATATGTATTATTGGACATATATAAACAGTTGTTATCATTCCTGTTTAAACAAAAGGAAAGTCACACACAACACCTTCAAAGTGGAACGTTTTTCCCTTTTTTCCGTGTTATCTCTACAAAGATTTACACATGGCCTCGCTGAGATTTTTATGTACATCATAGGAGTTCTCGTTATGTTGCTACAGCCATTATAATTGCTCGGCCCGCTCGGGTGTCAGGGCCCGTAGATATACAGTGATTCAGTGTCTAAACAAACCCGACGGGGTTGTGCCGGCAAGTACCGCCCACTTCCCAAACCAGATAGCCCGTCACGTCCGCAAATATGGCTGAGACCCTGACCCAGCGCGGCGTGAGACAGATGGACAGGATAGGGAAGGTAAACAATCAGGGGATAATCTCTTGTGTGACCCCAAGGATTAGGGTCTGTTCTGGGAGGGACGTGTAATCCCTCTGATTAATCAGGGCTAAGACGCTGGCTCACCGCCGCGGTTTGTCTATTTAGTGATAATCAGTCTTTAGACAACCATCTCATGCACCGCCAAGCATTACTGACAGGGGTCTGGCCGCTTACAGAAATTAGCGCACAGAAACTAACACAACTGAAAGGGCAAGGAACGTTAATGACATTATTGACTCTATAAGTTGTGGAAGATATATAACTAATCCATATCATTTGAACGGGCGTTCCATACACGTGAACGATACACACAGTTTACATTTACAAATATTTTAACTAAATATTTTACAGATAATATTAGTTGAGTTTAATGCAAACTTTAAAAAGTTTACAGTTAGTAAACAGAAATAAAGTTACAATTTTTTATTGTGTAATTATATCATAACATAAATTATGTACAGATTAAAATATAAAATAGTACTTTTGAATAAATATATAGAGTAATTGGATGACCATTGTTTGAACCATTAGCCCATTATATAATAATTTTCAGTATATCCATAATTAAATTATATACAAGTAATTTTTATTTGGTTGATTGCATGTTATAATATTTCTATTCAAGTTTTGAAAATAATAATTCGTCATTTAAAATGCTCAGCAAACATTTTAATAATTGCAGGTTCACTCGTAAACCTTGCGAATCTTCTTCACGAATGAATAATTAAAATGGGTTATTAATTTAAATAAATGGCTTTGTCCCGTTTTGTCTTGTATTAGTCTTGGAGTTATACATTATCGGTTCACACACACACACACATATATATATACATATATATATACCTCTGTTATTATATAATATATAATATATATTATATCATTATTATATATTATAATATTATATTATTTATATACACGGCAATTCATATTTATTATATTTTTTTGTCAAGATGGATTCCCAAAATGGGTTCCAAAATAATTGTAGCCCGTTGTTTAAAATATGCATGTCATGCAGTGTCTAAATTTGAAGCCTCAGAAAATGCGACTGTTTATATGCATGAAACATTATATATATACACAGACAGAATGCAGAAACCATATACGGTATGTTACCGAGTGAAAACAAACGAAAGGCATCAACATTATTGTTTTAATTTACTTAATGTATAATATATTTATAAGATATTTAATGTATATGCATTCGCAGTTTTGATATGAGAACAGTTAAATATTACAAACAAATTAATGATAACTTAAAATATTTAATAAATAATTTTCCAAAGAATGATATATTTAAACGAAATCCTTTATGAAGGCTTTATATTCAATTTGTACTCAAATCAGTTTAAATACGGTATATATAGCAGTTACACTGCATGTGCACTCTCAGCACACACGTGCTACAACATATTAGGCCTATATACAGTTTACACCCAATTTAAACATTAATATACATGTCCTTTGTAATAGTGTTTAGTTTATTTACATGTTGTAATAGAGCATTTATCCTTTTGATCCCGGCCAGGCTTATATCTGTGCATAAATATATATTGCCAATTATAATGGTATTCGTTTATTATCTGCGCTCCGCCGTTAGGACGCCAGCCCGTCTTCCATTAAACTCACGTAGGCTATTTTGGGGGGAGATAATTAACGTGTGTTCACCGGATTTTCATTAAATGTCACTGGATCCCCAGAACTTGTTATCAAATTGCCAAGATTAGTATGATAGATGTCGACATAAGCAACTTAATGAAGAGAGTTTCCAGCCGGGCTAGATTAAGGAGTGACTTTATCATACCATCCATATTAGTTTTCCCGCCTAGTTTGTCTCCTCCGCCAAAGCAAACGTCTTACCCCTGTTAGTGTTACTCCGACGGTAAAAATATAGCAAAAAACCTGAATACACAATATGGGTATATAAACAATACAGACAGAATCACAATGTTGCCACGTGTGTTGCTGATACTTCCCCCAAGTGAGCTTATTTCTTGAAATGACGCATGCGCAAATGTTAGGTATGCCTTGCTTTGGTCTGGCTAAAAATATACGTAAGTTTAGGCACATACATCTATACAATGTACTTAATAGGCAATTAAACAACAGTGTATTTTAATAATGTAATAAATAAATCAAAGATTCGCACTCATATATAGCAATTTTAGCAAGAAGGGAGATTTACTTTCCATTGGAATGTTGGGATGCCTGTAGGTATACATACTTATATATAATATATATATATATATATATATATATATATATATATATATATAAATTAACATTTGTATTTGCAGGAAATGTATAGCAGGTTTATTTAATTCAAAAAGCGGTATGAATTCTGGTACATTTTCTATTTTTATTTATATATCTTATTTAATTTTGACCATCTTTAAGAAGCTTGATTAAAAATGAAATTTTATTATTTTTTAGTCGTGTCGCCTAGCGACGCTTATCACGCACGTGACGAGGGGTCTCAGTCCTTAAACGGAAAGAAGAAGAAGAAGCGACGTCACAGGTCAGTGTACATAAAAATATGTTACATATACTATCTAAAAATGAGAGAGAGAGAGAGAGAGAGAGAGAGAGAGAGAGAGAGAGAGAGAGAGAGAGAGAGAGAGAGAGAGAGAGAGAGAGAGTAAATTAATTTGAAAAGGTTACGATAAATATTTTCAAAAAAAACTTTCATGTCAAGGTTATAGCTATACTGTATCTGTTTTCATTGGAAACACTCGAGTAAATGAGCGACGTTGCAATATAAGATTAAAAGTGCTTATATGAGACTGGAGGTCTGCCACATTCTTGAGGAATAAATGTTCAAGAAGAAACATTTCAAGCATTTAGGGGTTGGAAGCTATGTAATGTACAGGGTGTCGTGTTCGGCACCAGATCATCGCCGGGGAACTGTGGTAGGTCCATTCACGGAATAAGTCATATTGAGACCGGTACAATGAATGGGGCGGGTCCGACTAATTTCACCACTATTGAACGCGTACAGAAGGTAGGTTCTTCGCACGAACCCCTGTATCTTCCTCGGTCACCCTACGGCCCGGTGTCAAAATAAACCAGCAGTAAACCCATTGGCAGCGTGAATGACAGTTGTCGCACTAAGATTTCACATGCCTAGGTTTAATTGTGTTCCGCCAAGCTGGGGGGTAGCAAACAGATGACAGTTTCGTTAACGAATAACCGAGACTCTCTCCCACCTCCGCAGGGGGTCGGAGTAACTAGCAAGGTGTCCTCACGCGGGGGAGGGGCAAGTTAAATTCCCGTCAGAAATATCAACAATGTCTGGTCCCAATCCCGTTTACCGCTTCTCAGTCTGGGACTATAAAAATGAGACTGCCTTAGTGTATGTGAAATGAAGTGGTCAAACCTTCCTTACGTTTTTTACTCTCTTTAATATCTATATATGTAGAGCCCTTTAATTCTTTACTAATAGTTATTAATTGATTTCATATATCAAATATTATTTTGTAAATTAATAATGTTAGTATTATAACTTTTTCTTCTTTTTAATAATTTTATTTTCCTGATGTCATCGATGTTTTTAAAAAAGTTTTAATCATATTATTTTAATAATTTTATTATTATTATTATTATTATTATTATTATTATTATTATTATTATTATTATTATTATTATTATTATTGATATTATTATTATTATTGTTATTATTGTTATTATTATTATCATTATAATAATATATCAGTACTACATTTGGAGATACAATGAAATACAACGAAAACGGAGAATTGCACACTAGCTTTAATAATTTGCATTGGATCACATATTTACTGTTAAGTATAGCAGTTTGGGAAAACTGTAAACCTGCACACAAGAACATATGTACACATGCATACATTCATCCAATTTATTATTATATCGGGGAGTCTCTTTTTACTTGAAAAAAATGAACCCGGACCAGCCTTCGTGAATAGTCCATGAAACTGTTTAGCAACGGGAGACGGCAATAATTGCACGGGGTTATCGGTGTGGGATATTCTCAGCTATAAGTAGACAGGTTTAATTTATTAGCTCTACATCCCAGTCGATTAACCTGACAATGGCAAGACATGCTAATCCTGGGTAAACAAAGCCAAAAACGTGCGGCAGAAAAAAATAAAGAAAACACTGGATGTAGAGTCCCGCTGGCCCAAATATGTGATTGTAATCGGAGCTCGGTGCAGAGTTCCCGGGTTAAGTCCTTTAATACAGCCCTGTTTTCACAGATGGGAGACACATGCTAATAAACACATTTGGAAACTATAGTATACTTGTATGCTATTTCTGCGGGTACGACACATATGCAGCCTCTGGGAATGCACATACAAGACCATTCATAAAGCTTATGAATTTTTCATACGGAGCAGGGGAGGGAATATAACGAATGCTTAATGGGAACGTCGGCTGAATGTGAGAAAATGCATTTAACAGTTATAAGTCCAGACAAAGCAGTTCCCACTTGTGAGAACAGAAAGAGCTCTTTGAGGCAAGCAAGGGGAGGAGATGGGCACGTGCCTTTGCAGCAGTCTTGAGAAAGCGATTGCGTAATTAATTAGTAGAGGCCCCGTTGGAGCGACCATGGCCACCCGCCAGCCGTACAGCGGGACGCATCATTACGGTATCTCGCTCACTTCCGGTGGCGCTCTTTCTGCGTTTCCGGAGACGTGTGTCGTCTGCCATGTACCGTTCTCCCTTAAGCGTTCCCTTATTGGGCTGAAAAATCTCCCGCGGCGGACACGACCTGTTCACAGGCCGTGTTGACAAAGGGAAAGAGGAATTAACGCGATCTTGTGGTCCCAAGTTTAAGAAACACAGCTCGCCCAAGGCGACGATGATTGCAACCCCACTCAACCCCCCCCCCCCTCGCTCTCCCCTTATCCTCTGGCACATGAACATAACTCTAAATAGTAAAAGCTTTACATGCGATAATTATACAGGGAAACATTTTATCATGAAATGTCAGATTTTATTCATTTATTTATTTCTATACATACTAAGCAGAATCATTTTCAAGAATATATACATTTGGTAAACTTTATAAACCCTTATTGGGTTTTCACAAAAGTGGTTCCGAGTTCTGTTTCAATGCATTGTTTATGTATATAAAGTATTATTAACATCATATTTTGTTCAAAACGGACTTAACAAGCTTTTATATTTAATTAAAAATAAAATTAATACCCACGCCCATTGTTAACCTCAAATACTTATAAATAAACCAACAATGAAGACATGAAAGATAAAGGTAATACAATTTTGTTTTATGTGAATGTTAAAAAATCATCATCAGTCAATTCATTATTTTACAGGACAATCTTTACATCCTACCAACTGGATGAGTTAGAAAAAGCTTTCAAGGAAGCACACTACCCCGACGTCAACGCCAGAGAGGTGCTGTCACTGAAAACAAACTTACCGGAGGACAGAATACAGGTAAGACCGCGCTTATATTATATATGATAAGGGTTAAAGCCACGAGGGTCGGCGCCGGTCGGGGGTAGCCGGGACGGGCTTCTGCGGCCGGCACAAAACTAAAATTTGCAACCCCACCAACCGCCATAAAAAAAATCATAAAGATCGTCAAAAAACAACTACCAGCAAT
Source organism: Sipunculus nudus (assembly GCA_026874595.1). NCBI lineage: Eukaryota > Metazoa > Annelida > Sipuncula > Golfingiida > Sipunculidae > Sipunculus > Sipunculus nudus. The sequence goes on along the minus strand of CM049308.1, from coordinate 66,635,911 downwards.
CACACTCTAGTTATTTATTACCCCTAACCGCATTAAATTTGTACCTCAGAAGTATGTTTACAAAAAGGAACCAATCAAGAGCCAAAATAATCATTAATAAAATAGTTATAACACATAGAAAAACGCAAAGATAAAGCTTACATATTCCAAAACCTAGTGGCCCCTCCCCCCCCCCCCCCCCCCCCGTGACCACCTCCGCTTGCTTCGCCAATGTCCATAAATTTAGCAAGCACTCGAATTTGTCTAGCTATAACCCTGTATATATAAGAATGTGTGTTGATAGAGATTATACTGAACGGAATTATAACTTGGAAAGTGTCTCGTATTAGTTATATTTGTTCGATCAATGAAAATAAATAAAGTTTGAAAAATTATGATAAAGGTATATATGCGCTTACGAGAAAAATCCATTTTGCATATGGCATGTATATTTATACAAGTATCTTTATATATACAAGTATAAATATATATATATATATATATATATATATATATGTATGTATATATAATGCAGAACCGTTGCCAAAGTGTATTTGTATTAAGTGTTTTCTATAAATAATGTGTATATGGTATATACTAGTATATCATGCAAAAAGTGGCCAAAGTGCATTTGTATTCAGTAATTGTATGAAAATAATTATAAAATTCTAAAATAAATTATCAAAGTTGAACACTTTATTATTTTAATTTATGCTTAAAAATTCTTTAACAACCAGACAAAATAATGAATATTTATTAAGCGTTAAAATGCCGACTGAAAACTTAGGCAGTGTCTACATTTTCGGGGGGTACAACCATGGAGTTATAATCAATTCTAACTCCATTGTACAACAGTCAAATTACTGATTAGTCTTATGGTTAAAACCGTTAAACCCCACAAGCAGGCACAAGAATGCATACATGTTATCAGGTTATATGGCTGTAACAATGAGGTATTCAGTGGAGCCTGTGGTCTCGCAGATCGTATAATTAAACACCAGGCAGTCTCATTACGCACCAACAGCTCAAATCGTTAAGGCTAATCACCGGTTTTCTCATACCATAATGCACAACCTTCCCTTTTCTCTATTCGCGGTGCCACCGCCCGCGTGCAGGGCCAGGCCGCACGCAAACTATGTCGATCAAGTCATAGAAGATGGCGATTTAGCTAAAATGCGCCGTAAGTGCGTAGAGTGACAGGTTCCGACATCCTAACGAGTAAAGACAAAGCGAGCAACCACGGCCTCCATTGTCCGCCAGCTTATTGGTTAATGCAGTTTACATATCGCTGCGATTACCGCTGCTATTAGCCTTTTTGGAGAACTATTTACTAAATTAATAGGTAATCACATCGTCCAATCAAGCGGGATTAGTGGTCATGGGATGTGTCGTCTGACATGCAATACCATCACGCGAGCCCTGTCTTGGCCGCTTACGATCTTGTATATCCATTTTCGGTTATGTCGCCTGCAGCAGCCCGTTCTGTACTGACGTCGGGCAATGGCATTGTAAATCTATTTATTCAAAATTTAAAAAAAGTCTGTAAATTGTGTTTATGTATGATGAATACTTTACATTGCAGCTTAATAATGCGGAATGCTCATGCAGATACACATGTAGGTATAAACATGAACCTGAACAATTAACGTTTTTTTGTTCATCAGAAAACAATACTGCATGATTTTATTTGTTTTCTGTTAAATTTTATATATTGTGTGTTAAATTATCTATAGCCCTGTGTTAATATATACATTAAGATTTTGAATACTAAACTGGAACCTTATGCCTATATAGATATATATATATATATATATATATATATATATATATATATATATATATATATATATATATATCTTTTCCCTTGAATAATTACTGGAGCGATGTGGATATACTGAGCCGTGTGTTTAATGTTTCTGCAGAGAAACGGATAAAAACACTGTATAATGATAATTCACAATTTTAAGTGAACCATAAAAACTTGTTATATGATTAAGGTTTCAGTTATATGTGTATAGCATACAGGGCAAATGATAATGAAACGTGTGACAGATGTCTCACGTATATTTAAGTGAGACAGTAAATTAATTCTTGGTTGCGATATCTCAATAAATCAAACCGTATATATATATATATATATATATATATATATATATATATATATATATATATATATATATATCTAGATAGATAGATAGATAGATAGATAGGTAGATAGATAGATAGAATTATTTAAAAAATGGAAAAATACTCGACGATGCACATGGTATTTTTAATAAAATTTAGTTTTATAATATTATTTTTATTGGTTAAACGTATAAGGTTTGCGGGGAAAATGTAGTAACCATAAGGATTTTGGTTCTGAGTGATTTTTTTATACACGGTGACTGACCAGTGACCTCCGATGAACTGTCCCGCAGAGCAAGTGACCAGCCCACAGGATTGGCAGTTAATCAGTAAATTGTAAAGGCCTAATCTAGCCGACTGGAAATTGTTAATTTTGCATGATTGCCATTAGAGCGTTTTAGACCTGCTTTGATGCTTGCGTGCGCACGATCCTATGTTTCTGCTTGGGTCGTTGTGAGGCTGTGAGGCCGGGGAGGAGAGAGTCAGCGCTGTGCATTATGAATGGCGAATAAACACTACCATCCCCATCCAGGGAGCGATCCAACGGAATTAATTCCCGTGCTCAAACGTGGCAAAATTTGCTCTGCTCCCCAACATAATCAAGCGTGTCCCAAGGGATCCGTAGAAACTCAGCCGGGCCATGCAGCGTATATGCTACAACGAATGTATCCTGTCAGGGATGTTTGGTTACTACGGGCTCGGTAAATTAGATACATCGTTCGCCCTCCCCCGAGCCCACACCGATGAAAATTTTATTTCAATTAACGGATTTATTACCTAAATATTCTCCGACCCATGAAGGCAATTTTTCAATTAGACGGCCCCGTTATTCGTGCGTACACACAAACCCGGCTCCTACACAATGGGAAGCCATCTGCAGAGCGCGGAGTCAATTCTGCCCCCGGGTCCTGTTGTTTTACAACCACGTTGAAATCTAACTTTGCGCGGGATCGGGCTGTCGCAGGGAATTATGGTACCCGTGGAACATCCCGAAATCACATCAGCATGTAATATTATTGTATGTAGATCAACTGCAGCCCAAGCACAGTCATATTGCTGGCGGGGGCAGTTTCCCCCGTGACGTCACACTGCTGGACGCCATATGGGATTAACACTCGCGTGCGGTTTAATCCTATTGCTTTACACCGGGCAAGTTCACTTCATTTATCCCATTGGCTAATTAATGCTGACTTAATTAAAATTAATTGGTAATGGCAGCCATCTGTAACAACTTATCACTACACCAGAACGGTGAACCTGATACAGTTAAATGTCATTAGCGAATGAATATCGATGTAACAGTTCACTGGGTCTAAGCAAACATTCTGAAAATGTGGCATTTTATGTTTTCCCATAAGGGACCCGCAGTTTGATTTTAGTCACTCAGCGACGCTCCATTATATAAGATTTCTGCCGAATACAAATTAACTAATTTAACCGCAGCTGTAATTCTGGTTTCAGATCCACGGTTTTGCCAAACCATTATGCTTATTACATAAAATTTTAATACACTCTGACTATGATAAATTTATTAGAAAATTATGACCAAATATGACACATTTATACTTCGTGGCATGGCCTGATGAATTTACCACATTTACATGTACCTACGCTTTTGATCTTCTATTTTGTCGTTTTCACCTTTTTTTCAATATTTGTGTAAAGGAAATCATATAAAAATCGTATATAGTAATGTAAGGCATATGTTTATGTATATATCGTACTTTCGTATACCTACATGGGATATATATTTTTCACAATTTGAGGTCTCAATATTAGCATATGGTTTTACGATTATTGGAAAACGTAAACATTTATTACATTATATCTATATGGTCATAACATTTAGTAATGGAAGAGACATTTTTTATGCGAGTTGTCATAGAAATTAAACTTTTGACTAAATAAATGAGGCAAATGTTAAAGCATTTTATTCTGTTTTACAATGGTTATATATAACATGACCGATTATGACTGAAGAACATTAAGGTAAGGGATAAACACTTAACATATCGTGTTTAATGTGTTGAACTGCGGATGGCACGGTTTCATTTAGAACCCCGGTAAGTGGCCCATGGGCAAAATACTGAAATCTCATTTAACCTCAGAGGGCTCTAGGCCAGAGCGGTATAACACTGAAGAAAAACAACACTGTAAATTCACAACAGTCTGTTTCACGGGATGCGACCCGATCATCATGTGAATGTTGTTAGAATCTAACCACATTCACCTGATAATCGGGTCGCATCCCCTGAAACTGACCGTTGTAAATTTACAGTGTTCTTTTTCTTCAGTATATATATATATATATATATATATATATATATATATATATATATATATATATATATATATATATATATGAACTATATAAAGGGATATGACCTCTGGATTATTCTTAGAACATAAATACCCAAAATATATATACAGAAAGCTTAATAATAATAATACATTTTTTTCATATGACTACCTTTATTCTTATTAATGACCATACCTCTGAAAGATATTTTTTTTAAAATGTTATAGAATTTTAAAAAGGAAATACAGAGAATATTTAAGAAACTAGTGGAATTTGTATGCAGTGGGCGAACATTTTAAATCCCGTTAGCGAGAGTGAGAACTGGAACATGTAACTGTTGAGGTGTGAACGCCGGTGGTGGGTCGAGCCATCAAGACTCACTTGACAAAAGCCCGGGTGCTGTTCATAAAGACTTAGTGTTAGATCTTTTTATGAAGAGAGGAGGAACAGTTCACACCCAAGCGGACCCAAGTACCACTCAGGCGAGCCATCAATCAGGGCTCAAGTGGGCGGAGTGAATTATCCCTCCCGCAGAGACACAGGAAACACTATCTCTAGAAGCCAGCCAAGTGTGGCCGGAGGGGGCGTCTGCAATTGTGTACTTGCTCCCCACAGACCCACTGAGGGGTAATTTGGGTGAAAACGTGTACTGCATGGTGTGAATTAGAGGATGCTATTTTTTCTCCGTATCAGGTGTATGCGTAACTATCTGTTAACACCTGAGTACTAACAGCCCCAGTGTTCACTATTTAATAGTCTGACGCAGCTATATATTCTCGCTTTCAGCACGTTCCTTGTCCACAGCGTAAATGTGGAATAATTAAGTGATTATAAGACATTAAAAAAACCATGATGTATACAGAAATATGACCGTAACATTTCACAAACAAACTGAGAGACTTGATGGATTAAATTTATACAGATGATTTAAATTGTTGATTTATCATTAATTAGTTAATTTATTCGCCCATTCGAAATTTAAAAATACCAAGTAATATGACTAATATCACATAATAGAAACTGTATACCCACAGGGAGAAATGTACCAACGGTGTACAAGAATATTGGCAAACACACATACAATAAGCCAGGATACAGTAAGGTGACTTTAATTCAACCATGTATATATATATCTGTATATAAAATATGGATGTGTTTATGTATGTATATCTTGCATGAGGTAGTGTGATAAAGATAGATAACGTATAAAGATGGCGGCAGAGAGATACATAGAGATATATAGTTTACACGCTGAACTTTTAATCTTGTAGGACTAAAAGCTATAGGGCTGCATCGGGTAGCATGAAGCTATTAGAATCGAATATTTATAGGTATTATACGACCCGGAGTCGCATATTCGTTACCATGACTACAATTTGTATGTTAGTCTTTAAACGGGAATGATAGCATTTTTTTCTGTTATTACCTATGTGTTGTCCATGCAGATACAAGAAGGCATAATTAATTACTTCATGTATAGCCGGTATGATATGTCAAATGCAGATTAACACAAGTACTCAAACCCGGAATCGAGTACTCAGTTGCAAATACTCGGACTCGAGTACTTATTTCAGCATGCTTTTTGAGATACAGATACAGATATACTTCAGCGAAAGAGAGAATGCGATGTGGCACAAGAAACGCAGACAGACAACATAAAGTCAGTTGGAATTGACCTGCATGGAGATGTGTTAGGGATAATCTGTATTCAGGGAGAATGGGGGTGGGGTGGGGGATGACATTCGGACAGAGGGGCAGCGTATACGGGCAGCGTTAGAATTAAGTCAGCTGCACTAGCTGTGATACTGCAGTGATGAACTTCTATATGACAGTCAACAGGACTCATCTAAACAGCCGCCCGAGCCTCTGCATGTAATAAGTGCCCAATCACACCGTAGCTTACCCTCGGTAATTGGATCAAATCAAATTATGTCCGCTCCGACGGAGCGGCGCCGACCGGCTGGTTCATTTAAGGCCGTCGCCAAATGGTACATACATAACTCACCACCTGAGGGGTTGTCGGGATTTTGTGTCAGCACCATCAAACCTCTGATTTATGTCTCCGGCTTTTCTGTTGCTATTTAAGTCATTATGAGTTATACAGCGCTGTGACAGCATTATATGCCCCCTCCCGGCCCTCTGACGAATATGACAATCGCCAAACTACTACCACTTCTACAACTATTACTACTACCCACGAACACATGAGAACGCGGGAATTTTTATATATTCATTTATAAATTTCATCCGGGCCGCACATGAATAATGATTATGCAATATCTAATGCGTATTATGGTCTGTATGGGCGTCCTTGCCTTTCTCAACGACAGTGCCTCATATATATATATATATATATATATATATATATATATATATATATATATATATATATATATTTATCCAACAGGGCTTTCAAGTGTTTCATTTAGTATTGGGGTATATTCTATACAAAAGCAGATTGATTTCGTATGTGCACGATTTTGAGGTATTTTACTTTATATTTACAGGTGTGGTTCCAAAATCGCCGAGCAAAGTGGAGAAAGACCGAGAAAACCTGGGGGAAGAGCAGTATCATGGCGGAATACGGGCTGTACGGCGCCATGGTGCGACACTCACTTCCTCTGCCGGACACCATCGTCAAGTCTGTCAAAGACGGCAAGATCGACGAGTCCAGCGCCCCCTGGTTATTAGGTTAGCAAATTTTGCTCTTTTCATCTCCATTTTATTATGTCCCTTAGGGACAGGAGGCTTATAAGTCTTGATGTGTTTATTTCTGTATTGATATGATCTATTATTTGTGTGTGTGTGTGTGTGTGGGGGGGGGGGGGGGGGGAGGTTGTTAGGTCTCCGGAAGTAGACATAAACACGGAAGACAATTCTCCCCCCCCCCCCCTTTTCTTTTGCCTCTGTTTGCGCTAGATCTCGACAATGGCTGATTTTTCGAAACTGACCCTTGGAAGGATAAAAGTCACTGTTGACAAACATTCACCTGACATATATTTAGACCTTAACGTATTTTTTTCAAGGCAGTATGATAAATTGCCTATTCCCTATTTTTGTTCATTTGCTGGTGATAGGGGATTCTTCAGTCGATCGCTTGACTGTTGCAGAGATCTAGTTATCAAATTATTTTGTATCGTGTTGGAAGGATATGCAAACAGTTGAATAAAACATACTTTAGATATATTAAACATTTAATAAATGTGAATGCTGTTTTCTTTTTAAATTGAATTAAGGTGAGCAATCATGATATATGGTGTATTTTAGATGTAGACTGAATAGTTCCACAGAAATATTAACTTTTATTTGAAAAAAAAGTCTACAGGATTCACTGATGAATATATTCTTTCTTTAAGCAGGGATGCACAAGAAATCAATTGAGGCTGCTCACAAATTGTCAGAAGACGAATTAGTTCCGGAAGATCCCTCAAGAAACAAAGATGACCTCCGAAGTGAAAGTATCGCCACCTTGCGGGCAAAAGCACAACAACATAATGCGAAAGTGTTAGAAGCGCTGGAAAGCTCCACAGATAGCCCGCCCAGGTCCGGAAACTCCGCCATGTCCAGTCAAAACGAGGCTGCTAAGCTACATTTAGGACCAAATGTATTACCTCATCTCGTGTAAAAGAGACAGAAAAAACTGACACATTTCCTGTCGTCTGCTCATTAGTGACAATCGTTGGTACTGGATGGGATGTGACGATGTTTTTCACGTGACAGATAATTTATGCCGCCGCCTGCATGGTGTTCATAAACAACGTGGCTAAAAGAGGTGGTTTATTTATTTAATTTTCGACGGGGGATCATAAGCATTATTGGTACAGTATTTCAAATAGATTACTCACAGTTTTATTTAGTACAATTGTTTTATTTTCACTGCAGATGTCATATGTTTATTGTGACGTAAACTGGGGCGCCAGTTATTACATACCTCAAAAATTATATATTGATTTCAGTAACTTTTAATTTTTTGTTCAAGTGTTGGGAAGAGCCGACATATCTAATGAGTACAACACATTGAAAGGGCAAACAGTTTTTGTACTTGCATACACCATAAAAATGGCCATTTTCAATTCTCACACACAAAGATAATTTTTGCCCTTGCTCCAATGTGTGATTTTTTTTAACAAGAACTGCAGCCTGCAATGGTGTGGCCAAGTGTCGCCATCTGGTGAGCATTAAGAAAACTACTGATGCTTCGCGCCTTATGTGCGCGGTACTTAATTGTTTGTTTAGGAGGTGTACATCTCACATCTAATTAGTGTGTACGTCTGTGCGTGAGTTGAGAACATTTATTAACAACCCAGGGTGCCACGTACTGATCTGATCAAGGTTTGTGCGTACACACATTGTAAAGCAAGGTATCGTAACATGATTGATACGGATTTTGTAGTATACATTGTACACTTGTTGATACATTATGTTAATGTCATATGACCCATTGTCTTGCCATAATATATAGAGAAAATATATCGTTATATGAATGTCTAATTTGAAGTTATAAATATACTGATACACTTTTGATATGTTGTTTAGTTGTTTTATAGCACTTGCATTACCATAAATAATACACATACACGCACATAACACGGCACACGCTAGGATTATAAATCAGCTTTTTTTCCCCCAAACCCTTCAAACCAAATCTATAGGTTATAGTATTACGACATTGCTTATAAATGAGATTTTCATCTACCACAATATCCCGTTCCTATTTACCATTCATTTACCGGCTGTGAGAGAATAAAGAATGTAGCATAAAGTCGAGCTTGTTATATACTGGTGAAACGAGTCCACATTACACCCATTCATAAAGATCTTCACTAACTTCCCCTTTGCAAGCGAGTTTATAAAAAAAATATAATTGATAAATAAGTAATATATATGCTTGGCTGATCTCCTATCTACATAGAAACCCTTTTGTAATTAATGTTCGTGTGAAGCAGCATAAATAATCTGGCGAAAGTGTTTTAAGTGGTTTCTAAAATTACGGCAAAAACTGATGTGTTGTTCCAGTGCCTTTTCCACTACATGTGACACCATGCATATAATGATCTGTCGTATCATATCAGATTATGCCTGATCATTGGCCTCTTTTCAAAGAAATATTAAAATTACTTTTTCATCGGATCTTTTGGTAATTCATAGATGTATTACAAGCTTTATAAGATTATGATTTACTAGTATTTCAATACCCTTTAATTTGTGTACTCTTAGTAATGCTTCGTCAAATTATCCAATGCTTTTTGTTTGTAAAGCGTTTTGAAAGATTTGTTGAATTACATAATGAATAATAAAAATAAAAAAAGGGAATATAATAATAATAATAATAACAATAATGATAATAATAATTTATTACTAAGAATTCTTTTGCTAAAAATTTAAATTTAAAATTTTGTTCTAATTAAAAAAATGTAATCAAATTAATTTTAAACAAGAAAGCGACATAGTAGGGATAAAACAAAATATTGGGGTATTATTGTGAAGTTTTATATTAATAAAAAAATATTTCTTACTGGGTGCTTTAAAACGCACTTTTCACAAATAATATAAATATATTAAAAAATATTAATATTTAAAATGCATGTCCGATAAGCGTCCAGATGTAGCTAATCGTGCAGTATCGTACTTTAATTAATGAATGAGGGTGCGGTCATTCCTAGAGCGTTCATCCGGTTTCTACTTTGAAGATACAGGTCTATTGTTCACTAAATTCTCTCTGCTGATAGATTTCTATACCTTGAGAATGTCCGTGGATTACTTTCCTGTTCTATTTCTGTGCTTTTATCAAACCCCGAACTAACAAAAATATTGAAAGGGTATGGTTGCTGTTATATTGCGTACAGACTAAAACCCGAATGTCACAAGTCGCATATCGAAATCATGGCTATACCGCTTGTGATGTAAAACGCATCCTTGTTTCATCTGACCCATTTTCAGTGTTATATGAAGAGCCAGTGTGTGTGCATATATATGTGTGAGAGAGAAAGAGACAGAGGCAGGAGGGAAGGAAGGAGGGAAAAAAAAAGATCGATTTTTTTACGCGCAAAGAGCACTAGGCTCAATTGTTTTAGATAGTGTCAGATCTAGAAATACTAATTTGAAAATTCATGACCAGTTGTGGAGGTCTCTCGAAACATCATATTGGACAAGACCTTAAAAGAGCCAAATTTGGAAAATGTTGCCCCGCTAGCGTTTTTTTTTTTCGCCCGATACTACTAAACAAAACACCGATCACGTGTGCACGGACGGTTCTCTTGAGCTAGTTATTTCTGAAGATGTGTATATCAACTATTTAGTTGCCTGATCTGTATTATTTATGTGATTTCTGGCTTACTCTGCCTACATATCAATGAACTGTGGGTAATTCCTGAGACGAAAGGTTCTTATAATGGCCCTTTGACGTACGTATGACCTTGTTTACTCCTCTGACAGAAGAAAACATAGCGTGACGTCAGGGTGGCATCATATGCCATTTCAAAATCTGCGTAAAATCTCAATGAGGAATCACATATTTTAGATAAGGAATGACAACTGGAGACTCGCCACTTACATGAATTGTGTTTCACAATATATATAGCAAACGTTAAATACGTTTGTTTACTTTCCAATAAGATCTTCAATTTGCGCAAAATTTCCCATCATAATTAAGATATTCGTAAATCTGCTTGCCTATCATCAATGGGTTATTTGATTGACAGCTGAACCTTGCAACGTGCAGGAAATGATGGCGGTAATCATAAATCTGAGATTCGCCCATGGATTTGTTTATTCATGTGAATTATGTTGGGTTAATTCATCATTCATACACCGAAGTTCAGATTGCCGACTCTTAATAATGATACCATTTTTATAGTATGGACAGCCATTGCGATAGACTTTTCAAAATAATGGTGTAAAGACTCTAAGTGGGCTTTTATATGGATGTGGTGATCGATACCGCTTGTTCACGCCACATCCAGATGGCGCCTCTGGACAGAGATAATGCTGTATATGGTGCTGCCATCAGCGAGCCACTGATATAACTATCATGACATGGAGATGATCGATCGGCAGGTGTCATGTTAGCGGCAGCATGCCACCCGCAAGTCGATATTATATTCTTGTGACGTCGGGGTGGTGGTACAAGCTATAGGGTTCGGATCAATTCTAGGTTTAGTAGGTGTACTCACCGTTTCTTACCGTACTCCGTCGCGTTTGACCAATTCTGTTATTTTCACAGTTTTGTTAAAAAAAGTTCACATCCCTTATAAAGAACTAAAATTATTATATCTCAAGTAAACTTACATATCTTCATGTCACTGTAATAATAACAATGGCATCTTTCATCACAAAATTGTCCAAATGTCACCCCATTAAACAAATCCTCTCGGAAACGGTATGCGAGACTGACGAGGACTTAAAACCGGCGCAGATTTACCCACAGTGACCGTACGGCCGACGAAGAATAGCTTGTCCATAAAAGCACATATAGGTACAGATCTGTATATTATCATAGCTCCAAATATAAAAGACGTCTTTTTTTGCATTATTTTACAGAGGCACGTGCTACTAATCATAAACAAAACATGAATGACGTTCATTGTTACAAGTCTCAGATACCTCCATGGCGGCAGTTGAACTTAACGATCGCTTTTCTCACGGAAAACGCTTTTTAAGTATGTATTCAATCACAGTACAAGTAAATACGACATTTTAATGTTTTTATTTGAAATATTTCCATCCAGACAACATTTTTATCCGACCCTTAGAACAGCTGTTCAATCGGGACGGGTATCGTGACTCCAGGCCCAGTCCGTTTCATTAAAAAAAACGGGATGCGAGTCATGTTTTCATGGCTAGTTCTGTGGGATTTTCTAAGTGTTAATAGATTTTATTCTGACAAACTTAATTCATATATTTAGCATGTTTTCACATGTCTGTGCTTTCTTTCTGTCGTCTTGTTTTCACACAAGCGTGCCCCAGCATCCGGTTCCTGAGCATCTCGGATGAGGGAACGTGTCGGGGACAATGGACACTTCGGTGGTGAAGTCAAACGTAGTACCGTCAGGACCGTCAAATAAAGCCTACAGGAAACAGAAAATAAACAAAACATGATACCGTCAGGACCGTCAAATAAAGCCTACAGGAAACAGAAAAATAAACAAAACATGATACCGTCAGGACCGTCGAATAAAGCCTATAGGAAACAGAAAAATAAACAAAACATGATACCGTCAGGACCGTCAAATAAAGCCGACAGGAAACAGAAAAATAAACAAAACATGATACCGTCAGGACCGTCAAATAAAGCCTACAGGAAACAGAAAAATAAACAAAACATGGTACCGTCAGGACCGTCAAATAAAGCCTACAGGAAACAGAAAAATAAATCAAACATGGTACCGCCAGGACCGTCAAATAAAGCCTACAGGAAACAGAAAAATAAACAAAACATGATACCGTCAGGACCGTCAAATAAAGCCTACAGGAAACAGAAAAATAAATCAAACATGGTACCGTCAGGACCGTCAAATAAAGCCTACAGGAAACAGAAAAATAAATCAAACATGGTACCGTCAGGACCGTCAAATAAAGCCTACAGGAAACAGAAAAATAAATCAAACATGGTACCGTCAGGACCGTCAAATAAAGCCTACAGGAAACAGAAAAATAAATCAAACATGGTACCGTCAGGACCGTCAAATAAAGCCTACAAAAAAGAAAAATAAGTAAAACATGATACCGTCAGGACCGTCAAATAAAGCCTACAGGAAACAGAAAAATAAACAAAACATGGTACCGTCAGGACCGTCAAATAAAGCCTACAGGAAACAGAAAAATAAACAAAACATGATACCGTCAGGACCGTCAAATAAAGCCTACAGGAAACAGAAAAAAAACCAAAACATGGTACCGTCAGGACCGTCAAATAAAGCCTACAGGAAACAGAAAAATAAACAAAACATGATACCGTCAGGACCGTCAAATAAAGCCTACAGGAAACAGAAAAATAAACAAAACATGATACCGTCAGGACCGTCAAATAAAGCCTACAGGAAACAGAAAAATAAACAAAACATGGTACCGTCAGGACCGTCAAATAAAGCCTACAGGAAACAGAAAAATAAACAAAACATGATACCGTCAGGACCGTCAAATAAAGCCTACAGGAAACAGAAAAATAAACAAAACATGGTACCGTCAGGACCGTCAAATAAAGCCTACAGGAAACAGAAAAATAAACAAAACATGATACCGTCAGGACCGTCAAATAAAGCCTACAGGAAACAGAAAAATAAACAAAACATGATACCGTCAGGACCGTCAAATAAAGCCTACAGGAAACAGAAAAATAAACAAAACGTGGTACCGTCAGGACCGTCAAATAAAGCCTACAGGAAACAGAAAAATAAACAAAACATGGTACCGTCAGGACCGTCAAATAAAGCCTACAGGAAACAGAAAAATAAACAAAACATGATACCGTCAGGACCGTCAAATAAAGCCTACAGGAAACAGAAAAATAAACAAAACATGGTACCGTCAGGACCTTCAAATAAAGCCTACAGGAAACAGAAAAATAAACAAAACATGGTACCGTCAGGACCGTCAAATAAGACCTGCAGTGAACAGAAAAAATAAACAAAACATGGTACCAAAAGCAACGTCAAATAAAGCTCAGGCGGATTTTTATTGCAGTCGGTATAAGGTGGAATATATAGGACAGTCGTAGTTTTTGTCATCTTGCGGCAAATCATATAGTTATATTTATATACGCAAAAGTCATATTGTTACATGAACTAATAAAAAACTTCCTGTTGCGTCTATCCGTGTATGGAATTACGTTTAACGTACATATTTTTAGTATAAATATTACCCCTTCTGGCCTTACAATTCTGAGAGCATGTGTTATATAGTAAAAATATACTCGGTATCCTTCAAGGCCGTCGTTTGATGTTAATTTCAGTACAGTTTAATTCCATCGGAGCCGTCTCTGTTTGGCGTTCTCTATAGTAACAAGTGTTTTTTGTAGACTTCAAAGTATCAGCACCTGTTTAGTTTAGTTTTTTAGGGTTTTATCTCTGGAGGTGTGTCCATATAAGAATTAATTTTGTTATTGACGGTGATTGGCCAAAGGACGGTCAGGACTTGTGACGTCAGCAAACAATTATAAGTCGTGATGAAAGGGATGTTCGATTTTCGCCCGATCAGCGTATCAGGATGGTTTAGCCTGACGATACCTGCAAACCAGGGGCAGGTCTGCGTGAATCAAGCGTTTAGACAGCTGAGATATGATGTATATAAGCGTATATAGTCGATGTCTGAGGGAGGCCACGGTTATTTCTCTGTAACGGACTTCTGAGCGAGTATGGCATTTTTCCGACGAATTGGTAATCTGGCGATTATACCTGTTGTGAGCGCTTCCAGGAACAGACCGAGGACTTTATGTAAACGCCTAACTTTAGAGGTACTGGATATCGCTGCATTGATGCATATTCTGCTACCTAGAACTGGATGATTCCAGGAGAGATCAGTTGAGAAAGACATTGATTCTGAGTCCAGATAGAATAGTCTGTGCGTGTTGCATGAACTGTACCCCGAGAGGTAAATAAGTGTACTCTGGCGAAGGACTGTTCGGCTCCGTGTAAATGAGTGGACTGATTGTACTTCGTACACAGCACGAGAGAACAGAGAGACGATCACTGCAACATTCTGATGTCACGTGTGCGCGATGGTCATGTGATCAGGAGAAGTGTAAACAAAGGGACTGCTCTATGTAGTGTGTCTAACGGACTTGGTGCTTACTTCTGTGTTGATTATCGGACGTTAGTAATCACCAGTGCTTGTACATATGGAGCGCCTCTCCAGAGAATTCTTTCTATGATATATTGTTTTGTTTTGTTAACATATGTCTTATTGAGTTTTTGGAGTGTACGTATGTGAGTGTTTCAGCCAGTTGGTTTGACTTTTAAAAGAACCTGGTCGCTCACATATTTAGTGTAGTGACAATGATATGTCGCTGCATGGGTAGCCATCTTTGTTTTAGCTGGCTATATATTTTTAAAGTGTTTACGTGACATCATCCAATCAGCAGCTGTCAATTGAGGCTGCTTTTGCATGTGACCAATGACTTTGACCGTCATAAGTGGGTCTGATCTGTTGTAAAATGTAGACTGATTTCTAATATTTTCTTATAATTTTGTTTCCTAAAAAAGGTGTAAGGTATACATATATACAGATATTTATATGTAGTAATTTATTTACCTTGTTGAAAATTAGGTCCTTTAAACCTCTTCTCTACCCTGTAATTATTTACCTTGAAATGTATATGATATAGTTTTCATAGCATGAGGGGTTGAAATGGACTATAGTTATACAGAGCTGAGTAACTTAAAAGAAGGCGTGGATGATAGCTTTGTGTACCCGGAGGGGAAAAATACACAATTGTTATCTTCACTGATAAGATGTTTGTAGATTGTAGGTATCTATATACTATGCATTCCCACAGTTATATCGGTCATGCATGTCTCTCAGATATATTTCCATATCTCAAATTGACGACTTGGCCTGACAGAGCTTTGTTTATTACATATGTCAGACGTCATGTTAACGTGACATATGTTTATTCACATTAACTTTAACGTCGAGATGAAATTTATAAAGTCTCTCTAACTAGGGGAGGTCAGCTGGTGCACACAGGGAAGGTGTCATGCTTTGAGGCTCTCAAATTATCATCAAATTCATATGCTTTGAGGGCAAGTAACATTTCAATAATTTAACATAAACTAGTTTAATAGACTAGCTTTTTGTTCCAAATACATTTCAAAGGTTATCATTCATGTAACTCTGTAAATTTTACTTTTTCTAAATTCAATAGAATTTCAATAGCCAGTGCCCATTGTTCTGCCCACTGGGTGCCTTGACACACCTGTCAAAGCCCTAGAGTACATGAGCACTTGGTTGGAACTGAGTGTTGTGTTTACTTTTAAGTAAATACACCCATTATCGTCCAGATGCACCAGCTGGCTCGTAAGTATTGTGAACTTTCAATTATTTGATATACATGTTTGTTGTGATAGAATATATAAGAATGATACATATCATGTAAATCCTTTATATCATTTTGGGCCTATTTATATTCAAATGATAACAGTGTAACATACTGCATACACAAGATTTTCACTTTGATATGTCTAGGGATGATGACAGGAAGAGATTAAGGTCTACATTATCTAGTTATTCAAGTACTGCTAGTTCATCCCCAGAGTGTTCTCGTATATCAGTAAAAAAAACTAAATTCAGTTTGAAAAAAGTGGCAGGTAATAGTGAAAATCTAAACAAAGAGATGGCAGAAGGGGTAGTAACAGAACAAGTACTCAGTTATATGCTTGTGCAACTCAAAATAGAGATAAGTAATGAATTCAAAGCTGTCATTGATACATATTTAGAAAAAATGGAATCTAGAGTGTTTGAACTGGAAACCAAAACAGATGCTTTGGAGAGAAAGGTTGCCAGATTGGAAAGAGAAAATAGTGACCTGAGAAACGAATCTCAGGACACTAAAGAGAAAGCTCACCAAGCAAAAGTACTGGCCGTAAATAACGAGCAGTACTCTCGAAGGCTGAACGTTAGGATTACTGGTGTCTCAGAAATAGTAACAGATGAAAACTGTAAAGAAACTGTTCATAAACTGTTGAATGAAAAAATGCATATGAACATGCCTGTACAAGCCATAGATTCTGCACATAGAGTGGGTAAAAAAAGTCAGAATAAGTCAAGGCCAATAATTGTCAGATTTAAAAATATAGATGATAGAAAAGCAGTACAAAAAGAGAGGAAACAGCTTAAACATTCAGGTGTCATGATTGTTGATGATTTGTGCAAAGAACTGGTTCAAGTTTTCAACAGGGTTAAAAATGACCCCAAGGTACAAACTGCTTGGACTTGGAATGGCAAAATATTTGCCAAAGATAGAGATGATGCTGATCACATTGTTCAAGTTCACTATGGTGATAACCTTGAGGAATTGTTCTTACACTAGTTATTACTTTTATATTTATATTGGAAACCTATTTAAGAACTGAACATGTAATGTGTTAACTTATTTTAAATTCTAATTGTTACTCTATGATGGTAAGAATGAGAAGCAGGCCCAAATACCCTTTGATTTATCTGAAAGTTCATGCTTTTTATTGTTCATAATATATGTTTATGTCAAATTTTTGTCTGTGTTATATTTGTAACTGATGCATACAACAGAAGTTATTATGTAATTGGAGGTACAGTAAGAATGATATTTAAATGTTTAGCTCACTTCACTAATGGCTATGTATAATAGAGAAAATTGTGTTTATATAGTATCCTTAAATGTAAGAGGCATGAGAAAGTATGAAAAGAGAAGAAAAATTTTTAATTGGTTTCATAAACATGGGTGTGTTAAAGGGGTGGGTTTTATTCAAGAGTCTCACAGTAAAACAGAAGATATTAACAATTGGTCTAAGCAATGGAGAGGTCAAATGTACTGTTCACATGGAACAAGTTCTAGTACAGGAGTCATGATGATTGTTGGTGAAAAATTTGACTTTAAATTTCAAGATGTGATTGTAGATAAAGATGGCAGATATATATTATTAAAATGTGTTATTGAAGACTCTCCATTCTTATTATGTAATATATATGCTCCAAACACAGAGACAGAACAGGTTCAGTTTTATGAAAATTTTATTAATGTTATTAGAGAAAACTGCCTTGATGATGATTTAAAAGTGGTCATAGGGGGTGACTTTAATGTATGTTTAAACCACATCGACGCTGATGGGGGACAAGTATCACTAAAAGAAAGAGTTGTGTCTAAGATAAATTTAATAATCCATGAATTTAATCTAATTGATATTTGGAGAGTTAGAAATGAGAATATAAAAAAGTTTACCTGGAGAAGATTTAAACCTTTAACACAGAGGCGTTTAGATTACTTTCTGGTTTCTAATGAAATGCAGTCATATGTAAAACATACAGGTATTGTTGTGTCAGTAGACACTGATCATTCTGCCATTATTATGGAGCTTACATTTCAGGAAGTAAATAGAACTGGCAAAGGACACTGGAAATTTAATAATTCCCTACTGAAAGATAATCATTACACAGAAGAATTAAAGAAATATATAATAGAATGTAAAGCAGAGATTAAAAACAGCGATCCGTCAAAAAGCTGGGAGTATATTAAATATAAAATAAGAGGATTTACAATTAAATATTCAAAAATAAAATCAAGAAAAAGAAGAAGTGATATTAAAAATTTGGAAAGAAAACTGAAAGAATTAGAATGTAAAATGAGTCAATCAGAAAATGAATCAGTAGTAAAAGAATATCAAGAAACAAAACAACATTTAGAGGAACATTACAATTATATTACTGAAGGAATAATAATTCGTTCCAGAGCACAGTGGAGAGAGGAAGGGGAGAGAAACAGTGCCTACTTTTTTAATCTAGAAAAAAGAAATAAACGCAAATCTCATGTAAGAAAAATATTAATTGATGAAAAAGAAATAACATTACAAAGTGATATCCTTAAAGAATTAACAATTTACTACATTAAGAAATTCAAAAGATCAGTTAATGTAAGTTATGCTGATTGTGAGAAATTTATAGAAGATCTGTATATCCCAAAACTTTCAGTTGAACAATCTTTACTATGTGATGGAAAATTGTCTTTTGCAGAAGCCTTCAATGTAGTAAAATCAATGCCATCAAATAAAACACCTGGCAATGATGGTTTGACCAAAGAATTTTATGAACATTTTTTCCCAGTCATAGGGATAGATTTAGTAAAGTCTTTAAACTACAGCTATACTGTTGGTCAACTAACACCTAGCCAAAGACAAGCTATAATCACTTTATTGGAGAAACCAGGAAAAGATACACGTCACATTAAATCTTGGCGGCCTATCAGTCTGATCAATGTAGATTATAAAATACTTAGTAAAGCCCTTGTTAAAAGAATAAAGAAAATATTACCTAATATTATATCTAAAGAACAAAGTGCTTTTATTAAAGGAAGATTTATAGGTGAACCAATTAGGTTAATCCATGATGTCATGTATTATTGTAAACGAAAAGATATATCTGGTATTATGTTTGCAGCAGATTTTGCTGCAGCTTTTGACTCAATTGATCATGTATTTATGTTTTGTGTACTAAGGAAAATTGGATTTGGTGAAAACTTTATTTCATGGATAAAGACCATGTATACTAAATTAGAGAGTGCAATTATTAATAATGGAGAGACCAGTCGTTATTTTTCAATAGAAAGAGGCACTAGGCAAGGAGACCCTATGGCTTGTTATTTGTTTATGTTTGTACTTGAAGTTTTAGCACAACAAATTCGTACCAATACAAATATTCGAGGTATCACAATTTCATCCATAGAGCATAAAATGTGTATGTTTGCTGATGATTCAACTTTCTTTCTACAAGATGTAAATTCTTTTAAAGAGTTAGTAGAAGTTTTAAATAAATTTTCACAATTTACCTCTCTTGAAGTAAATTATGAAAAATCAGAGGCGGCATGGCTGGGCAGGTATAAAAATTACCAGGACAAGTCAGTGAATTGTAAATGGGTCAATTTATATGCAAATGTTATAAGAATATTGGGTATCTATTTTTCCTATGATTCTGATATGGTTATGGAAAAAAAATTTACCAGAATTAAAGAAAAAATTATTCATGTTCTTAATCTATGGCAACAGCGATCATTGACAGTTTATGGTAATATTGAAGTGGTTCGTTCTCTTATTATATCAAATATTTTATATGTAACAAACATGTGTGAACCACCAAAAGGCTTTATTGAATATATACAATGTGCAGTTAATAAATTTATATGGAATGGTAAAAAGGCAAAGGTGAAGTTCAATACTGCAGTTAGCCAATACAGTAAAGGTGGTCTGAATCTACCAGATGTTAAATTAATGATTAAAGCTCAGCAAGTTCTGTGGATAAAAAGATTAATTCTTGAACAGAGAAATCCCTGGACTAAGTTAGTAACAAAACATCTTGCAATAATTGGAGGTGTCAACTTCATCAGAATGAACTTTGATGTTAATAAGATCCAAAAATTAAATTATGTACCTACATTTTATAAAACATGTTTAATGTCATGGGCTGATGTGTTCAACTGTACACCCGGGTGCACCGCTGAAGTAATATCTCAGCCGTTATGGAATAATATGTTGTTTAAAATTGGAAATCAATCGGTGTTCTATAGAAAACTTTCTTTAATAGGTATCAACTTTTTAGGTGACCTTATGAATACCGATGGATCCTTTAAAAAGATAAATAATTTGGGTGTTACTTTAACATCCTTACAAACATTTCAGTTGCAGTCAGTCATCAGTTGTATACCCAGAAACTTGTGTAATATACTTGATTATCAGCAATCTGTTAATGATATTAGATATAATAATATTGTCTTTATCAAGAATGTATCATATGAAATTAAACAGCTTAGCTCAAAGTTAATCTATCAGAAATGTATAGGAGACATAACTAGTATCAGAAAGATTAAATGGGATGAATACTTGAATGTTTCAATCCAGGAGAAAGAACAACGTTTCTCAGCTATATATCATATATCACTGGACCGATACACCAGGGAATTCCAGTATAAAATTTTAAATAATTATTTACCTGTCAATGCTCAGCTATATAAATGGAAATTAATAGGAAGTGATAGATGTGATTATTGTTTCTTGTATAAAGAATCATTATTTCACTTATTTTGTCAATGCATTGTCACAAAAAATCTGTATTTTAAAATATGTGAATGGTTGGAACAAGTTGGAATAGATATGCCAGAAATTACATCAAATGCCATCATTTTTGGAGTATTACCTGTTACTGATAGTAATATTATCGTAAACATCATTATTATGTTGTATAAACTCACAAGGTTAATCTATCAGAAATGTATAGGAGACATAACTAGTATCAGAAAGATTAAATGGGATGAATACTTGAATGTTTCAATCCAGGAGAAAGAACAACGTTTCTCAGCTATATATCATATATCACTGGACCGATACACCAGGGAATTCCAGTATAAAATTTTAAATAATTATTTACCTGTCAATGCTCAGCTATATAAATGGAAATTAATAGGAAGTGATAGATGTGATTATTGTTTCTTGTATAAAGAATCATTATTTCACTTATTTTGTCAATGCATTGTCACAAAAAATCTGTATTTTAAAATATGTGAATGGTTGGAACAAGTTGGAATAGATATGCCAGAAATTACATCAAATGCCATCATTTTTGGAGTATTACCTGTTACTGATAGTAATATTATCGTAAACATCATTATTATGTTGTATAAACTCACAATATATAAAGGAAAGGAATGTAAAAGTGAATCACATCTGTTCTGCAAGTTTAAATCTTTAGTAGTATCTCTTCAAAAAGAAGAATATATTATAGCTGAAAGGAAGGGTAAAATTAGTTTCCATTTGAAAAAGTGGAGTCAATTATTGCCTCAGATAACTTAATCAAAATTATTTTTTTTTCTAATTTTTAAATTATCTCCAATTTCTATAAATATCAGGTGAATAAGTATGCAAATAAATGTCATGTACTATGTATTGTTGGAACTGGTTAAGAAACATATTCTAGAAATAAATTACAGAAATGTTCCCTTATTGTGATTGTTAGTTATGTCTTATCATTGTTTAATATTGGAAAACGTTCCATAAGTGTATTCAAATTCAATAGTAGAGAGAATGTGTACATAGAAATAACTGGACGTAGTTCCTTATGTTGTTGTGGGTTTGATTTTGTCTATCAATTATATGTGTGTATATTGTCTATTGTTCAATGTACATTGTTGTTATTGTTTCAATGTAAATATAATGGAATAAAGAATTGTTAAAAAAAAAAAAAAAAGTCTCTCTAACTAAATTATTGTTGGTTAAGATACATTTTGGTACACTCTTTAACAATAACACGTTTATTCGAGCTTTGATCACTTTGACTGCAGTCCTCCAATTTTCGGAAATAAAAAATGAATCCTTGTGTAAGTTTTTCTGGTTTCTATATGGTTATATCCTTGCTCTCTCCGCATGACAGTTAGCTGGTCATATTTTGCGCAGTCTCATGCTTCAATGGCCTCTCCAGGAGAGACAGTCTGTGCTTTTCGCACTGTCTGTCTTCTTTAGCTTCTTGTTCTCAACCAGCAATTTTATCAACACCAGAAAGCTTTGCTCTTATGTTAACTAGGTGTTTTCGAGCTTTAGCGGGATGGTACGGCAGTAGGTGAATCATTCAAACCTCTACATGCTAATTCTCTTAATAAACAGGATAATGAGCCAGGCGCAAGATTTAAATTATCTATAGCTAATAAATGAACGATCCCACAAATCTATACTCACGTTTATGACCAAACCTGTCCACACACCGGTAGTCTCATCTATCTCTGAGTAAAACTCTGTGTCTGACACCTCCTGATAGAAAATAAAGAGAAAAAACATGTCTGAATTAGTACCCAGTGTCTAAAACCTTCTGGTAGGAAAATAAGAATAATGTCTCAGTAGCATACCATATTTACTGTTTTTTTTTAATTTTTAATTTAATGTCTTAGTACTATCCCATACCTTTTATTTTTATATTTATGTAAGATTCATCTCATAATTTGTTTATTATAAATTTTTCTATACAGCTATTGGATTTGCTAAGAACTTTCCTTTTTATCATTTTTTTAACCAGTTTACAGGTCTGTCATGTATATATGTAAGTATATATGTCCTGTTTGGTATATATCAAGTAGTAGCAGTCTAGTAGAAAAGTAAATTCCCCATACACCAAGATGATATATTTGTTAACCTCTTATGTTCATACTCAGTTTCCCGTACCAAACTCTAAGTGAAAAAAGTATGCTCATGTATTTTTCATATTGTTATGTATCTGACCTGTATTAATCATTAATTAATCATCCAGAACTGCATTGCAACTGCATTGCCTGTTTGTCACAGTTATGTCAACTAGAGGAATGCATTGCATAAAGCTTCCCCGGGTCACGACCTTGTAAATTAGGCCAAGATAAAGAAGTATCACTTGCAAACATTGTATCATATGAACATTATACTCCGAGCAAAGGTCAGTTTTTGGAAATGTAGTGCACACATTGGCCGAAGACGAGGCAGGAACGGATCCAGAGAGGGTCCAAGGGGTCCGGTCCCTCCCTTTTTCAGCCGCCGCAACCCTTTTTTAAGGGTTTCAAAGCAATTTTTCCCGGTCTGGATCCCCCCCCCCCCCTTTCCGGACCTGATGACATATTTTTGGGTTTTATCATTCGTCCTCCTGGGATGGTCCCCTTATTTTCCGAAATACTGGATCCGCCCATGCAAAGAACTGCTCGTCGATGGATTGCACTACATGTATACAGGGAACCTGAGAAAGCCCCAACAATTCTGAATAAAAACACTATAGCTAACTCATCAACCCCTTGAGCCTCCCCTCCACACAGGGGGGAGGCCTATTTACGAATTTCACGCAAAATCCAGGATGGCCCACCAACCAACCAACAATCAGACCCCCTTAGGACAATAGATTATTTTGCAAATGGGAAAATGATTTTTTTTCTGACTGATGTATCCCGAACACCACTATGTAAAAATTTGTTTCTTATATCAAATTTGTATACCGACCATTTGAATAAGGCTCTTAGATTTCCCCTGATAATCGCTAAATTACATTGCAATTGTTTTACTGCCTGCTTCAAAATATTACTAATCCTGTCAAAATGTTACATTTCCTCCTTTTAAAGTAAAGTAGGATTAAATAAGCGTGGAATAGCTGACACTTCCCATTTCTAGCACTCAAACGCAATGGTGAACATGATGCTCCATCGGCCGAATGTAAATTCATTGTAGAACCAGTCGCAACAGATTTGAATGATAGGTCCGGTGTATCAGATCACTGAGCCACCGCAACACGCGATGTTTCAGCCAACGGGAACATGTATTACATTCGTTTTAGCAAAGTAATCCAGGGCATCTCCTAATTGATAGGTGTTGTGGCTCGGGCGATGCTCCGGGTCTCATGCGCTATGTTAATACTCGTGTACAGGAGTGAGCCAAAGGTCAATATCTTGGCAATATCTTATTTAAAATAGTAGACGCTCTTTTTCGTGTTAATTCAACATGCTTTATAATTGATTGAGTCTCTTTAACGCGACAGGCGACAAATACGAAGTATTTACCTCAACGATATGCTCGTTCCAGAAAATAAATCTTGGTATTTCCTCTGCGGTGGCCCAACGGAAATCACGCCTGAAACAGATACAAGTACAGTGTAACACATTCTGACGACCGTGTGCCCTTAAACACAACAATCCAACAACCCCGCTGACACGACCAACCCTCTGAACCGACACCCACTATTATGAGTTATATATACGTATATATAAGTGAACACGTTTTTTAGTCTTTTCTTGTTTAATTAAGATATAAGTGACAGGGGCGGATCCAGGATATTGGAGGGGTCAAACCCAGGAAGACCAGTGAGAAAACTTTGAAAAGGTCGTAAAATCCAGAAAAGGGGGTCTAAACCCCTTAAAAAAAGGTTGTGGCGGCTGTAAAGGGTGGGGTCCGGACCCTCTGGATCCGCTCCTGAGCAACGTGTTTTTTCGTTTCCAATTTTTTAAAAGAAAAGATAATTTTCCATTCCGTCCTCCAGTTTTGCTTGAGGCGCGGATTACCGTTTTATTTGTAGAAGCAAATGCCCAAGAATTGGACACGTCAGTGCATGATGGTAGATACTGCCAAAGATGGAAATTTGTATATACTGAGAAATATTAATGTCAACTTTAAAAAAAATGATTTTTGCCTTCATTTACAACTTTTTTAAGAACACCCCTAGTTCTAATTGTCATGATGTCTTTTACACTTGCGGATATATCAATAGAAAAGACACTGTACTGAGTAAACGGGTACCTGAGCAATTTTAATAATTACGCTTCCCTGTCAGTGTATTGTTTATTGTGTTGCGACATACATGTTGGGGGTTCTGTCGTCTGACACGGCGGACCAGGCCTCAACTCTCCGAGGTCGCTCGCTGGTTGTCAAGGTGATTCTGGTACTCCTGATTCCGTCAGTCTCCGAAAACGTCCGGGTCCAGGACATCGTAGGCCGCGCGTGATCCTGAGAACGTACCACACAGTATAACACGAAGAAGCCTGACTTTATCCCGACAATGTACTAATAATAAGGCCGGCGTGATCTTAAATATTTACAATACAATGAGGTCTTTCATGATCCTGAAAATGTACAACAAACGGAGGCTTGATGAAAACTTAAAATATACTACACTTTGAATCCTGGTGTGATACTGAAAATGTACCAACCACTTAGGCCACAGTGATCATGACAATGTACTACACACTGAGGCATGATCCTGAAAATGTTCTTCACAATGTGAATTGGAATGATCCAGAAAATGTACTTCATACTGAGGCCACGAGTGATCCTGAACCTATACAACATACTTAGGCTGTGGATGATCCTGAACATGGACTTGACGATGTGACCTGTCGTGATCCAGAAAATGTATTTCACACTGAGACCAACGTAGGTGATCCTGAAAATGTACTGCCAAATGAGGCCAGTGTGACTATGATAATAAACAAAATTTGACTGCGCATGACCAAAAAAATATACATTTACTTTTCAATGTGACGTAGTGTGGTCCTGGATATGTACTACACGAACAGGTTTGGTTTGGCCTGAGGCCTCCGTGAGTATAACCGCTGTACAAGGCACTGAGGCCTGAATTGATCCAGAAAATGTAGCAGGTCGCGATTCTGGAAATAGTTGCAATGACTTAAGCACCCTATGTTATTGACAAACATACTGAAAATTTATTATTCCTACATACGACGACTTCACTGGGCACGATGGGACAAAAATTCACATATACTTCCAATTCAAGACTGAAACCGGTACATGTACTTAAAGACTAAATTCGGCGGCATTCTAAAAAGAACACTTGTTTCCTATCAGGGGAAAAATGTTGATATTCTAAATGTATACTGTTCACTGTATATAATATCTAGAAAAGTTAACTATTCACTAAATCATCTACAGAAATATAGTTCTCACTACAACATTTAGAAAAAATGAAATACTAACTGCAACATCTACATCAATATAGAAAAAGGAATTGAAGGGCAACATACTCCAAATTATATAGAGTGAAACCTTCCTACCAGCAAAATCCTTATCGCATTGTCCATAGCTTGATAAATCACTGGTCACCCCTGTAGATGTGCAAATGTATATCTTTTTCGTTTCTGCATTACCCTCAATAATTGTTC
Organism: Sipunculus nudus; assembly: GCA_026874595.1. Classification (NCBI taxonomy): domain Eukaryota; kingdom Metazoa; phylum Annelida; class Sipuncula; order Golfingiida; family Sipunculidae; genus Sipunculus; species Sipunculus nudus. The sequence goes on along the minus strand of CM049308.1, from coordinate 66,609,161 downwards.
GCTCTCTAATCGTGAATAATTTATATTCTAAGGCTTTACAGAATGTCTTAATTTATTGTTCTTCGCTGTCACATTGCTACCTCGTTTTCTGCATGATTTCGAGACTACAGTCTCACACGAGCCGCACTTGTGACACAAGAGAGTGACACTATATATATATATATCAGCGTGGCACAATATGTCATTTAAAAAAAAATCGCTGAAACATAACTTACTGCACACACATACCACCTTTGCCATTTGATAGCCAGGACAAACTCGTTTCGGCAGGTTGGTATTTGTATACCTACCGTGACCTTTTATATTCCTAATGTTTATGCTTTATTTGCCTCCGCCGGGAGGGTATGCGTTCATTCCTGTTCGTGTGTGTGTGTGTTTGTTCACTAAAGAACTCATGCAGTCATGAACGGATTCTCATAAAATTATCAGGGGATTTCGAGAATGTGTGGATCCGGCACATGATTCAGATCCAGGAACGTTATCAAGGAATATTCGCAAATGTAGAGACACTTATGCACGGATGAACTTGGAAATATGGGCTGAATAAATGAATTGCAGAGGCTTGCATTCATCAGAACTTAAAGTGAGGTGATTCGGAGTTATGTATAAACTTACCCGGAGTACACTTTTATAGAAAGAAAGCAAGGCGTTGTACACTCGGTCTTCTGATAATGATACCCCATGGTGGGTGTTCTCCATCATTCTGGGAAAACAAAACAAATACGAGATGAACAATCCGTACAATTAAAGGCATCTTCAGCTAAATGTATAAAGCTTATATAATTATACGAGGAGAATATTGTAAAAGAATAGTTCCTTGTCGTGCTGTGCTTTTAACCAAAATTGTCCGATATGTCCCAATGTGCACAAAACAATGTATCTAGAATACAGTCATTAAAATTCGTGGCATTCCAGTAAAACAGTACAGTACGAATAAGCATTAATATGGTAATTAATTTGCTTTCTACACTTGGAGCAAATATAAAATAAAAACCGGAAAACACAGATGCAACTCATACGTTATGTATTGTTGCTTTAGATGCCATAGGTATTTTTATATAATTTACCACGCCATAATTTTAGTCCATTAATTTATAGACACGCCTTGTGTAAATTCTGCTGATATAAAAGATAAAGCAATAACTCGTGCTCTGCCTCAAGTTCAGATTCTGTTAAAATACAAAATTTTTCAGCTTGTTAAAATTTCTTATTATTATTATAATTTTTTTATTATCATTATATCCTTCTTTGTTATTATTAGCAGTAGTATATTTTTCTTCTTCTTTTTCTTCTTCTTCTTATTATTATATTAGTATTATATCCTCTTTTTACTTTAATAATAATTATAATAATAATAATAATAATAATAATTATTATTATTATTATCATGTTATTCTTTTTTATTATAATAATAATAATTACTATTATTGCTCCATTATGATTATTATCATTATTATTATAACTATACTCACAACATATGTTTTTCACCGACCATGTCGTCAAAGAACAGATGAGAGTCGTCAAGGAGGAAGAATTCGTCGCCGGTAGCGCTGATGATGATCTTTGGCATGGTCAGGCGGACTCGGTAATCTGCATGGATAAGATGGTCGTTTTGTACGGAAGATTCCGTTTACACATGGAGGATGTATAAATAGACGTTTTCAAGAAATAAAGTTACACACGAAAGTTGGCTTAACAGTTGGTATTAAATGTGTTTAATATATGATAAATGGTTATAATAAATTGGAGAGAAGTAAACCAGATAATAATATTGATTTATGTTATATTCAACTGTCACTATAACTCATATTTTTTATCCAACTAGTACAAATTACTATTCCAAAACAGTTTTTGATAATTTTCTCAAAACAGTCTGTTAGTCAACTACATCATCTTTACTGGGATATTTCTCAGTAAACTATCAAAATGAAGCTTTCCAATTTTGCACATATGTTTGAAAACATGTAATTTTGAAATGAGTTATTTTCTTTTTTTATATCTTTTTTTATAAAGCAGTTAAAGGCCATTTTTCACAAGTATCCCTATTCAATTTGTCATTTTAATTAGTATTTTACTAACCAAGGTAGTTTGAACAAAGGTAATTAGACCGCCAATAATATTCATAAATAAAATATATGATATACTATAAGTACACTGTACTTTGTATACTAGATTTACTGGGATTAAGAAAATTGAACCCTCGATAAACATTTAAGAAAAGCCTCTCACGAAAATATAACCCGGCGAATATAAAGCAAGTCACAGGGTATATATGGTGTACTTACATAACGGTCCGTTGCGCTACCTTTGGATGTGTGGATGAACAGCAGTTTTTCCATGCGATTCCCTCGGGCAAAAGTTGTGTGTGTGTGTTTGTTTACATCATAATTCACGCAAATGTGTGCAGAATCCCATGATATTTTCAGGATGTAGAATTTGGTGTGGGTACGGCTCATGATTCGGATCAAGGAAAGACAATTGTGCAGTAAAATATGCACGAATAAACAAGGTAATATGCATGGATGGAATTAGCGAATGCAAACACTTATTGCGGGAACACATGTGCCAATGCACCTGGGGATATGGGCCAATATAATGTGGAGTTATATCAATTCCAGCTATAAAGGGCTCGATACTGTATGTAGGGCATGTTATGTATGGAGGCGTGATACCAAAGGTAGCGCAACGGACCGTTTTGAAGGTACACCATATATATATATATATATATATATATATATATATATATATATATATATATATATATATATATTGTTACAGGTGCTCTTTTTATTATGTGACACGGGCGTAACTCCTGTTGTGGCACTCGTGTCTGGCCGCGTATTACATTCTTTGCTTAATCCGTACTGGTTGAACTCTCGTTGTCATGTAAGCCTTGTTTTTTCACGCCTGGTCGTGGGTCACGTGATGACCCAGGTGTGTGGAGATACACACGGCTATGTTCTTCTCGATAATTCCTGAAATGCGTGTTTACTGTGCAAGATCTTATAGACTGTTCGATAAGTGGAAAATTCTCGGCTTGAGGTGTGAAGGTATATAAAGGGATTGTGTTTTAGAACGGGCCGCGAAGCAGAGAAGATTCCAGCGGACGTAGAAGCGTGTGTCAGATTCTTGGACCTTATCCGACGAATGCGGCAATTATACATTTTCAAAGACTCTCTCCTGGATTTTATGCATTTGGACTTCAGTTTACTTTCTGGGTTGTTGCAAGAACTTTCCACTGGACTGTCATTCTCCGGGAGTTTACATTTAAAGGACTTATCGTTGAGATGGTGTTGGTATCCAGGTACTGTGCGCATTGTTTTTCTATGTGATTGTATTGACTTTTTGTTATACCGCTGTTTTACTGTATAATTGTATTGATTTAGTGTATTGTATTGTTAGGGTTGTTTTAAGAATAAATTATAGTTATTTGTTCACAAAAAAACCACTGACTTCTTTATTCATTCCCCTAGACATTTCCCGCTGCCTAGTGTTACAGAATCTGATTTTTTTTAATCTCCGTTACAGAATTTGTGTTCATCACGCATACGTGATCTGTTTATATTAGGTTCCGTAACAATATTATATATATATATATATATATATATATATATATATATATATATATACAGAGAGAGAAAGAGTGTGTGTGTGTGTGTGTGTGTGTTTCCTTACCGTAAGGGTCAATTATGGCCGCTAACTGATCCATCCTGGGATCGTCCACATACTGTGTCAAGTTTTCAAAGTAGTAGTCTCCGAAGGCAAGCGACCAGCCGCCAAGGGATCGGTAGTGCTTCTGAAAACTCTACAGGATGTGACGTAATTCGTTATAGATTTATTCTCGTGAATGTGTTTGAAAAGGAAATTTATTACCTCTTTTTAACATTATTATTTGTATTTTTATTAATATAAATGTGCGTGTACCAAGGACCTTAACAATTCTTTAAGTTTAAATCGTCGTTCCTGACGTGACTGCATACGGTCGATAGCATGCGTGGTCGCTCAATAAAATATAACTACATTAAAATGATATTTTAAAATGACATCAGTACCAGTCCCAGGCCCTGCATGACCGAAACGGTCAATATGAAACCAAGCCAATCCAGTCTAATCATCATGAAATTCACCATTTCATGAACTTTTACCACCTTACCTCTCTCAAGTTCAGCATTGACATGACAATGGGTGCTAGGGCGACCACGCGGCGATCCACGCACGCCACGGACCAAGCCGTCCAGCCTCGCTGTCAAAAGGAATCAATAATGACAATGGGTCTGTATGCCATTCACAAATGTGTAAGATTTAATTTAAAATTCAAATTGTAAAATTACTAACGACGGTTGGGTGACAGTTTTCATATTTAGATCTAGAATTTCCACAATGGGCCTACTACCTAAAGTACTGCCTTAATTTCTGTAGAGGATCAAATAAACGAAATCGTTCAATCCACCACAGATCCAATGCTTGACTGGATATTACGGTAGCCTTACAACTCTAAAGCACAGCAAGGGGGTTGTACTGTCAAATTGTTGTATTCGTTTTGTGCTGCTGACCGTTTTGAGGCGACTGTTGACCATTAGAGCTTGATTATAATCAGGGGAGGAGGTAACTTAAATGCAAATATCATGGCTTCATACTCAACAAATTTTCACCACTAGGGTGGACACACGGTGCAAAGAATTGTAATCAGACCAATGGGAGCGTGGTATCGCATGGTGCATCCAGCTCCAAACTATAAACATACGACACTCGCTCTCTTTGGTCTGATTACCAAGGTACTGACACAGGGCCAAGGATCGGAACATAGAGATCGGATGCCGCATGTTGAAAATTTGGAGCTGGATGCACAATGCGATACCATGCTCTCATTGGTCTGATTACAATTTTTAACTCTGTGGCCATTCTGGTGATGTAACCCATAGAACTTTGCTGAATCGCTGTGGGAGGTGCATTGCAACCAACCTGCCCGGTCTGGCACCTACATCGGCCCATTCCGGCTATGTTCGTGAGGGGTAAATACTTACCTTTGAGCCACCAGAGACCATGAACTTGGTGACGTTACTGTCTTGGTGTCTCTGATTGGCCACAGCATTCATCGTATCCATGGCACGGACGCTGGCCTGCCAGACATAATGATACTTACACATTAGACATTATGAACATTTGATGTATAAAAAATACTATAGTCCGTCCCAGTACCCGTGTCCGCATGTTTTTCCGGAATAATTTTTTATACAAGTAAAGCAGTGTAAACCTTTCTTGTCCAAAGGTTGCAGGAGCTATTCCGCCGACTACCTGCCTTGATTTTATATGAGACAAATAATCCAAAATATGACAAAACAAGCTACAGCGTTTACGACTTATTCCTTACCTGAGAACGGATAATAAACAAGCCAGTCAAACTTATGACGTCAGTCAATTGATGATGACGTGCGACCGATCACTGTGACGTCTTTGTGACGTCACTGTTGTCTAACAAACACCAAACGCAGCCATAGACATGGAAAGTGTAACATGGAGGAATGTACTGTCTAGCTGTGCCGGGAAGACGCCATTCATGGTATTTCAGCAAGAATAACGCAAAAGAGTCGCAAAGTAAATACGTTTTTCATGATATATAACAACTTTACACAATATCGGCGGAATATCTGTATATCTGCTTCAGGCCAAAGGGCATTTTTAAAGAATATTTTAAAAATGATTATCGCGAAAAAACATGCGGACACGGGTACTGGGACGGACTATAACCATTTATTTAACTTGCACACTTTTCTTATTGGCCTACAAATTATATAATTGTTTTCCCCTTATTGAACACGCTTTCTCCTTAAACCTGGAAACTCTTAATCAAAGTATATATTTTTTTGTGCTGCTTATTGGTCAGGTACCAAGTATCATTTCAAAGTTCATATCATTTCAATATGCCCTCAATCCAACATTACATATGCAACGACCAAAACGAGGATTGGCAGATGAATAGTGCTCGAGCACTATAGTTCTATAGAACACTAAACTGAACGGGACAGAAAGAGGAAAATCCATAACTAACAATTTTGGAAATAAAAACCTACTTTGTGTTATTTTTTCTGTAAACAATTTAAAACCATTTATGAGAAACTAGTATATTCTGTAGCGAGATTTTACCACCAGCCTATGAAATGTACAAGCATGGAACAGTGATGACGTCATAATAGAAGTTACGCACACAGAGGCAGCCATATTCACGGGACAAATGATCAAGAGCTGTTGACCCTTTTTTACAGTGAGACTTGTATTCTCCTTGTGCACGTACTTCACTGTTACGTCACACATTAAGTTCTAACAATATCCCAGACGGATAAACAATGGTCACTTGTTAGGACTGCCATGAACCACGGATATATATGAAACATGTCAATCAGGCCGTAAGGTGAATACTATTTATATCATTAGCAGGTATGGTACCATTAATTACGCAGTTCCTCTTTCTGCAAAGGGTGCAAATTATGTTTTGAAAGTTTGTCTGGTCTGGAGAAAATCGAGAAAAATCAGATGGACGGGGGTAGTTGGTCGGACTTTTATATTGAAGAGGTTAAGTGGCAACAATGAGATTGGTCTGGCCTTCGATGGTAATTTATGTTGAAACAATAAGTAAAGGATGGTATGCTGTCATTCCCGTTCATATGTTTGTGTATGTTTGTGTGTTTGTTCACAACATAACTCACGCAATCATAACCGGAATCTCAGGATATTTTCAGGACATTTCGGGAATGGGCCAATGAAGATTCGTTTAGATTTTGATGCGAATCCGGCTCATGATCCGGATTCGGGAAAGTCATCAATGCATATTCAATAAGGTAAAAGGGTTTTTGCAGTTCGTTGGTTGGAATTGATGGCAGCTACAATAGGTGTTAGATTAACAGTATTGAGTTTTTTTTTTTTGCCTCTTTAAGTTTTATATTCTCTTAGGAACATAAGCTTGAGTCTTTCCCCTTGGTTAAAAATAGCTGATTTAACACTGACGTTTCCACTACACATACCTTGGTCATGGGCATACGCAGTACAATTTCCGGGTCGTTGGTGTTTTCTAAGAACTGGCGCCAGGAGTAGGCAACCAAACCGTCCTCGTTTCTCGGGAGCTGATCAGGATCATTCTGAATGTTAATTTATATTATTATTATTATGTATTTATGTTAGATTTATTTATCAGCAGATAAAATTTTGCTTCATCGGATTCGTTAAGATACGATTTATGAAAGAACATCACGTGCATACGTGAATTAAAACATTAGTTATTGTTTAAATTTTGAATCAAATGTGATTGAACACGAGATTACGCGACAAGCTCAGTCTAGCCAACTCGTGATAGCTATGATAACTATCCAATTACCTGTGTTTTTTTATAAATGAATTAATCCTTTAAGAATGTCGGAGGAAAATAGTATCCAAGTACATGCACATCAAAAGTCTTTGAATATTCATACCATCCATTATCTACCCAATAGGAGAAGGAAAAATAATTATGAGCTGAGCGACAATCTAAAGTGCGAAGACAAAGTGCAGATTTAAGATGAGGAGCTGTCAATTTTAAAACCGAGGAAGTTTTCATCTCTCCATACTGTTTAAGTGAAGAGTTTAGACTACCAATACGAGCCATGTAATTGAAGCCAGAAGGATAGTGTTCTGAGTTATAATATATTCAAAGTTCTCAACTTCTCAAGTTGTATTAATTAGTAATTTATTTCCAGGTTCATCTAGATATTCTGCCTAGCTGAATGAGAAAGAACAACAGGTGTTTGTTTTTCTCGGGACAAACGTTAAAATGGACATGATGAGGTGATTGCTTAAACAATTAACAATATAACAGAAATATCAAACCATGCTGTTAATATCAATTTGTTAGTCGGTACAACCATGAAGCTGAAAGGTTGGTTTGGGATCTGTTTTAGGTAGCCAGTGACAACGCCCCCTTCATTTGCGTAGCTGCACATAGCGTCCATGAAAAGATCCAATTCATCTGGATGTGGCGGGCTACAAAGCGACAGCAGAAAAATTACCTCTTTCAGAGACATATTCATACTACCAGATCTGTGGATCTGCTTTCACAGACCTTGATTCCATGAGCCGCTTTGTCGTCTGTTTCATGAAAATGAACAAGCCTGCGAGTAATCACAACTGCAAAAAAAATGTAAACAAATCACTTTTCAAACGCCTTCTGAACAAGAACACATGCACCAGAAGCGGGACGGGATTATATGACTTAAAAATTTGATTTGTCAAATCCGCAATGCCATCTCTACAATGCCTCACGCTTGATCCAGAACTGGCACCAGACTAGTCCATACATGGATCTTCACGTTCTATGATATATCTCTGCTTAAAGTCCCAGTCACATCACGTCAACGAGCCAATACTAATTTTTTTTTTTTTTGCCAAAAAGTGCACTTTTCGGGCGAGCTTCCGCCGGACATTGTCTACTCGGACAAGCCTCGTCAGTAATTTAAAAGCTCTTTAGCGCGGAGTTAAATTCGGCGAAAGTTTTGCTCGGTAGCAGCTCGGGATGGTATCGCCGGGGCCCTCAGAGAGCACCGCTGGTGACAAGTGAAATTTTCCAGTCTCGTGAACTCTTTCAGGACAAAGCTAACAGGACCAAACTGGTCGGACGGACCACTGAGGAGCCTCAGTCGAGTGAAAGAGCGTCGGACGAGTTCCGAACGATGTTCGGAGGAGATAAGCTTCCAAAGACGTCCTGTAATATTTGGGTATTGTGAACAGAACGTGGATTAACAGGCAGTAAAGCTTCTGTCAGAGAAATGTTTAACATTGGTAAAAACAATTTTTAAGAAATTACATAAAACCTATTTTAAGCTTCCTTTTGAACCAAACACATTAGCTGCAATGATTTATAGTTGCACAAGTGAATTTATTAATTTTTCAAACGTTTTTAACTTTTTACTTTTATCAGTCTTCTTGATTCTTACTTTCATTTTTCTCTCTCGTCTAGTCGAAAGGTTTAAAAATGTTTTTGTCTTTTATCAGTTTATACTGCATAATATTTAGTCATTGTGTAATTTGTAGTTTAACAGTCACCTATATAGGGTTTACGTTTAATATTAAATCAGAAATGTACATTGTAAAGCGCTTTTGAAAACTCTTTGGGTGAAAGACTGCTATAAAAAATCTAAATTTATAATAATAGTAATAATAATAATAATAATAATAATAATATTTGATAACGTATACAGTGAAAACGGTTGTATTGTCATTGTAGAATAGTCTCCTTACCTACTGGTCTGTCTGCCTCCCCCGATCCACAGGAAACCCGCGTCCTTGTGGGTAAAATTGTTACCCTTTGGGATACCCACGACGAGGTGGTGCTGCCAAACGGGGTGGTCTGTCACCGTGTCTGAAAAAAATTTTAATTTACTCGTTCCAGGAAAGGCATGGATGCAGCCTGGAGATTTTAATTGACTTACCGTTTAATTTAGCTACCATTATATTTGATTTCACCAATATGTGTCTTTGTCGTTTTTTCGATGAATGTTACTCAATATTAAGAATAATAAGTTAATATATTTAATATGTACTATTTTTACTAGTAATATTACAAATGTAAAAGTAAATAATATCACGAGTTATTTATGCAAATTATTCATGCAAAATAAATTTAGTCCGTTCCATCGCCATTTGTTCATGATTTTTTTTCTGTGATGATTTTTTTTTGTAACATTTTGAGGGATCATATGGTAATTTAATTTAGAACATTTAAGGTCCTAATTTTCAATACCTACCTTGCAAAATATTTCAGAATTGTATAAAATATGAGAAATCTTCAGATTAAATGATGTTATTTCAGCAAAAAGATGGCTACTCATGCTGGGGCACATCTGATATATCAGACCATTGGGAAGAGTCCAAAAGGCTTTGGAACGTAAAATGGAGATTTATTATAAAATTATTGATTGCCACATTAAGGTATGTACACATTCAACCGTTTTTTCCAAAAACAATGATGCGGCAAAGGCAAACATAATATATACAAAAACAAAGAAAGGTCGTTTTATAACTCAGAACGGCACGTATAAACGACAATGCGGCACGATTATCCGGCTCTTTTTTTTCGAATCGGTCTGTTATTTTCCGTTGTTGGACAAAATCGGACATAACCGCTCAGCGTCACATCCGTTGAATGATGTCAATACCACCGTGCACACTTTTCAGATGTCCCGAAAAGGCAAAATAGCAGTTAAAATGGTTAAAAAATAAGATAGAGATTTGTTTTCTAGATACTGTGAAATATAATCAAACTCACTCCTAAATCATTTGCTTAAAGTGTGTGAATAAATTCCAGTACGTTCCTTCCTTTCTTCGTCTTTGATTAATAAATGAGATCAAGTATACCCCTTTACTTCTTCATATTGTCAGCACGGTAATTGAATATTACATGGGTGAAAACGATATCGGCAAACGGAGGTCTATCGTGACAACAAAACACATGCAATTTTGCCTCAAATTAAAAATTTTGTCGGTTTATTGTTAATACAATAAACGCATAGTCGTTGTCGTCGCCGGATAAACCTATAAATGTGTACATACCTTTTAAATCTAAATGTGCACATGTAATATTATACATAAAATAAGTGAAAATTATACCCACGATCTTTCCATGTTTGTGACGTCATATTGATGACGTATGTTTCACATTCTTCTCTGTCATAGTAAGCGTGTTGTACCCAGCTGTACGTTGGGTCAGGTCGGTTGACGTAATCATCAAGAGGTGTAGGTTGGTTCTGTAATAGAATATTATGTCATATAAAAATATTTATAATATAATGTAAGAAATGTATATTATATTACTATATAAAATCATTATTTTATATCATATCATACTATATTATATTATGTTTTATTTATATTATATTTTATTAAAATATAATGTACAAAATTATAGTATAATATATGATGTAGTCTTTTATCTTTTATTTCATATTATATTATATTACATTATTATCTGTAAGTAATGTGTATTATATAATGTTACCATATATTATAATATTACTATATCATATTGTATTATATTAAAATATATCATATTATATATTACATAACATTATATTATATCATATTTTATTATATTCTAAGAAGCGGTTTCGTCCATGTTTTAAATCTTTGCTATTATTATTTATATGAATGTCCTCATAATTCCTTCAACGATCAAAACACATGGTGCATCTGACGGAACGATCAAATCCTAATTCTCCCTCTGTTAACGTAATGTCTGAGAATAAAATTCACTATTATATAAGCCATTTTATTTCTTTTCCGTGCTTCGTGACAGAACCCAGTACGGTATATCGAAAGAATGGATTATTAAAGAATATATATATATATATATATATATATATATATATATATATATATATATATATATATATATAGAAAAGCTGATAATATTTATAATATCAGTCTCTCAGATAACGTTTATTTAGTTCATACGGTTGAAACCGTTTCTCATGTTTTGAGCATTAAAATGTCACAAGATCATTAAAAGTTTAGGCTGATTCTCGGCGGGATATAAAAAATAAAAATCACGCACAAACATTTAATAAATATATATGAAATATATATATATAGAAATATATATATGTATATATACACACACATACATTAATACCGACACATTAACCTCCGCCTCAATTTAGCGGCTACCTCAAAACAAAGATCACTTTTCACGGCCGCGATTCCTTTTTGCTATTTATATAAGATCTCGGATAGACGACCACCTCACAAATGCGACCACTTAATTGAGGTCCAGATGATGGTCGAAATCAATTTCGAGGGTTTTCTGTATACGTATATATAATCCGGGCTACGGCCTTGCATCTTCAATACTTACCCAATCAACGGCGTACACAAGACCCACGCTCACTAACAAGCTTCGCAGCAGCATCGCTCTGTCTCATAATGATTTATATTATGTGTTTGACAAGAGCAAGTCGGGAACTCGTGCAATACGTACAGTCACCTGCTATTTCTCAGATGATTTCTCAGATAATAGCATCATATTTTTATATACTGGCCTGTTAAGTGGACAGAGTGTTACTAGATCGTAGACAGCAGAAATTAATATATGGAAACATACTGAGAAATATTTCACCATTTACTCTTCAGTCTGCAGACAGTGACATTAAGTGTACGGTCTTGCCTTTTATAAAAGAACATTTTCTTGTATCGGTAATAATTTTTGTTATATTTCATATGACCGGATTCGGTAACGGGAACTCTCGGCCCCAGAGACACTCGTCCCAGAGACACTCGGCCCCAGCGACTCTCGGCCCCAGAGACACTCGGCCCCTGAGACGCACGGCCCCAGAGACACTCGGCCCCTAGTCAGCAGGACCCAGCGACACTCGGCCCCGTCCGGTCGCCGCCCCCAGAGACACTCGGCCCAGGGGTCTAGCCTCGGGAAACCCCTCAGAAAACCTTCCCGTAGTTATCCCTTCCGGGCCAGAGGTCTGATACTAGCTCCCCGTCTTAGGGACCTTAGAAAAAACCCTCAGAAAACAACCTTCCCGTAGATATACTGAGTCGGAAGTCGGAGAATGGAAGCCCGTTTTTTTACCGCCTTTACCGTTCATTAGGGAAGGGTTTAATGAGTCAAAACAAAAACGAGACAAAGTGAAAGTATGGCCAAAATAAAAAAAAGGTATGGTTCTCAGGCACTTTTATTCAGAAATCAATGCGGACGGGCGGTTTTTTTATTTTTATTTTTTTGGTATGTTTCGATAAAATGTCAAATTATAAGGGAGAAGCATGATAATAACATATTTATTTTGCTAAACATGTAAAAGCACCACATAATAAAGGAAATTGGATGATTTTATTTTCTTGAAAGAATTTTCCGAGTGGCTGAAGTTCAAAATTGGTAAGTTTCCATTGAAAATCAAAATAAAAATTTTTGATGCGGGGGTTAAAATTGATGCGGGCGGTGCCTGAGAACCATACCTTTTATTTTTTTTGGCCTGAAACGTATTTATTAATTGAAAAGAGTGTTTAATGTTAAATATGTAGTTCCTGATTATGATAATAGCCAATATATACACAAACCGAAATAGAAAACGTTCCAAATATCACAGTATGAATGAAGTATATGAAAGTTACCCGTAAAGTCACCAAATTACAAATTAAAAAGTAGGCTTATATACAAGTTTACTGTCAATTTACTGACATATATAAAACAAATCAAAGTAGAATGTTTTCTACTTCGTGTTTTCTACTTCTAATTTCTAACTAATGTTAACCAACGTTATTGTTCTAACTAATGACAGAGCGTACATAAAGAAGCAAGAATACACACACAATGCCAAAATCTTAAAGAAACGGTAAATTATGACTATTTCCACATATACACATCAAATATCGTTAATGTTTTAACTATAATGACAGAGCGCACGTAAAAAAAACAATGGTATAAGAACTCTTCTCTAATGGGATTAATATGTATACAAAATTCATATATATATACAAAGCCAAAATCATAAAGAAACTGTAATTTACGACTATTAGGAACGGTAATTTATGACTATTTCCACATATATACAAAAAAAGATATGAAGTATTCCAAAGGCCATAGAGCCTACATCAAGCACACATCAAAGTTCCACTGTGTACGCTACATTTCAAACTCTGGTGAAATATGCAGGTGGGTTGTACACGTCGGCCACCTCCTTGACCAGTTCTCCCATGGACAGGTCGCCATCCACATATCTGTCCCACAGACTGAAGAGCTTTCCTTGTAGGGCCCGGGTACTCTGGCGCTGCTGTCTCTTCAGTTTCCCGTCGGACATGAGCTTATGTTGAACGGTCACCCCCTTGGCCTCGGAATGGAGAAGAGGAACAAGCACGTAGAGGTTTTAGTTCCCCGTGCGTGGAGCCCATCCGGCTGTTCATGCGGTTGTGCCACCCTGATAATAATAAAGATAAAAATAAGATAAAAAGTGTTTTTACCAAATGCAGATGTATTATCTCTCGGAACAAACCATGTATACTATGAACAATATTGAATATCGTAGCCTGCATGGCCTGTTTTTGTAGGTTACAGATCATTTTATTAGGGATTTATATGATATGCGTAATGCGGAAAAAATAAATTTGAATAAAAAATTTTATAAATTGATATAATGGCAATAGGTTGGGGCGGCATTTCTTTAGGTGAGTGAGAAAGAATATTTGTATGATTTAAGGCTAAACGAGAGATAGAGGAAACCAACATGGGGATAACAGTAAACGATATGTATGCACCATGTGCAATATAACTTAAAATGTTCACTTAAACCAATATATATATATCAGGGGCGGATCTAGGATTTTGGCAAGGGAGGGGTTTATGGTTTCACCAAGGGACTAATTATACCCTTTAAAAGGTCCACAAAACCTGACGGAGGGGTTTAGCCTTAAAAAACTGGGGAAAACACTGCAAAAAAAGGTACTTTTCTCTCGCGACGGGGGGGGGGGGGGGGTTTAAACCCCCTAACCCCCCCCCCCCCCTCTGGATCCGCCACTGTATATATATATATATATTCCGATTTCTCCCTCCTCTTTTCTTTCGTTAATTCAGCTATTCTGTCCACCTGGCTTGTTAATGACTTCATGGTTAGTTGATAATGGATATGCTCAATCAGTGGTTTACCGAACTTACTATGCAATCAAAGGTTATTGTTATGACGGCAGTAATCACAGCCAACAAGATCACAAAGACGGCAATTTAACTTTGATCAATACCGAGATAAACGGATCAATACCGAAATTTATATATATATATATATATATATATATATATATATATATATATATATATATATATATTTATATATATATATATAATTTTATATATATATATAATTTTGTTCTGATTTCTCCCTCTTCTTTTCTTTCGTTCATTCAGCCATTCTGTCCACCTGGCTTGTTAATGACTTCATGGTTAGTTGATTATGGATATGCTCAATCAGGGGTTTACCGAACTTACTATGCAATCAAAGGTCATTGTTATGACGGCAGTAATCACAGCCAACAAGATCACAAAGACGGCAATTAGACTTTGATCAATACCGAGATAAACGGATCAATATCGAGGTAAATTTAACGGTGACAAATTCTCATTTAATAGCAGTTATTTCTTGATTCATTTATATAAATACTACAGCGTATTATAAAAAAAATATGAACACCGATTATATTTGGCTCCTACAACGTTTATTGCATCCATTTATTTGGCGTGACCACCAAAGGATAATGGTTCAGCACCTTTTATTTAACCATCTATAAATTTTTATAAGTCATATACAAAGATAATTTTATGATATCAGGGCTACACGAAGATATGTTCCACAAGAAAGGACGGTCCGTGCCGAGGCCTGGCCTCAATATTTTTTTTGGGGTATGTTAATGCGGCCTTCAGGAAACAGTTGAAATGAACGAACACATAAGCTTACGAAAACTAATAATTTAAGAGGAGACATAACACCTGGCCATGCATTTTCTATTGTGTGTAAAATACATATAATTTGTGGAATATGATAAAAAATCATATGGATTATTATACAGATATTGTTTCAGAAATAAGCATGGTTTTAATTTTTATATACACCAATATATATATATATATATATATATATATATATATATATATATATATATTGTATGTGCTATATTTTTTATTTTATGGAAAATTTAACTTTAATTGCTTCTTGGCGTTCAACTAGGGCCTAAATGCAGGCCACCACGACTAAGGAACTTCTCCAATTCGAGTGGCTCATCAAGTGAGGGGGATAACAATCCAGGAGAGATAACTACGGGAAGGTTGTTTTCTGAGGGGTTTCGCGAGGCCAGTATCGGACCCGATGCCCTGGGCCGAGTGTCTCTGGGGGCGGCGACCGGACGGGGCCGAGTGTCGCTGGGTCCTGCTGACTAGGGGCCGAGTGTCTCTGGGGCCGAGCGTCTCAGGGGCCGAGTGTCTCTGGGGCCGAGAGTCGCTGGGGCCGAGTGTCTCTGGGACGAGTGTCTCTGGGGCCGAGAGTTCCTGTATTCGACCGGATTCATATCTATTAATCACATTAATTACATTAAACAATTTAGTTAAAATTTATACAATATTAGTTATGATAAATGTGATATATAATCTACTGCGCCACCAAAGTGTTTATATGTTGAACATGCAGATATACAACGGTGAAAGTGAAAGTACCATTTCATCAGTAGTCCAACGTGGGTGGCGCCATTTATGTTTCACCTGCTTACGGGCCATATAATCGATCGTTGCAGCAATTCTTGAGACATAATTTGACAGTCATTACATTTATATGCAATCAAATAAAAAAAAACTGATGAGGATTTTTTTTAAATAAATTCATTCAATTCTTACTCTCTGCACCTATAATTGCACTTGCTCTACATAATTGTTCATCATGATATGAAAGCAGGATTATTATTCTATTCTGATTTATCCTGGAATAAAAATGTAAAGATCACTTAGAACAATATAATTCAAGACAGCCCCCTACTGTTTATAATCAGATGGCATTTACATTATCAATATTCCTCTCAAAGATTATGCTTGTGACTACAGCTCTTCCTAGGATATTTCGTTATACTTCATAATTTAAGTTGGAAGAAGCGGAGGAGATCATTTCAACCTATAGAAAGTAAGTCAACATAGGAAGCGCCACCTGCAAGTCAAAATCACATATAATTCACAGTCACATGTTCAATATTTCTTGGATTATGGTGCTGAAGGCTACAGCCGTTCCTGAGATATTTAGTGACAGACATTAAATCATGGATGCAAACACCAAAAAAATTGTCAAATTTTGCAAAAAAGAAAGTTGCGATCAAGTTCCAAAAATCGTTGACTGAATTCGTAAACA
Organism: Sipunculus nudus; assembly: GCA_026874595.1. Classification (NCBI taxonomy): domain Eukaryota; kingdom Metazoa; phylum Annelida; class Sipuncula; order Golfingiida; family Sipunculidae; genus Sipunculus; species Sipunculus nudus. The sequence continues at coordinate 66,592,260 of CM049308.1, read as the reverse complement.
TTTAATTGCATTTCCATTGTTGACTATGACATGAATGCCAAAACATTATTAGCCCATAAACCCGGTACCCGGCTTTTTATCGGGGTTGGGGAGATGTTTTAAATAATATGATGAATGTTGACTCAATTTTTATTATTCTAAAGGGTAAAATAAAATATAGATTTTCAGTGAAACACTCTTTCATGAAGATATATATGAACGAATATTTTTACAGTTATTTTGTGTACCTGTGCTCGTTGGAAGAAATTCATACATCGGTATGTTTACCTTAAAGACCTGGTCAGTGATGATGTTTACATTTACGAACCGGAATAGGACGCGGGGGCATTCAGATTTTCGAAGAACTTTGATTGGTTATGTATATTATTGATGTTAGAAGAATAGTTTGATGTAAGGAAGATATGATAGATAATTAACGGGAATGTGCATACCTCGTTAGTAGCAAAAGGGGACCGAGGGGGTCCGGATCCCCCCCCCTTCTGCCGCCGCAATCTTGAAGGGTTTCAGACGTTTTTATGCGGCCTAGACCCCCGCCCCCTTCTCTGGACCTTGGGACCTTTTATTAGGTTTTGTCATTAATCCTCCTAAATCGAGAGTCACATGCTTTTCACATTTACTAATCATGAAAGTGGGCCAGTGATTGGGTCAAATGTAAGGCAAAACATGTTTAAATCCGTCACTGACAACAGCGGTTATTTATATGCACAATAGAGCTTAATCCTGTGATGTGTCACACGCCCGATCACCGAGCCAGCACGGAGGCATTCCGGTTTCTTTTCCGAAGGCAGTTTGGCTGCATTTGGTGGTAACCTCCGCGAAAATTTAAAAATCACGAAAAAATCACTCAAAAGACGTGTACATTAAAAATTATTTATTGTCATATCGACGAGGACAATATCCTTTAAAATGAGATACAACACAGTGTCTTACGAAACATTGAGAACATTGAAGGCAAAAGTGGACCAACTTCTTTCTTTATATGTATTAGATAATGGTGACTTTAATGATTCCCACATTCCTACAATATATTAAATATTATTATATAAATGACAAGTAACTTTGATGTCATGATTAAGGGTGCGCGATATTTTCGATATATCGGTATTTCGCGACAAGGTGTTTGCATATTGTCTCATATCCCGAAACCTTTTTCAAATATCGATTTTTTCGATATTTTGTTAAACATGCTTAAAATACCTACCGTTTCTTTAGACCTTAAGTAAGAAATGCTCAAATAGGCCTAATATATCACAGGTCCGCCCCAGGAAAGTGTTATGTTTGCTCGATGACATATTGGTTTACGAGTAATATTACCAATACAACAAAATGAAAGAAGTGCTGAACATAATAATAATAATACTCATAATCAATCATTCATTAATATTCTCTAGTCACATCTTATGATAACTGCATTAAAATCAAGTGTCAAGTATTCAGTACTACTGTTTAAGAACGACAGCCCCGCGATGTGGTACACGGCTTTTGATTGGACACATCCCTTATACCTTTCTGTGCTAAACCCTCGGTCCAGAATTCTCTAATTGGCAAATTATTTTCACATGTATGGCCTTAAGAAAGCTTTGATTTTTAAGGTGTCTTTGAGTTTTGTCTACAGTAAGTAAGTACGTTACTAAGTACATAAGTAAGTAATATTTCTATATTTTGTATTTGAAATAAACTGTTCTGCATAAACTTTTATTGGCTCATTGTATTAAACATGATAAAGAATGATTCATAACACTAATATTGATAGTTGGTACTCATTTTTTAATAATTTAAATACGATGAAAATATCACAATAAGTTCATACATATCTAATGAATGCCATTCACATATTCGGCCTATATTCCTGCATGCATAAGTGCCTGTATATTTGTTAATATTCCTTCATGACGCTCATGGATCGGGATCATGGGCCGGATTAACACCAAACTCTAATCGATTCTTTATTGGCCTTTTCCCGAAATGCCCTGAAAATTTCATGAGATTCTGTACTGATTGTGCTGTGAACAAACACACAGAAATGAACGCATTCCCTTATGGCGGAGGCAAATATAAGAGTTTTCATTGTACAATCGTGGTTTGCATGATAAATTTACATGATCATATATTCTCCAAGCATCTTCTAAAGGTCTGTTTAACTGGTTTAGATGGCTGCATTTATATAGCTGCATCACTGACATGGAGAGTGCTACAAAATAGCTGCATTTATTAATAACAATAGAATTATTTGACAATGATTATTCAATAATACTATTGGAGACACGATTGTTCAGTATAATTATATATTGGAGATTATAGTCTAAATGCTGGAAAATATAGGAAATTAAAGGACAGAGTGTTTTTGTAGGAAAATAAAGGAAAGATAGGAAAGAAGTATAGTAGAACCATATGATGGTTTCTCTAAATTGATGTATAATAATACGCCATACCATGTATCAATAATACCGTGGGAACGTAGGTTTAGGGAACCCAGGTGTTTTAGTTGATGTCAGTTTCAGTTAAGTCGTGACTCTGTGAGAATTTTTTCTTGTCACACTCGTCAGAGCTAGTCTAGAAAGTTTTTCTGTAATAGCATTGTTTGATGAAGATTTCAGAGACAACGCACGCGCAAGCATGATTTTCTCACAATCGTCTCTAAGGAGGCGTGTCCATTTAATATTCATGCATTAATGGCAGATCTCCATAATATTGTAAGGTGGTAGGCCAGATCGAGGCGTTGTCAGGAGGTATGACGTGGGCATTGATATATATGCTCAGGGCACCATAGAAAGACCATCTACTACCGGGTCAGCATTCTACTTCAAGCAGTTTGGCGCCTAGCAGTTTAACGGTCCAGTGGATTGTCAGGGATTGTCGGAGAGTCAATCAGCAGAGGGATGATGAGAGTGTAATGAGAGTCATAGTCTGGGGGCAGCCAGTCTGTCTAACAAAAGGACCTTTGAGTTATGTTTACAGATGGACATGTAAATAGCTGATAATTATCAGCCGTAGTGAAGACAAGGCCTATTAATCCGCTGATCTTTTCGTGGTACCAAACATTAAACTGAAATGTGTCATTTCCATGTATGGATACTTGGATTATCCAGAGTGCTCGACAGTGACGGCTGCGTGCCAGTGATTTTGTACGGCGGAGAGAAACGCCAGTGTATATTGTTGCTGGGTACAGGGACAGAGGCCAACATTCCTAGAAAGTCACGTGCGTGACGGTCATGTGTCTAGCGGACAGGCTTCAGTGTTCAGTGTAGTAATATGAGCAATCCTACCGTCAGTATACGACATCTGGTGGTGTTGTACATCACTAATTCTTTTTCGGTGACTTGCAGTGAGTAGGATTTTGAAAATGTAGACTGATGGATTATGTTGGACATTAACATTGTCTGCCCTTGCGTTGAGCAGCTCAAGTCACATCCTACTAGTCAGGGCCTACCTACTCAGCCTGCACCAAACTGTGAAGCTCCCACGCCTGTTCAGGAGGGTGCAGCTGCTCTTGTACCCAGTCTCCAGGGAGACTCCTACGAGACCGTATTGGACCAGTAAGAAGCATTAGTGAGGCCTTATGCCGTTTTAAGCTTGACTGCAAATTTACATTTAAAAGAGACAAATCTGATGTGAATAGTTATGATCAAAGAGTGTTCAACATCATTTCTGAGTGCGCCACTACCTCTGAAACACAGATAAAGCTAGTATCATCCATACAGGGTCCAGAGGTATCAGAGGCAGACTTAGACGATTAATTTACATGTGCATATACATAGACATTGTATCTGAGGGAAGAAATCGCGAACATTTTAATAAAAGGTAAATTCGGTGATACCACAGCTAGACTGTACGGGAATCTTCAACGCCACAGCCTTTTTTTTAAACCAGAAAGTGTAGAAGCCCTTATATCAGTTGTGCAGCTTGCATCTATACAGGACTCTAATAACTATCGCCATACAAAAGGACGGGGACAAGGTGGCTAGCGCGGCTCCCATACGTTCACTTGTACCCACAGAGTTAGATTCAGTCAGTGTACGGATAGACAGGTGCAGAAACCTCGTTATGCACCAACACAACATCAGAACTAGATATGTCTTGCCATAGTATCCCCAGACAATTAGCCCCCCCCCCCCTTAAAGAATAAGCCACCCATCTTCAGCAGCATATACTGACACTTGGCAAGCGACTAAGGTTTCTTCCATTTATCAACTTGAGAAACAATTTTTTTCCCCAAATATGGGGGACAATACGGTGAATCACTCTTGAGAAAAGAGGATTAATTTATACTATAAGAATGGTAAGGGAGGCGCCATCTGTTCGGATGGATGTACATGCCAAATTGGAGACCAACACACTGTACGACTCCTCAGATATGAGCAATTTTCACCTTTGTTCAAAACAAATAAACAGATGGACGCAACACGAAAAAAATGGCAGATGGCGCCATCAGTCTTAATTACAAGATGGAGGAGGCCAAGATCTATGAACATGCACAGTTTCAGACCAATACGGCACACAACTCCTAAAAAAAGGGCATTAATTTATTCTTCAAAAACGGGGAGGTTGGTGGCGCCACCTGTCTGGTTTACGAGAAAACTTTCAAAGATTGATGGACATACCACATTTCAGACCAATACCATGAACCACTCCGGAGATATGAGCAATTTTCACCCAAAGCACATGTACAGATGGACGCCACGGCAAAACGATTGTAGGTGGCGCCACCAGTCTTGAGTACAAGATGAAGGAGACCAAGATCAATGAACATGCACAATTTCATCCCAATCTGTCCATTAGTTAAAGATTTATAATGCTCACAGTACTGTAAAGTGGCAATAATGGGGTATTAAAAGCCCAAACAAGTAAAGACAGAAGGTGGCGCCACCTGTCTTCACAGAAGACAAAGCTATCCAAGATCTTCGGTCAATTTGATTTTTGGACCAATCCATGCATCCCTTATTGAGATATTTATGATTTTGTGGGATTTTCACCATATATTGCAATATTCAAGGTCAAGGCTACTCTCATAGGAAAGGTCATGACCCCATTTTAAATAAGCTTCGTCCTCTCACCCATATCTATGCACATGTCAAGTTTCGTAAAGATCTGTGAATTTTTTTTATCGCGTCAAAACGAAATTTCTGTGGCGTGCTTAAACCAAAGTATCCCGACTTTTTCTGGGGATACAATGAGGTTAACACTTAGGCGTATTAAGAACCAAGCGTTTAACAATGCCATTCAAAACGTGCCTACCATCTTCGACAGGTTTATATCGAGCAGCGGTATGACGTCATAACGGCTCCTAACAACATAATAGATATTGTATCATATGATTTATGTATTCCGTTTCCTGAATTACCGGAAGGTCTTGAATGTCAGAACCTACCACTCTCTATGACACAGGTCACGTTTATTGGAAGTGAAATACAATGCCTGCTGGCCAAAGTAGCATCATTATATGTAATAATAAACCCTTTTTGATCTCTCCGATTGGTTCAGTAGCTAAAAAGGGCAACAAACAAAGGCTTATAACTGACCTAAAAATTATTAACAAATACATTGATGCACCCACATTCAGTTATGAGGGCATAGTCGCTATCGCAGAACTTATACAAGCTGACGATCAAAGTGTTTCTGTAGATTTAAAGCAGGGTTTCCATCAGGTATCGGTTCACTCTGATTAGCAGGATTATTTTGGTTTTAAATGGCATAACAGCTATTACCAGTGGACCGTACTTCCATTTGGGTTTTTGGGTTATAATGAAGTCCATATTTCTTCACCAAGGTTTCAAAACCGGTAATTGCATATCTTAGAGAACAAGGTTTGAGAACCGTCATTTATGTTGACGATTGTATTTTAATGTGCTCAAAAGAAAAAAAAAATCACTGATCAGATTGACTAACTAGAGCATTCCTTACAGGATCTTGGATTCTGTATTAACTGGAATAAATCTCAGCTGAATCCCACTACTAGGATCAAGTTAATCCGATTAACCATTAATAAGTGTGATACAAATAACGAACCTCGGATTGAAATTCCAAAATAAAAAATCGCAATATTACGCAAATCAATAAACGGGTGCTGTGTCACACAGATGTGCAAGCACGCATACTAGCAAGGATTCAGAAGCGGATCCAGGGGGAAGGACCAGATCCCCCCCCCCCTTTTCCAGCCGACGCAGCCTTTTTTTAAGGATTTCAAACAACTTTTTGCGGGCTGGACCCCCCTTTACTGACCCGGGGACATTTTTTAAGGCTTGTCATTAGTCCTCAAATGTTGGACCCCTCCTTTTCCTGAATCCTGGATCCACCCCTGGGATTGCTGGCACGTGAATCTCTATGGAAAAGGCTATTATTCCAGCAAAACTGCTGTTGCTATCGCCTCCTATCAACAAGGAAGTCATGGTCCGATATACATCCATTATCGCCACCTGTTATACGTGATTCTCACTGGTGGTTACAGGGACTAAAATCATGGAACGGAAAGTCAATGCTTCGACCACAGATCCCCGCTATGCTATTTACAGATGCCTCCAGCACCGGTTGGGGTGGTTCGATAGGAACATTAGGAGCCAGTGGTGTATGGAATCAACGCGTAGGGCGTATGCCAATAAATTACAGAGAGCTTCTGGAAGTAATTATGAATCTAGAGAAAGAACTTCGGGGCAAACACGTTCAGGTGTTGTTCGACGTGTCAACAGTAGTAACATCAATCATTTCGGGGGACCATGCCGACAGACTGTCAAGACTGTCTTCCAGACACGAGTGGAAACTGCATCCAAGACTATTCAAATTCATAGGATCTGTGTTTGACCCCCCCCCCCCCCCCCCCCACAATCAACAGATTCGCGTCAGTCCTGTCTCATCAAGTGGTGCTTTTCAACAGTCAGTATTACGATCCGGCGTCACAAGGTGTGGACGTATTAGCTCAAACAGATTGGGCTCGACACAACAATGTCGTGAATACAGTCGAGCCCACTTTGTGTCATATCGGTCAATAGAAAATCCCGTTTATTGTCACATAAATCTGAAATCCCAAACCATTTCCTATATAAACTATAGTACATCTGACCGTTTAATATCATGGAATATTGTCATAATCCCGTTTATTGTCATGCTTGGAACCCTTGGCAGTGATACCAGTTCGCAGTTAATATCATATCAAACGCCGACCAGGCGATCAACGAGGCCAAGAGCCTGTAATCGGTCAGGCGTATCAAACAATCGCATCTCCCACCTGTGTGCGGCAAGTGCGGTGATGCATGCGGGTCATTCCCCGTCCCTTAGCTAATTAACGTCTTAAGATACCACGCTACGTTACGTTAACAAAGGCGCTGTTTGCGTTCACATATCATACATAATGAACTCCTGGCCTTTGAAAGGCCGCGGTTTACACCTCAGTGACGTTTCGCCGAGATGATATGAAGCACGAGCTTTAAACGTTGCTTACGACTGGAAATCCTCTTTAAGGGTCCACGAAAAGCTGGAGGTTTTGTGAGCACAGGAGGAGATACCCGGTCCAAAACCTCAATCGCGGTGAGACTTCAGAAAGTTGGCAATGGCATGACGCTGCCCGCTTCCCGAACAGTCCTATCATAAAGACGATCATGGAATTTTGAATCATCAATAAGATATCCGAAAAATAAGGCGCAAATTCGGGGAAAGATTATCTAGTAAAATAGTTTGCCAATGCATAACGTTAAAACTGTGCCGCAAAGTTCCAGAGATTTGACCTAATGACCCAGACGCTACGTCTGTTTCTGTTGGCAAGTCGGATTTTTGTCAGTTATTGTGGCATGCGGCTCACAACTTACAGGAAATAAATTGTCAATAAACAGTGCGCATAAACGTAATTTGATATGCGGTTGCGCAATAAAAAATATTCATTAACGTTTCTGTTGACTTTTTATTAATGATTTATTTAATATCATTTGAGACATAACGCATTTTCTTTGACAGAAAAGGACATAGATGTTGAAGCCCGCATAATGTCACATCCCGGTTATTATCATAATTTATGCATGCACCACCGACATGACAATAGGCGGGCTTGACTGTATTCCCATATGACTAATGTCAATTAAGAGTTCTCGATGTGCTAGACCAACAAGGAGCAACATGCACAGTCACCGTACCACACTGGCCAGCACAGGCCTGGGCCCTGTATCTCAAAGCTATCGGAAGCGTAACGAGAGCTTAACGAACTCGGATTCTGTTCGTTAATCTTAACTCCGGTATCTCGAAGCTTTCGTTAGTTTGGCCGGTATCTCGAAGCTATCGGAAGCGTAACGAGAGCTTAACGAACTCGGATTCTGTTCGTTAATCTCAACTCCGGTATCTCGAAGCTTTCGTTAGTTCGGCCGGTATCTCGAAGCTATCGTAAGCGTAACGAGAGCATTAACGAACTCGGAATCTTTTCGTTAATTTTAACTGAGGTATCTCGAAGCGTTCGTTAGTTAATTACCTTCGCAATGGGTCCTTTTTTCCTCTCGTTAATAACGGACGGTCTGAGGCATCCGTTAGGGCTTCGGTTACTTACACCTTACATTTCCTAGGTAAATTGGGAGCAATTTTACATGCCTGATACAAGCAAGGTCTCTCTCTTTCTCTTCTTCTTCCCTCTTTCTCTCTTCCTCACCCTCTCAATAAATATATATATATATATATATATATATATATATATATATATATATATTATATAATGGTTTTGTTCAGGGTATATGGGATAGGTTGACAGCTTTAAACATAATTTTGAAAGACATTTCACTGTGTAATTTTAAAGAAGAACCTTTCTTAAGGTTTCTTCAGTTTTGTTTATAAAGAATATAACAGTTCAGCCTTTAAAAATTAAACTTCAAATGTATTTACTTAGATTTTTATGTGTCATAAGTAAAATCATTTTATATTTATTTTTGCTCAGCTGACCATATTATGCAAAATATGCGTGTTTTACGTAATTTGCACCAACATTATAGTATTACAGACTGTTTAAGTTACCTGAGCGTCATGGCCCATGGATCACTTTTGTTAAATCTAAAATTTTAAATTTCAGATTGATTTAGAAACATTTTATTTGATAAACCCACTTTCAAAAGGATACTTTCTTCTATGGTTAAAAAATTCCAAACCCTATTTCATAATAACGGTTTCATATTCAAAATTTGTAAACCGTAATCTTAAATATGGCGTGTGATACCTTAAAAAATTTATACAAAGTAATCGTGCAAAGAATGTTAAATTAGTTGAAAAAAAAACAAGATAAATATATGCAAAAAATATTTAGCTGATTTTTGGTTTGTAACCATGACACAAAGATCAAGCCTCTTGTTATCGAATACCTTTTATTAACTGGGAATCTTCATTCTGAGAATGAAAGTCCCTGTGTGTGAGTGGTCCCTCTCCTTGGGTAGCCCACAACCCAAATTTTCATTCATGTATTCCACCAGTTTGTTAATGCAAAAGTACCCGTACACTTGATTGTATTCACGTATTTTGTCCATATTTCACAGGTTCATTAGGCATAAGTTAGTTTACGTCTGCGAATATTCCTGGGAAAAAGCCTTCGTGGATGCTCATGATAAGGACCAAAATCTAATATTCTAAACATTCCCGAGCTGCACTGAAACATTCATTGATTTATTTCATGATTGTGTCATATATTATAGCAAGGCCTACAGGCATAATGCGAACATGTGCAATGGGATATACATAAGTTATAATGGTTCCCTGATTACATGTTTGACCAATAAATGAAATGTACTTGATTATTTTTAAAATTAATCATGTATACATATAAAAAGCAAGTACTAAACAAGTGACCCGTGGGTCATGACGCTCAGCCGACTGACATGTTGATAATATGTCCTTGCTCAGACAATTAATTAAGATAGGTGACATCATTGTTCATGCATATAAGCTTAAGTTCATTAAGACCCATAAAAACAACAAATTTGATGACAATCCAAACAGCCTTTCATGAGGAATCTGGCAATTTGTGTGTATTCTGCATTATTTCTGGGGTGCTCAAACATACCCCAAAACTCTGAGAATAAAGGCCATTGTGACCAAATTTCAGGTTTCTGGGGAGAACTTTTGAGGAACTCTCAGGATGTCAAGTTAGAAGATTCTGGGCCCAATGGTTATGATTTGTGCTCTACTTTGGTATCAAATTTTCAATTATTCTGAGGGGTGCTTATAAGCCTCATAGCTCAGACAATTTGGGTAACAGAGACCTTAATTCATGTTTCCAAGGAGACTTTTCACAGATCTCCCTGGATGTCAAGTTTGAAGATTCTAGGAACAATGGTTACAATTTGAGCCCTGTTAAGGGACGACCGCATCTTTGAAAGTCTCATAAATAGAGAAAAAAATATGTGTTAAATTTTTTTTTTTAAATTTAGGTGGTGCCACCAGTCCGCAGGAACTGATGAAACACTATGATGAATATGCATGCAAAGAATCAGGGTGATCAATGGAATAGTTGCTCATATACTGGAGCTTTTGTATCAAATTTTTAGTTATTCTGGGAGGTACTTCTAAAGCCTATAGCTCAGAGGATATGGGTAACAGAGACTTTATTTCAGGTTTCCATGGAGTTTTTATGGACCATCTTTTTAGGTCTCAAAATAGAGATAAAAAAATCGTTAAAAATCGATAAAATACAGGTGGTGCCACCAGTCTGCAAAAACTGATGTAACACCCCATAATCAATATCCATGTAGAGAATCATGGTGATCAATGCATTAGTTGTTTAGATACTTTAGCTTTTGCGTCAAATTTTCATTATTTAGGGGGGGGGGTACTTCAGAGCCCCATAGCTTGAAAAATATGGGTAACAGAGACCTAATTCCACGTTTTCCAAGAAAACTTTTCATGGACCTCTGTGGATATAAAGTGAGAAAATTCCAGGTCCAGCGGTTACGATTTGTTCTCTGTTTACAGATAACGGCATCTTTTGAGGTCTCAAAAATAGAGAAAAAAAATCGTAAAAAATCGAAAAATACAGGTGGCACCACCAGTCTGCAGAAACTGATGAAACACTCCATGATCAATATCCATGTAAAGAATCATGGTGATCAATGCATTAGTTGTTCAGATACTTGAGCTTTTGTATCCAATATTTTATTATTCTGGGGGGTACTTCGGAGCCCTATAGCTTAAAGAATATGGGTAATAGAGACCTAATTCCAGGTTTCCAAAGAGATTTTTCATGTACCTCTATGGATAAAAAAAGTGAGAAGATTCCAGGTCCAGTGGTTACGATTTGTGCCTTGTTAACGCCGGACGGCCGGGCGGACGACGGAGAAAGAGAGATCGCTATAGCTCAGATGACTTACATTCAGCTGAGCTAAAATTGTTGTATACACATGCAAAATTTCAGGCTGATATGTCAAATACCTGCTGAAAAGTAAGCAGGTATATACGCTGCGCAAATATTATAGGTGGCGCCACAGGTCTTGTGTCAGGCTGATATCTCTCAAATTAGGAATCATTCATAGTAGGTTAAAACTTTTTTATACAGGTCAAGGGTTTCCGACCATGAAAACAGCCCAAAAATAAAAGTACAACAAGAACAGTAAATTAAAAAAAAAAAACTAAAACAATATAAAACTTAGCACGTATATATAATAATAGCACGTATTATTTTCCAAGATGATTTCATATATACGTTAGTGTATAAACCTATACGTATGCTGCATATGCGGCTTGTTTAGATCGCTCAAGGTAGCGAGTGAAAACGCATATACATAAAGGATTTTTGCTGTATTATGAAAAGGAAATTCTGCAGAATAACGTATCAAAAGTCCCAAAAACTCCTATTGGGGAGAGTCATTAAATTTGATGATTTTAATTGGCTAATTAACTATAAGGTTTTACTTTACTTATCTGTATATTGTCATATTTAGCTTTGTCTTTACCCATATGAGGGACCACTTATTTGAAAAATCTCTTTATTACCTATCTATTAAATCTGACTAAGAAGTAAATTTCAAATAGTAATAATTTCGGTCGTAACGGATTTTTATAAGAGAATGTGAATTCAATTATTCATTTCCATTGGCTGTAATCAGTATTTGTTCACGGATAATCCACATACTATTTACGTTCAGAAAGTATAGAAAATGCCCCGTGAATGAATCTACTTTAGTAAAGAACTGGATATTATTAAACGACAGCTGTTTATTGAAATAATTCCAAGATATGAATGTAAAATGTAGTTTTCTGAACTTTGCTTCGTTTCTAATTGCTTGCTACAAAATATTCTTGGAGCGGTATGCCTCAAGACAAATATCACAATAAATTGCTAGGACAAGATAAGATATGAAATATTTCGTGACCTCTTAGTATTGTTTAAAGCATTCAGTTATGAGAAGAGTATATGAATATATATGATTTTAATTTCAGTAAAATATAATTATATAATAAGATCTACAAAAAATAAAGATATATAATTATACATCTATTATTAAGTCCCTCTCCTATATTTTATTAATGCTTTAATTTGTTTAAATTACTTAAAAATAGAAACACTGACTAAGAGTAGAAGTTGAAAATAAGTAGGTTATTCTTTAGCCCTGTCTAACTGTTTAGTGTTGCATCCTGTCTCGAAGGTTACCTTTTTTGTGTACAATACACAAAACCTTTCAACAGTAAGAATTAGCAATAAATTGAATTTCAATTGATTGAAAAGGGGTTGAACACTTTTTAAATGCTATAAATTCCCTGATGTTGAAAACCCTATATCCCTCATGAAAGGCCTACATATCGTGATATAAAACATCCCCTGCTCCCATATTTCTATAAAATTTATCCTGTATGTGATACTTTCTTGGACTCTCTCAGGGGCATAATCTGATTTACCGCAGGCCAAGCTTGGAGGCCTAAAGGAGGTTTCACACCGGATGCGTCCAAACGAATGTTACGTCCGAACGAAATTTACTATCCGAACGAAAAAAATAAACATGTTATTTTTTGTCGTTCGTATCGGACAAGAATGGCTTCTTTTCACCTTCAACACAAAATAGCTTGAACATTTATAACCAGACTTGTTCATTAGTACGTTACTTATTTAATATATAATATTGTACAACAAAGAGATGTTGTTTTCTTGTCCACTGTTCTTAAATTATGTGATATAAAAAAAATATAAAAAAGGGATTATATTTATTGCAATCAAATTTACTTGATTTAAACAGATATTTATAGCTTGTTTTAGCTCCAATCATTTTTTTCCCATTAAAGATTGACTTCTTTTTATATAATATGTATATATCCTGGGAGTCCACTCATTTTAATTTACAATGGAGGACAAAACATTTAGACTTTTAAAACAGGTTAAGATATAATATTTCATGGTAAATTCTAATTCTTTATATATTATTTCCAATATATTACAGTTATTCTCTGAAAGGGGGAGGGATGATTACCTTGATCATCCCCCTAGCCCCCCCCCCCCTTATATTGACGCCCCTGAATATAAGTCAGCTGAATAAGCGATATGTACACAAATAAGCAACATTATCCAGGACTTGGTGTACATTACCTAACCCCTCACCCGAAAATAAAATGCTCAGCGATAAATTAAGAAAGAAAAAATCATGAAACAATACTATTTTTATTATTACAAAAGTATTATTTTTAGTTATACATTTTCCATATAAACAGAAGTTTCAAAGCTTTGGGCAGACTGTTCTAAATCATATTGGCAGATTTGAAAATCAAATATAAATCAAACTAAACTAGTGATTCAAACTTCAAAGAGTTACAATGGAATATGTTCTGTTGAAACAACAATTTGCACATTAATATTTTAAAGGCATGTTCAGATGGGAGTCTGGGTGCAGTCAGTGGTATAAATATATGTCACCTGTAAACTCATGACTATAGCTGGTACCTAGCAAGGCCGAATAACTTTCAATTATACAGTCAGTACACTCAGAGGTAAACTTTTTAAAATTATCAAATTAAATAACTTTTCCAATGGGAATTTTTGTTACTTTTGATATATTATTCTCAAGTATTTTCTGAGTAAAATGCAGTTGAACAAGAAATATATAACGAACATGAAAGCGAACGCTTCGAGATACTGGCCCCAGGTTAGCCCGATTTAATCGGACTCAATAGTTTTAGGCCCTGCCATATATGGCGTGGTATCAGCGACTGAGGAAATATAGCGATCGAGCAGCCGTTGCGCATTCCACTAAAAAAGACTCATTCATTCCGCTTAGTCAGGTCGTACCGGAGCCGCCAAAGAACACCCGGAGGAAATTTTCAGCCGCGCTAAACTGCACGGTTCGTGCACCCTAACAGATCGCTTACGCCTGAGCCAAATCTACCCCATGCCACTACTATCGGATGATCGGGAAGCTTCATGATTTCTTTCGAATAAATGGTGCTACATTCCCGCCGACTGACACTGCAGTACTGGAAGACTTAATGTGTTATCTGTCCGATACTTCGCAAAGACCAATATCGATTTTTTAACATCAGAACTCCTATTTTACCCATCGAACCTTTTCATGATATGTTCCTGGGGTGGCCAACTAATGAACACTTGGACGTGCCACGCCTGAGACTAAAGGCCATGACACTGCTGGCGCTGGTTGTTATGCTTCGTCCGTCAGATATAGCACCGCTGGGTACTGTGTTCAATCCCCATTCATTAACTGAACAGAAACCCCTCTTCTCTACACAGAAAGTGCAATTCCGTAACGATGGTTCCACGTCAATTACACTTCATGGTATTAAAAATTACTCCAAACGATCTTGGTTTACAATCAGAATTCCTTCGGTGTCGCATGGAAAGCTCGGTCCTGAGCTGGCACAAAGATGGTACTTAAAGAAAAGGTCGAGTCTCCGCTCCAAGCCGCATGGTCCTGTGTTTCTCCGGCTTAACCGACCACAGAACGCACTTCACTCGTCAGGGATCGCGGCCGTATTGCGTGACGCGATTAAGGTAGCTTGGCTTGCTGATAAAAGATTCACTGCTCATTCCTTTAGACCTACCGATGCAACGGTTGGTGTTATATATGTGTGGAGAGTGCCCCTATATGGTCAGGGTCATGGGTCGTTGGAAATCACAGTCGGTATTTGAACATCACTATTTGCATATAATTCTTCCGCGGAACTACAGAGAGAGCGTCCTATAGCTGCCTGACTGTTAACTGTTCGGCATTTCTACATGCATATATAGGCTGATAAAGGATTCATGACTGATTCCTTGAGACCTACCGATGCAACAGTTGGTGTTATGTGAGGACAGGGCCCCAATATGGTCAGGGAAATCGGTCGTCTTTCAGCTGCCCTGCTGTACAGAAAGTTAACTGTTCGGCATTTTCGCATGCATTTATAGGCCTTTTGTTGCTAAGGCTATTTCTTACTTAAGTCGATATATTTTCTCTACAGTTGGCATTTAAAGTAATTAATTTTTCTGTTACATAATTAAGCTGTTAGGTTTGCTCATTATGATGGAGTTTTGAGTTTATGAAAAAGTGTAGTCAGATGAGCAAGCCTATCGTTAGTGTACGACACACTAATTCTTTTCCGGTGGTTAACTTATTTTGGTAATTGGACTTTTATGGACATGTTATTGTAATTGGCAATAATGATCGGTGAAAGTCATGTTGGATAAGTATGGCATTTAATTTTATTAAGCTTTTTATTACATAATAACGCTGTAAGGTTTGCTCATTATAATGGAGTTTTGAGTTCATTAAAAAAAAAGAGAACATTCTGTGTTGTGCTGAAATAACAAGTTACCGGATTAGGATTAAACAGGACTCTGTGTTGTGTACATTAATAAGACTCCGTGAATATCGTCACGAGTGTGGAACAACGTCTACAGAGGATTGTAAGTTACTTTACTTTATTATATTTTTATTGTTCATTTTTAAATACCTTTCTCATTTCTTGAGTGTATGCGTGAGCTTCAGCCATCTCATTTCCCCTTTAAAAGAACTTGGAAGTCCATACCGTTGGGGGTGTGACACTATAAAAATTTTATTTTAATTATACTATATACGCTTTATCAATCAGTATGTGTTGACATATTTTCTCTGACAAACTTTATTCATACATCAGCATATTAATTTCATCTTGACAATTTATACATAATTTCTTTCGTCTTGTTTTCACACAAGTGTGCCCCAGCATCCGGTTCCTGTGCATCTCGGATGAGGGAACGTGTTAGGGACGATGGAAACTTCGGTTGTGAAGTCAAACGTAGTACCGTCAGGACCGTCAAATAAAGCCTGTAGAAAGCAGAAAATGAACCAAACGTGATACCGTAAGGAATGTCAAATAAAGCCTGTACTCGGGGCAAAAAACAAACGTGGTACCGTTCGGACCGTCAAATAAAGTCTGCAATAAATAGAAAAATAAAATACAGGTGGTAGTTTCATCATCTCAAATGGCGGAATGTTTCTGCAGCTGAATATGTGGGATAGTCGTATCTTTTGCCATCTAAAGGCAAATCCTGTGACAAAATTCATAGGTCATATTGTAATGAACTAGTATAGATTTTTCATTTACGTCCATCCAAGTACGAGAAGTACCAGATTACATTATTGCTGACGGCCTAACAATTCTGAAATTGTGTTAAATAGTAAAGCATGAAGTGAATAGGGAAATAAGTAGTAAAAACAGGACGGTCAAACAGTGCCCAAGTGATAGAGAAAAATTAATCAAACACAATACCTGATATATAATAATAGTATATAAAGCATGGAAATCGGGCTGAAACGGAATTCATTTTTAAATCTGGACTCATTACCGAGATTAAAATTAACATTTATAATGAAAGTTTTATAGTGAAAGTCTTATTTAATGCTATTATCATATAATGCTCATAAGAATATAAAGAAAATATACAAGATTTCCATTTAAAATGGTAACGTGTAGAACATCTTATTATATTCATAATAAACTTATATAAACAGTCATAATTAAAACATAATCGCTTAATATCCCAAATGATACCTAAAACCGGATCCTTGTACACCGTTAATTAGAATAACCCTGACTAGTGTATTCCTTTCAGTCCCGCACATGAAATTCATAGCCATACTGAGCTGGTTAAATTAGGATATTAAGGCGTGGATATAATTTTTTTTTCCACCCGGAGTGGAAAATACCGAACTGTTATCTTCACCGATAAGATACAGTTTTTAGGTTTCTAGATTATTCACATATTAATGTCGGTCAGTCAACGACTGTGCTTATATTTCGGGACTACAGTCTGTAATTTTATCTCCAGATCTCTCTAATTTACGACTTGGCCTGACAAAGCTTTATGTATTACTTTATCATTAGATGTCATGTGAACGTGACATATGTTTCACACAGATTTCATTGACTTCGACGTGAAGGTAAAATTGAAAAAGATTTCTCTGACCATTTTAGTGTTAGTTAAGCTTATTTTCGGTACAAGCAAGCAGACAACATCAGACAAACAGACACATTGACACATGGAGATAACAGATGACTAAACATTCTTATAGAGAAGTTATAGAGGAACCAAATGAGCTATAGTCTATGTAGGTAAAGTTTATAATTTTAGAGATATGGCGAAAAATGTTATCTTGTGGTGTTTTAAGTGCAGCGCCAACTAGTGGCCATTTCTAAAAAATTGAAAAAAAATTCAAGATATTAGTGTAGGACATAATATATTTCAGTTTCAAGACATTTCCTGCAAACTTGTGGAATCTAGGGCACCCTCAAGTGAAATCTCACAAAATATGTTTGACGAGATATTGTGCAAGATATTGCAAGACTTGTGATAAAATCTTAAAACACTAATTTAATGCTACCTGATACAAAAAACTAGACCTCTCTAGCTTTTAAACTGACAAAGTTAGAAAAGTATCAGACCAATTATTTTCGAATGTCATGAATTGTCCCCAAAAATATAAAACCATGGTTACAGCAGATTTGAATTTGCTCGAAATCAGAAGAAAGGGCATGGTATGAGAAACAAATGAGCTATATTGTTTGTAGATAGGACAATTTGGTAGAAATTATGACAAAAACAACTTTTATGTTTTTCGACGACCTTGACTTTTGACCTATATTGACTAAACACAATAGATTTCTATAACTTTTGATTGTCGATCAATTGGGTAGGTTTGAAAGCGATTGGTGCACAATTGTGGCCTGTTGATTGGAGACAGACAGACCGACAAAGTAACGAACACAGGCATACGCAAATGACCAACATGCTTGCCGAAATCGAAGGTTTCCGGCAAGCAAGGAATATGACCTTATTTACTCAATACTCACGTTTATGACCAAGCCTGTCCACACACCGATAGTCTCATCTATCTCTGAGTAGTACTCCGTGTCTGACACCTCCTGATAGAAAAATATAAAACATGTCTGGATTAGTACCCCGTGTCTGACACCTCGTGGTAGAAAAATAAAATTAACACATCTGAATTATTAACCCGTGTCTGAAAACTCCTGATTGAAAAATAAAGAAAGAAATCCTGTCTGAATTAGTTCTTCATGTCTGACACCTCCTGATACAAAAGTAAAGAAAAAAAAATGGCTGAATTAGTATCCTGTGTCTGACACCTCCTGATAGAAAAATAAAGAAAGAACAAACATGTCTGAATAAGTACACAGGGTCTGACACCTCCTGATAGAAAAAAAAAGAAGTCTGAATTAGTACCCCGTGTCTGACACCTCCTGACAGGAAATTAAAGAAAACAAATTTGTCGGAATAAGTACTCTATGTCTTACACCTCCTGATAGAAAAAAAACCTGAATAAAAACATGTCAAAATTAGTATCCTGTGTCTGACACCTCCTGATAGAAAAATAAAGAAACAAAAACATGTCTGAATAAGTATCCTGTTTCTGACACCTCCTGATAGATTAAATGAAGAAAGAATAAACCTGTCTGAATAAGTACTCTATGTCTGACATCTCCCGGTAGAAAATAAGGAATGAAAAACATGTCTGAATTAGTACCCCGTGTCTGCATGAAACCTCCTGGTAGAGAGATAAAGAAGGAAAAACATGTCTTAATTAGCACCACGTGTCAGATACCTCCTGATAGAAAATTAAAAAAAAAACTTGTCTGAATAAGTACTCCATGTCTGTCACCTCCTGATAGAAAAAAAACAGAAAAAAAAAATGTCTAAATAAGTATTGCGTGTCAGACACCTCTGATAGAAAAATAAAAACAAAAAATGTCTGAATGAGTACCCAGGGTCTGAACCTCCTGATAGAATATCAAAGATAAAAAACGTGTCTGAATTAGTACCCCATGTCTGACACCTCGATCCTGATAGAAAAATAAGAAACTAAACATGTCTGAATTAGCACACCGTGTCTGACACATCCTGATAGAAAATTAAAGACAAAAAACATGTTTTAATTAGTACTCCATGTCTGACATCTCGATTCTGATAGATAAAACAAAGAAAAAAACATGACTGCATTAGTACTCCGTATCTGACACCTTCTGATAAAAAAGTAAAGAAATAAAATCATGTCTGATTTAGTATCCCGTGTCTGACACCTCCTGATAGAAAAGTAATAAATAAAAGTGTCTTATTATTCATACTCATTTTCCAATATCAAACTGTTTAATGAAACGATATTTTCATGCACTTGTTTTTAATTTTTAAGCAACCATCAAATCTTCATCTTTTCCAGAATGGCCTGGCATATATAAAATTTAGGTATTATATAATGTCTAGCGCTAATGTCATGTCGACTTGAGGTATGCATTACAGTAAACTTACTCGGGTCAGCACCATTTAGGTCGAGATAACATATAAGTATCAATTGTAAATTTCACCTGTGACTCTTACTCCGCGCAAAGGTTTTTATCTAGCTATAAAATAGACAGAAGAAAAAAAGGAAGAAAAATGGTAGTAGATGGATTTGCATTCCATGGGACTTTAGTGATCTCCACAAAAAATCTTAACAAAATATCGACATAGAAATAAAGTCATCAACCCCAACAAGCAGTGATGTAGGGCTCGAGCTCGTCCTTGAGTATACTCGGACTTGGACTCGAAGGTTCTGTACTCGGACTCGGAGACAAACAAGGACTCGAGAAATCAACCGAGTCCAGTAGAAAAAAAAATTCTGTCATACACTATAAAAATTATATACATGCCCGAACTACCAACAGAATATTAAAAGGAAAACATTAAAAAAAGGACTGGTGTATCGGACTCGGACTTGCACTCGGCTACCAAGTGACACGGACTCGAAGAAGATGAACTTTGACTCGAACCTCAAGGTCGCGGACTTGGACTCAAGTGGTCTGGACTCGGACTTGCACTCGGACTCGGATGTTGTGGACTCGACGACATCACAACCTACAAGCCTTCCCTCCAAAGTGGTGAAGGCTTATTTACAAATCCGGTATGTCCGGAGAAATTGCTACCGGACAGACAATATGATCTTTTTTTCTGACTGACATATCGTCAAAACAACTGTCTTCACTTTAAATACTCCATGTCAAAATTTTTCTCCAATACCAACCTTATTAAACCTTTAGATTTCCTCCCTGATAACTGCTACATTACGTTGCCATTTTTTTTTTCACAGCGCTTTAAAATGTTACTATTTTATTTTTTCTTCTTTTAAAGAAAAGTAGGTTTTATATATACAAGCGCTAAATAAGTGGTGCATCCCGTTTCAAACAATGATAATATTACAAATGATTACTGATATACTACGATTATTATTACTTTCATTTATTGTTTAGTTTATATAATCACAGATTAATAAGAAATGGAAGAATATATTAAGAAATGAATAGCTCTGCTGCGAATATACTAGGACTTTTTTTATTTTTTAATGCAAACGGATGGGATACAAGAAGACGAATGAAAGTTTTTACCGTAACGATGTGCTCGTCCCAGAAAATAAACCTTGGTTGTTCCTCCGCGGTGGCCCAACGGAAATCACGCCTGAAACAGATATATATACACATACAGTGGAAAATCCTTTGACGACCGCGTTCCCTTAAAAGCAACAAGAATCCAAGAATATTGTTTATTCCTGGCCAATGATACGAACACCCCGGTAACCTTTACACAGCCAGCTCACTAACACGACAGTCCCACTATCACGACTACCCCACCTGACAACCCTGCCAACAGGACAACCACTCAGACACGACTACCTCGCGAACAGCGCCACCCCGCAAACCCGTAGCCACGAAACCCTCATGACGACGAACCTACTACCACATCCCCCGCTAACACAGCCACCCAGCGAAACTGACCACCAAACCAACACAACCAAACCGCTAACACGATCACCCTTCTTATACAGTCACCCCGCTCATCCGACCATCCCACGAACACTAACACGCCACATCGCTATAAAGAACATAATACTTACACGACCACCCTACTAACCCCAGAACCCCGCCAACATGGGAAACCCCCTCAACCAACCGTCCCACTATTTAACTATTCGTTATCCCGAAGGTTCCTTTGCTGAGGTGTAAGCGCGTGTAGTGTGTTATTGTTTAATTGGGATACAAATGTGGTTTGGAGTTTCTTTTATGTAAATGATTGAATTTCTTTCGTTATCGTCCATCAGATTTGCTTGATGTGAGGATTACCGTATTTTAGGTGGAGGTAAACGATGACAATTTTGACAAGTCGGGACATGATGATAGATACTGTAAATGATGGAAAATGCATACTGCTTATTATTTAATGTAACGAAATAAAATAAAAATTTTAATAAAGGTTTTCAACTTACATGTCGGGGTATCTGTCGTCTGACACGGCGGACCAGGCCTCAACTCTCCGAGGTCGCTCGCTGGTTGTCAAGGTGATTCTGGTACTCCTGATTCCGTCCGTCTCCGAAAACGTCCGGGTCCAGGACATCGTAGGCCGCGAATGATCCTGAAAATATACTACAACCTGAGGTCTGGTATGATCGTGAAAATGAACTATTCACACCGACGCCTTCCTGAAAACGTACTTCACAGTATACTACCCAATGAAGCCTGGCGTACCACGTACTACCAACAAAACCTTGCGTAACTGTACCACAAACAGAAGCCTTGAGTAAACGGTGTTACACAGTGAGGCTGGGTGTGACCATTCGACAGGCTGAGACCTGGTATGATCCTTGCAAATTACAACCCACTGAAGCCCACCGTGATCCTGTTAACGTACAACACAGTAGCACACACTTGGACCTGGGATCTTGACAATGTTCTTGTTATGAGGCCTGTCATGATCCTGATATTGTACTGCACACGGATGTTTGATGTAAACTGAAATTGTACTAAACATGGAGACTTGTCGTAATCCTGAGAATATAAAACACACTGAGACCTGGTATGATCCTTGAAAATGAACTATAGTCCCGCCGTGATCCTGAAAACCTAGTACAGATTGAGTATTGACGTGGTCCTGAAAATGTACCTCACACTGTGGCCAGGGTCATACTAAAATGTAAAATATATATACTGAGACCACAGTGATCCTGAAAATGTACTACATATTGAGGCCAGAGCGATCCTGAAAATGCAAAACACACTGAGGCCAGAGGGATCCTGAAAATGCACTACAATTTGGCAAGGGTGATCCAGAAAATGCACTACATACTGAAGCTTGGTAAGACCAAGAAAATGTGTGACACACTAAGACCTGGGATGATCTTGAAAATATACAACCCACTGAAGCCTACCTTCATCCTGAAAATGTACCAGACAGTGAGTACACCGTGGGGCTTGGTGTGATCCAGAAAAAGTGCGACACACTTAGACCCGGTCTAATTCTTGAACATATACTACTCACCGAAGCCTACCTTAATCCTGAAAACGTTATGGACATTGGGCCTGTAGATTTCTAGTTTCTCTCTTTCCTCAGACTTTAGGGGACCCAATCACCTTTTGACCTTTATAAATTTACCCAAGGTAAGCTTTTATAAAAACAGGCCAGAACGTGGATATCACCACACACAGGCTGCTTGTTTTGTTTTGTTTAAATCAACGTGTTTATTATTTGTAGGGATCCGCATAAAAAAATTAATTTAGCAAAGGCATCAGGCAGCAAGTCAGATAAGCCAGAGCTATGCAAATGGCTTTTGCGACAAGTACATTTCTACCTCCGCATATATGCAACCTACCACCTTAGGTTACATGTTTTTCCCATATGTCAACATTGCTTTGTTTTCAAACATGTTGTTGATAAACAAGTTCATATATCCTTCACGAAGGCGTTATAAGAAGTTTCCACAAGCAAAATTACCCTTATATCATTAATATACACAGAGAGGAAGCCAGAATGACAAATTTTTAACGGTAGGGGAATGGGTACCTTTAAGTTAATTTACAAGATATCTTTATTGTTCTTCGCTACCTCGCCACCTGGGTGATATCTTTGCTCCAAATTCACACTAGCCGCACTTGTGACTCCATATATAATGTAAAAAACTGCACTGAATCACAACTGCAAACGCATAACACCTTTGACCATGAACAACCTATATATAAAAGTATTCCGGCATGGTTGTTTTTGTCAACATACATACAGTGTCTTTTTATAGTCCTCAAGTTTAATGATTTAATTAAACTTACACTGAGATAAGGTCGGAGTGATAGTTACACTTACCCGGAGTACAGCTTTGTAGAAAGCAAGAAGGGCGTCGTATACTCTGAGCTCTGATAACGACACGCCATGATGGGTGTTCTCCATCATTCTGGGGTAAAAAAAAACAGCAGATGAACAGTGGGGATATTAATCTCTTTATAAAATTATAGCTAATCTTAGCTTCTTGTTTAAAAATTACATAATATAGGAGAGCATGTTACTAAAAAATAGAACTTTTGTCGCGCTATTGTTTTTAACCAATGATTATACCGATTATATATCCCCCGTAGCAAGGAAAGTTCGACATATGATCCTATGATGTACAAGTATATAAGTTCAATTATATTAACTTAAAATATGTGGAAAACATTGATTTTTAAACAGGCAATAACTAAAAAATAACAACACAAGTACAAATCATAAATTATGCGGTGCTTCTTGATAAGGCCCCCCCCCCCCTGTATTTTGTCTAAGTTACCACGACATAGCCCTTTTCCATGAACTTATATGTGCAAAATCGGCTGACACCAGACTTAAAGCGGCCTAATCATGTATAAAGCATGTTCAATTAACACGAAAAATAGAGTCTTCTCTTTGAAATAAATTGGTATTTGCTTAACTATTGCCCTGAAACCGTTGCCTTATTCCTATACACGGGTGTTAACATCAGTGGACGGGGAGTGATCACATGCCTTAAGAAAACACGACGGGTGGGACTCGTGCTTCGCCTGGGTCATAACACCTGTCAATTTGGACATGCCCTGACTCACTTGGCCGAAAAATGTAATACATGTTCTTGCTGACTGAAACATCGCATGTTGCGGTCACTCAGATCTTGGACCCAATTTACGAGATGTGCTATCCCTGCCATTTCCTCTGAGACCCCTGGAACTAGCGTACAAATCTGTTGCGACAGGTTTAACAATGAATTTTATTGGGCACATGGCCCATTCGGTAATGTCTATCCAGCAGAGATATATCAGGGGACATTAAGGTCCATGTTTGGACGAGTTTGGACTACTCTTTGTTTTTGATTTGTGTCGCATGCGCTTAATAGGCTCTCCGGTCACGCGGCCTTGTGATTGTAAACAGAGACACGTGGACTGTGTTCACTAACACGAAAACCCATAACAACTGAGACCATGTGCTGGGATTATTTTGCCTGCATGGAAATTTTTGTATATTATTGCTCCTGATTATGTCGGTTTAATGCAGTAATTCTGGTTCACCTGCAAAATATAGCTTGTATCATCTTGTAAAACAGGACTGCATTAAAACAGCACAACGGGAACCCGTGCGGCGTGTACAGCAGCCAGTTCCAACAACGATTGGCGACTGGTTTATTGTATTCATATTCTGCTGCTGTATATCAGATGTTTTCAGGTCTTGTACTTTGGCTTTATCAAGCTGTATTTTAATATTACAGGACACAAAACATGATTGTATACTGTAATTATTATTATTAGTAGTAGTAGTAGTAGTAGTAGCAGTAGTAGTAGTATAAGTATTATTAGTATTATTAATTATTATTATTATTATTATTATTATTATTATTATTATTATTATTATTATTATTATTATAAATTATTATTATAATTAATAATTATCATTATTGCTTGTTATTATTATTGATTATTATTATTATTGCTAATATTATTGTTATATTATTTTTATTATTATTATTATTATTATTATTATTATTATTATTATTATTATTATTATAATTTATAAGTAGTAGTAGTATTAGTAATATTAGTACTTACAGCATGTGTTTTTCTCCGACCAGGTCGTCAAAGAACAGATGAGAATCATCAAGAAGAAAGAATTCGTCGCCGGCCGCGCACACGATGATCTTTGGCATAGTCAGGCGGGCTCGGTACTCTGAAATTGATATATTTAAATGGATGTATATACATGTTTATATCATATTGTATTATATAAGTATTATACTATTGTATTATATACATTATATTAAGTATATTATACTGTTATTGTA
Source organism: Sipunculus nudus (assembly GCA_026874595.1). Classification (NCBI taxonomy): domain Eukaryota; kingdom Metazoa; phylum Annelida; class Sipuncula; order Golfingiida; family Sipunculidae; genus Sipunculus; species Sipunculus nudus. The sequence goes on along the minus strand of CM049308.1, from coordinate 66,566,704 downwards.
TATACATGATATATTACATAAAGCGTGTGTGTGTATGAGAGAGAGAGAGAGAGAGAGACCTGGTTCCTTACCGTAAGCGTCAACTATGTTCGCTAACTGTTGCGTTCTGGGATCATCCACATATTGAGTCAGGTTTTCAAAGTAGTAGTCTCCGAAGGCAAACGACCATCCGCCAAGGGATTGGAAGTGTTTGTGAAAGCTCTACAGGATGTCACGTAATACGTTATAAATATAATCTAGTGAATGTGTTTCTAAATGAAGTTTATTCCGTCTTTTTAACATTATAATTTGTATTTCTATTACCCGTGTACATATGCGCTCTACCAGGAACGTTTACAATTTTTTGTTTGTTTTTATCTTTGTTCCTGGTGTGACTGTATATGTACGCCCGATAATATATTCCCTATTTTAGCTGTGTTTCCATGTGCGTGTATATGCGTATTTGGTTTGGTTACACCGGGTATTATCAGCCCAAAGAGAGCGGGTGTCGCATTAAAATTTGGGCTGGATGTACAATGCAAGACTACATTCTAAGTGGTTTGATTATAATTATCAGCTCTGTGCGCACCTTGGTGTTCCTGCCCAGAGAACCTTGCCATAGAAAGCAGCGGTTACACGAAACGATGCCTGAGACAACTGCAGTGTATAATCGCTATGTGCGGTGCGTAATGGGAACACGGTTTCCACGAATATGCGCATATAAGCATATTACATATATATTACATATTATATATATATATATATATATAAGTATATATATATACATATATATATATATATATATATATATATATATATATATATATACTCATACACGGAAACACAGCTTTAAAATATTTTAAAAGATATCAGTAACAGCTCCAGGCCCGGACAGAAATGGCCATTATGATTGCAGTAATAGTCAAGTCAATTTATAACATGTCCTTATTCACCATATAATTCACCATCCCACAACATACCATACCTCTCTCAAGTTCAGCATTGACATGACAACGGGTGCCAGGGCGACCACGCGACGATCCACGCACGCAACGGACCAAGCCGTCCAGCCTCGCTGTCAGAATGAATTATTATGAAAATGGATATGTGTATCATGAACAACTGTGCAAGACTTGATTTAATATTTCGAAATTAAATTATTAATATAATTATACAAACTTTAAGTAGATATTTCTTACCCCAAAGTGTTCAAAGCAAAATAACATAAGGTGTGAACAAAGCGATTATTTAACATTTGCCTAAATTAAATTTCGAATATTTTACCTTTGAAAAATAATTGTCTTTGGATATTCTCTTGTAGCAACCATTTTTTATGGATAACGATTAATATTTTTAGAATTATTAAGAGTGCACTTTTGTAGTCATTTATACATTATTGGTTGCAACCCCTATAACAGTATGTTTATTACAGACAAAATCACATTATTCTCCATCAACAGTGTGACCGTGCCAAAGTCGACCCGATGTCGACCTGCCTGCCCGATCTGACACCTACATCGGCCCATTTGGGCTATGTTCATTGGGATGAATTCTTACCTTTGAGGCACCAGAGACCATGAACTTGGTGACGTTACTGTCTGGGTGTCTCTGATTGGCTACAGCATTCATTGTATCCATGGCACGGACGCTGGCCTGCCAGACATAATGATACTCAATTATTAGACATAATGCACAACATTTGCTGTTAAACATAACAATCATTTACTTTGATTCAACACTGATATTTTTGGCCTATAATTGTATTCTCAATCAACCTGGATATACTTCAATTATTTAAGAATAAAGTTTTAACAATATTGTGTTGCTAATTGATCCGGTTTGTCCAGTATCATTTTATGAATCATATCATTCCAATATACCATCAAACCAGCATCACAAATTCAACGTTCAAGACGACGGATGAGGGATAATGCTTAGACGGGAAACAAATCTGGACAGAAGTACTGAAAGGGATCCGAGCACCTGTTGTAATGTCAAAACTGTAGAGATATAAATGATTGTTTATAAAGAACAAAAAGTATTTGATATTTGCTTGGTTGTCCTGTAGCAAAATCAAACTTTAAAAAACGAGATGTCATCTGATCTCTTTTTAACTGAAAAGAAATCATACCAGAAGGACGAATAAATACAACACGCATACATACAAATCCTAATGTTCGACTCAAGTATTCGGTTCGAATTACTTTTCCACTGTAAATACCTTGGTCATGGGCATACGCAGTACAATTTCCGGGTCGCTGGTGTTTTCTATGAACTGGCGCCATGTGAAGGCAATCAATCCGTCCTCCGTTCTCGGGAGCCGATCAGGGTCTTTCTGAATATTATTTCATATTATTAACAAGTGTTAATATTTGGGCTATGTTTTGACAAATAAATGTTGCTTCTTCAGAATCGTTATGATATGATTTATGAAAGAATATATGGGACATATGATTAAAAATATCAATTTATGTTTCAAATTTTAAATCAAATTAAAAAATATAATCGAAATCAATTTGAAAACATAAAATTGTGATAGCCATAATAACACTCTGGATTGAATTGGTCTTGAAAGAATTTCGGAGTATAAAAGTATCCAGGTGTACATCAAAAGTTTTTAAATATTTCTATAACTGCATAGTACCCAATAGGGGAATCAAGAGCTGAGAGACAAATCTAAAATAAGAAGACGTAAAACGAGCTGTCAGAATAAAAACTAAAAGTTTTCATCTCTCGAGATTGTTTAAGTGAAGGGATTAGGCTATCAATACAAGCCATGTATTAGTTAGTAAGATAAATATATCGCTAGTAGATCGCTGGTCCATTTAACATTACTGATTAATAATATATGAATAATAATTTATTCAAAAATAGTCTGCCAAATGTCTCGAGTTGTATTAATTAGTTAATATATATCAAGCAATCATACAAATTTTTCTGCCTAACTGGTAGGGGAAAACAACGGCAGTCTTGTTCTCGGAAGGAAAAAGTTAAAATGGAAATAAAACCGAGATTGCTAAAAGATGAGTCAGTTTAACCATAGCTTTAATGATGCTGTTAATATTAATTTGTATGTCGGTACAACCATGAAGGTGAAAGGCTGGTTTGGGATCTGTTTGAGGTAGCCAGTGACCACGCCCCCTTCATTTGCGTAGCTGCACAAAGCGTCCATGAAAAGGTCCAAATCATCTGGATGTGGAGGACTACAAAAGCGAAAGCAAAACATTACTCCTGTTACAAGCATCATCATATTACCAAGTCTGTGGTTCTGCGCTTTCATAGACCTTAATTCAGCGAGCCTCTCTGGCGTCTATTTCAATGGAAAATGAAGAAGCCCTTTAAGTGTTTCGGGCTGAAATGAAAACTGCGAATCAAACCCAACGAAAAAAATGGGAACATGAACTGTGCATTCTCATGAATGTAGGCCTCCGCCATGTGGTTAATCGTGGGGATACTCTGCAACCTTTGTTTTAATTCATTAATGGCCCATATACCAAGGATCATTGGTGCATATTTTGCCAAACTAGTGTTTGTATTTAATTATTCTGCCCATAAACCCATGTTCATTCGTGCATAAGTGAATAGCCCCATTTACACACGTTTTTCTGGAGCGCTCTACATCGTTTAGCGCGCGCCAAGTCCCCCAATCGCGCCAGATTTCGAGGATTTTTGGTCTGGAGCGCGCTACATATTGACCACCGGTTTGAGTCGGTTCAAGATTCTAGCGCGTGCCCGACTCAGTCTGACGCAACCTACATTTGTGCTTCGAACGTTTGTAAACAGAAGTGGAGCGCACTACCTATACAGCGCGCTCCAGCAAGACTCGGCCGTCATGTGACTAGGATTTAGCCATGCGCGCAAGGGGGAATCTAATCTAGACCGCGCTAGAGTAGTATTTATCTGAGTGTAAACGCAATGCAGATTCTAGGCCGGGCCAAGTGCAATGCGGCCTAACTTGACAAGGTAGCGCGCTCTACATGGTCCCTTGGTCCTGCGCAGTGTGAACGCAAGTTTTAATGTAGCCGCTCCACATTTTTCTGGACCGGTCTAGCGCGCGCCATATTTTTTTTAATTGTAAATAGGGCTATTGTACATTTATTAATATTCCTGGAAGTCGGATGAAGCAGCAGATCCACAACAAAATCTTCCTTGGCCAATTCTCGACATGCTTTGGGAAATATATGATATTCCATTCATGACTGCCCGAGTTATGTTGTTAACAAACACACCAAAATCTTCCTTGGCCCTTCCTCGACATGCTTTGGGAAATATATGAGATTCCATTCATGACTGCCCGAGTTATGTTGTTAACAAACACACCAAAATCTTCCTTGGCCCATCCTCGACATGCTTTGGGAAATAAATGAGATTCCATTCATGACTGCCCGAGTTATGTTGTTAACAAACACACCAAAATCTTCCTTGGCCCATCCTCGACATGGTCTGGGAAATATAGAGATTCCATTCATGACTGCCCGAGTTATGTTGTTAACAAACACACCAAAATCTTCCTTGGCCCATCCTCGACATGCTTTGGGAAATATATGAGATTCCATTCATGACTGCCCGAGTTATGTTGTTAACAAACACACCAAAATGTTCCTTGGCCCATTCTCGACATGCTTTGGGAAATATATGAGATTCCATTCATGACTGCCCGAGTTATGTTGTTAACAAACACACCAAAATCTTCCTTGGCCCATCCTCGACATGCTTTGGGAAATATATGAGATTCCATTCATGACTGCCCGAGTTATGTTGTTAACAAACACACCAAAATCTTCCTTGGCCCATTCTCGACATGCTTTGGGAAATATATGAGATTCCATTCATGACTGCCCGAGTTATGTTGTTAACAAACACACCAAAATCTTCCTTGGCCCATCCTCGACATGCTTTGGGAAATACATGAGATTCCATTCATGACTGCCCGAGTTATGTTGTTAACAAACACACCAAAATCTTCCTTGGTCCATTCTCGACATGCTTTGGGAAATATATGAGATTCCATTCATAACTGCCCGAGTTATGTTGTTAACAAACACACCAAAATCTTCCTTGGCCCATTCTCGACATGCTTTGGGAAATATATGAGATTCCATTCATGACTGCCCGAGTTATGTTGTTAATAAACACACCAAAATCTTCCTTGGCCCATTCTCGACATGCTTTGAGATTCCATTCATGACTGCCCGAGTTATGTTGTTGATAAACACACACACAAATATACATACACCCGAAGGGTAATTAACGCATACCCTCCTCTCGTTGGCAACATACACTGATCAAACACAGTCTGCACAAGAACACACGCACAAGAAAGGGGACAGGTGAATGTGACTAATTTTTGATTGGACAAATTCTCGAAGTCCTCTCGGCATGCCATGCCACACGCTTGGTCCAGAACTGGCAGCAGACTAGTTAATATATGGACCTTAAAGTCCTGTAATATTTCTCTGCTTGACCGACAAAATGTCCGTCCAGCAGCGATATATCATAAGACATGGAGATCCATGTGAGGACTAGCACCAAACATGCTCCGGCAGCCGCGTAAAAACAGTGCACACTAGTCATTTGGTTGGCTCATTTGCCTTGTTCATTATTCATGAAATAGACCCCAGAGCGGTTTGCTTAATCAAGGTCTGTGAAAGCACAGAGTCACAGACTATCAATTGATAGTAAGAAGATGGTTACCAGGTCTCATCAACATGCATGTCTTAACACATCTATTTGTAATATCGAATCATATCAGGGTTTATAAGATGTGTATAGCCCCCCCCCCTCCTTTTTTTCTGGCCTAGCAACCTTTTTTAAGAGTTATGACCATTTTTTTAGGTATGGACGCCCCTTTTCTCTACAGTGTCCTTACCTACTGGTCTGTCTGCCTCCTCCGATCCACAGGAAACCCGCGTCCTTGTGGGTAAAATTGTTACCCTTTGGGATACCTACAACGAGATGGTGCTGCCAAACGGGATGGTCTGTCACCGTGTCTGAAAAAAATTTAAATTTACTTGTTGCTGGGAAGGCATTGTTGCAGCCTAGAGTTTTTAATGACTTGCCTATTAATTTAGTTGAGAGAATATTTGATTTTACCAATTTGTGTCTCTGTCGATTATCTAATGTCTGTTACCCATTACAAAGAATAACTATGTTAATGCAGTTGCAAATCAATCACTGAATTTTTTTAATAACATTTTGAGGGAGAAAATTGTAAATTTAGTGTAGAACTTTAATAGGCCTAATTATTCATACCTATCCTACATAATATTTCAGCCACAGGAATATTTAGAAATATGAGATATCAGTCTACACTTTACAACATTTTGGCCCCACTTATGGCGGTCAACGTCAGTGGTCACATGATATAACACTTTTAGTTCATTTAAAGCTGCTGATTGGATGATGTCATTTAAACACTCTAAACAATAGACAAAGCAAAGATACAGGGACACACATGGTCTGTCAGATCATTAGAAAGAGCCCATAAAGTTGTGACACATAAACTGGAGATTTATTTTTAAATCCTTGATTGCCAAATTAGCCTTCCATATACAGCTTACTAGGAAATTATTAAACATATAAGCTTTTAAGAAAATTATCACTAAAATAATTGTACACAGATTGGTAGAACAGAGTTAAATGTATCATACTGTAGATATATTGTGTATCAAACAAATTTTGAACATGTAATACTATGGAAATTGTGCCTACGATCTTTCCATGTTTGTGACGTCATATTGATGACGTAGGTTTCACATTCTTCTCTGTCATAGTAAGCGTGTTGTACCCAGCTGTACGTGGGGTCAGGTCGGTTGACGTAGTGATCCAGGGGAGTTGGCTGGTTCTGTGAATAACACAGCTCTCATATATAAAGGAATAAAAATAACTGCAATAGCAAAGAGCGAGTAGTAGTCAAGAGGAGTAGGTTGGTTCTGTAACAGGATAAAATGTAATCTGATATTTTTTTATAATTGTTATTTAGAATATTATTATATCATATTACACTGTATTATGTTATATTATATTATATTACATTATTCTCTGTAAGTAATATGTAGTAGTTATAGTCCATTTCATCCCCTCATGTCCACTTGTTTTTTGCTATGAAAATTTTTAAAAGTTACATTTCAAGGGAAACAACTGTAGTGAAGAGTAGAGGATTTAAGAACCTAATTTTAAACAAGGTAAATAAAAACCTACCTTACATCTTATTTAAGAAACAGAATTATTAAAAAATATGAGAAATCAGTCTACATTTTACAACATATCAGACCCACTTATGGCGGTCAAGGTCATTGGTCACATGCAAAAACAGCCTCAACTGACAGCTGCTGATTGGATGATCTCATGTAAACATTCTAAAAATATAACCAGCTAAAACAAAGATGGCTACTTATGGAGGAATACATCATAATCTGCCAGATCATGGTGAAGAGACTTTAATGTTGTGAAACATAAACAGGGGATTTATTGTGAAATTTGTAATTGCCATATTAGGTTGTCACTTCCATATGTTGTTTTCTTGGAAATTATTGAAAAATATAAACTTTTAAGAAAATCATCTACAAAAAACAGGTGGACAGCAGGTGGTGAAATGGACTATAATATAATAATATTTCATTATTTTAAAATATATTATATTATATTATATTATATTATATTATATTACAGTCGATCCTCTATAATGTTGGCACCATTGAGACTGGGATATATATATATATATATATATATATATAGATAGATATATATATATATATTAAATGTATGGACATCTCGTATGGACATAACGTGTATGTATGGATAACCACTATGAAGTCTGTACATCAATTTAATATTTAGATAAGCTCATCAGGGCACGGCAGCATGTGGTGTTTAGTATCATTGAGTTTGAATCTGAAACTTTTCCTGTCAATCAAGACAGTGCCATCCTGAAAGTGTTCAGTAAGTTTGTCATTTGGCTGGCCATTGCACCCGCAGATATACCATATTTTCCTCAAATGTCCTCTAATACGGAAAAGCTTTGTTCAGGTAAACTTTTAGAGCTGATGTCAACCCTTTCTTTTCAGTTTTGGTTGACAGCAAGAATTGAGTCATCAAGCTAAATTAAGCTAAATATAATTTGCACTGTGTCAGAGGGACCTTATCCTGTCACCTTATCACAGATTATAAAGTTATCAGGTGAATAAGCCTGGTTCATGCACTCGTGGTATGAAATAAAGCAGGAAAAAAGAAAGTCTTTGTGACTGCAAGATCAAAGTAGGCACATCAATCCAATATAAATGCCTTCTGAATGGTGTTTTCAGGGTATTAACATTCACAGGCACATCCAACCTTGGCGGAGGGCTGACCTGACCATGTGCAGGCACAGTAGTCTAATTAATATGCATGCATCCCTTGCTTAGCCTTGAATCAAGAAGTCCGTAATCATGATCATGTAATCTATCAGTAATGTACCTCTGATTTTTATTCATTTGTTGAATTGTTATCATCAATAAAAAACCCAAATATTTAAGAATTAATAGATATTCTTATAATCAATAATTTAAAATACAATAAATAAGGCTCAGAGGAGGATTCCGCAACTGGGAAGTGAAGTGTCCACATTAGCTGGGGAAAAGTGCCCACTTTGCAGAATATAGAGGTGCGCTCATTAGCTAAACGTTATAAAGAGGAGAAAAAAATAGGACTACCCAAACGAGCCCACTATATGAAGGTGCCGACTAAGAGAGGTTCGTCTGTATATTAAATTATATTATTTTATATTATATTTAATCCTTCAAATCTTGTGTCATTATTATTTATACGAATGTCCTCAGAACTATAACGATAAAAAGGACTTGAATGAACGACCAAAACCTAATTCTCCCTCTGTGGGATACTGTGGTTGGCCTAAAGTTTCTCGATTTTACCCTTTTTAAGTGTTTCGTGAGGATGCTGTTTTCGTGATATCACAACCCAATAACCAACAGTTTATGTACGTCATTACTTTGACACTATAGGTGTTTGGTAAACGTACATGAAATTATACCTGTGTTAGTTTGGCGTCTTTTCCCATTAAGTTAAATGTTTGGAAATAAATATATATATATATATATATATATATATATATATATATATATATATATAAACAGAAAACCCATTTATTTCCTGTAAGCTGATAAAATAAAATATCGCAATACGTATCTCAATGTGCTACCATATCTCGCAATATGTTGCATTACGAAAAGTGTAGATGATACCCAGATTTTTTTTTCAGCCCCCTGTGGTTCAGTTTAAATTCTACTAATTATCTGGCTGTAAAACTGTACTTATAAAAAATGAGTAATGTTTACATCAAGTTTCACAACTGTACACTATATGTAAAAACTGCAACAATTTATGCATAGAAAGAGGTAAGTTTCGGAGACATATATTTTCCTGAATTTGACATGAGATTATAATGAAACTCGAGATTGTATCATGCAACCCATATATACATAACTAATATGTTAAACTGATTGCAATAATTGACTCTTGTTCACTCACTCTAAATTTTTCATAATACTGTGGGAACTGTTTCTCTTGTTTTCTAGTGTTAACATATCAAATGAATATTAAAAGTTTAGGGTGAATCTAAAATTTAAATCCTGCACAGACATGCAATATATATATATATATATATATATATATATATATATATATATACATATATATATGTATATCCTGGTCTCTGGATCATTGGTACTTACCCAATCCCCGGCATACACCAGGCCCACACACACAAACAAGTTTAGCAGCAGCATCGCTCGGTCTCACAGTGATTTAAATCGGCTGTGTTGACTGCCATGCCTACGTTTCTTTTTGAAAACTCTATAAATAAACATTGTCACCTGGTAATTCTCAGATGTATTTAAATTATGCTGTATTTTATCGAGCAGCTGTTATGGTCCGTGCTGAGTGAAAGGTATTGTTAGGTCGTTTAGATAATAGATATTAATATATGGAAACATACTAAAATATTTTTTATTTACTTATATTGCTCTATTTACTTTTTAGCCTTTAAATAAAATTTTCTTGCATTCGTTATAATTCTTCACATTAATTAAAATTCATGTAATATTAGTCATAAATAATTCGATATATTCTACTGCGCCACCAAATGCATATATGCTGAACAATTACGCTGGTAAAAATGACCCAGCGGTCTTATTAATCACTTTGTGCCATATTGTGGATGATTGTGGGCGATCAAGAAATAAAACATTGAATCCTAGAAAAATCCTCAGAGAGCGCAGACCTCCGCAAAGGTGACTCATTTTTTAAGTTAAGTTGCTAACAGAAATACATAAAAACAAATGAACATAATCACTTGGACCTTTTTTTTTTAAAGTGTCAATCCTACGGGGTACAGGTTGTTCTTTTTATTTATATCCACGTGTTTAATAAAATTTTGTTCTAAAACCGTTTGCTTACAACTGGCGCGATCAGTGACGCAAAACATAAACTTTTACATCGTCAGGATATTCTATTTAATTTAAACCGAATGTCTGCAGATTGTGGATGAAAATTCCTTCGGATTTTTCATTAATATGCCCATGCGCATGTACATCGTTCTATTGGCAATACTTATACTCATTACCCTGGGCCACAGCGCCTTGAAGATGTAATACATGTACAGTAATGTATTGTTTGAGACTTGGAATACCTTTGGTTGGCTCAAACAATTGTATTCAAGTTGGTTTTGTGTGCAATTAGCATTGTCTCAAGAGATATTGGCCTTGGTGGGCTATTACTTTTCAATCTTTAACAAAAATAGAAAAAAACAGTTTCCCAAATTCTTGTTTGGGACTGATTTGAGGGTTAATTTTGACTTAACTGCATTAAGGCCTGATATATGTGAAAAGGAGACCCCCCCCCCCCCCCCCCCCTTTCTTCCTTTTGTCACAACACTCATTTCATATCGGAGTTTAGTTACAAAGTTGCTCAAAAGAGGCCCAAAACCTTAACCTCTGAATGGACGTTATACAGGCACAGTGACCAGCAATAATCATGGGAGCACTGATGTAGTGCTGTCCCCTAGTGGTGAAACAGTGTACTACAGTTGGCCCAGTGCTATATATGATGGCTGACACGGATTCCCTAAATTTATCAAAGAGTTATAGCCGGTAAACGGCAAGAAATCGCTCAAAGGCCGATTCGAAAAATACCCCGATAGTCTTACCACATTGACGTTGCCGTGTCTTACGTATTTCATAGGACCGACTTTGTGCCATTGCCTGATTATCGATGCCAGATCGACGTAAGCGGAAAAACGGATGAAAGTGCACATATATTGCTTAAGAGAATGAATATATAAATGTCATTCACGTACACCTGCATACAAGTCCCTATTTTTCATTGCTTATACTGAATAAATGAGATGTTTAAATTCAGACTTTGAAAACTTTTATTCTTCACATCTGTTTCCCTTCACACAAGTGTGCCCCAGCATCCAATTCCTGAGCATCTCGGATGAGGGAACGTGTCAGGAACGACGGAAATTTCGGTTGTGAAGTCAAACGTGGTTCCATCAGGACCGTCAAATAAAGCCTACAGGAAACAAAAAATAAACCAAACATGGTATCGTCAGAACCGTCAAATAAATCCTTCAGAGAACATAACAATAAACAAACGTGGTACCGTCAGGACTGTCAAACAAAGCCTGCAGTGAACATAAAATAAACCAAACCTGGTACCGTCAGGACCGCCAACTAAAGCCTGCAGTAAACATTTAAAAAATAATCCAAACGTTGTACCAGGAGAGTCAAATAAACCGATCATAAATTATTAAAATTTGAGTCCGACATGATACTGTAACGTGATTTCGGCTAAACTTCAGTAATAACATTTGAAAAAGTTAAAAACGTTTTGTTGGTACTTGCACCTTGTCAGGAAGGGACCTGCTTCGTGCAACGGGGTCCAGGATGGTAGTTTATTAAAACCGATCACTTAACATTTATTATAGAGATAGGAACGAACAGAGTTAATTCTTTATCTAAAGAAAACATTTGATAATTCAATTGAAAAGCGAACGTTGGAAGAAGGTAATGAAAGTTTGTGAATATAGTTGCTAAGCAATGGTTTAATTTTGTCAAATTAGCACTTAATATGTACATATAAGCAACCCCAGTCGCTCGAAAGAATATTTTCAACCGTTGTCTTGGTCATCTTCGATATTCTCACATGAAATAGGTCAGTAGCGACCTAACCGTGACAACCCGACTCAGTAGACAATAATAATTGGGCTGGTAAGCCTACTTGAGTCGTGATACAAGCAATATCGAGGAATGCATCGAAGTGGTCTTCCCTCATGTTGCATTCATATTGTGGTAAGCAGGCCATAATCATAACATTTTTGCTACGAATAATGACTTAACACAAGTGAGTTCATATGAACTTACAACCCAGACCGAAACTCCGTCTCTATGGTAACGAGTCATTTCTTGTATCGCGTATAAGTTGTTTGCGTCCCGTGAACTGTGCGAGCCATGCCTGTATTTCCGAGTTAAAACGGAACCTTTCTCGCTCATGTTTGGTGTTGTTAAAATATACTAAAATGCTAACGATAAGTCTGGATTATGTCAATTAAAAGTGTACCTGTAGGCCATGAGGCGTTGTCAAATATGACAAAATTATTTGCATCCTCATGGGGCCTTATAATGCGTTCCTCAGACCCAGATGTAAAGTCACTTTGACAGCCAGTAATATGGTCGTAATGTCAAAGGGCGATATGGCGCTAGTAGCGGCCTGAAGCTTGGTCACTATGACTGCCTCTGTTTGTGGTTGCGTAACATCATGCAGGTTTAGAAAGGCTCCCTTTCATAAGAAGCAAATTAAATACGCTACATCGGAAGTCAGTCCCCGTCGCATGAAGCACTCCGATATTTTATTACTCACGTTCACGACCAGACCCGTGAATACTCCTGGACTTTCCTGAATTTCTGAGTAGTACTCTGTGTCTGATACTTCCTGTAAAAATAATAAAAAAGTAAATAAATGTAAATATTAACGTACACAATATGAATCATAATAGTAACTGACAACACATTTAACACGGCTTGTTCTTCAAAATAGTGGTAGATTATAAATATAGAACAATCAAACATTACTCAGTGCGGCTCAATGTCACTGATGAAAGGTTCAATAGTTTTTTTTTTATTTATGGCATATTCCATACGGAAATAAAATAAAAAGATTCAAAAATTAATATTGTATTCTAATAAATTTGATGTAGGTGGAACTGCTGCGATTCCAATGACATAGAGCAATGGTAAAGAATTTAAAGTTCTTATGATTTAAGACAAACTTTTTTTACACGACCATGAATACCTAGATTCAAAATATTTTTTTACTAAAAAATATAAAGCTTACGATGATGGTATATTCTTCCCAAAATATGAACCTGGGCGATTCATGTACAGTTGCCCAACGGAAGTCACGCCTGAAAAAAAGATCCAGAAACTTTAAAACCGCTCCATGTTCAATGTTATACCGACATAAAGCATTAGTAGTTTTGGTTACTCCTGATAAAGAAAGACAAACACACATCGGCAAAGACAGCAAATTAATGACACCATTGAAAAAAATATATAATTATGGTACTTGAACTCATGAAACAGATCGAAAAGTACAGTGAAATTCCGCCTTTCGACTATCCCTCAAACTACCCTGCTTAGCTGCAAAAGATCGTTTCTACTCAAAACGAACCTCTACAAGTCAGGCATTGTGGGATAACCGGGACTAATTTTCTCAACAGTCAAATTGTAAAATTCAAATATGTTACATTTCATTTGAACACCGTTTTGTCATTCCATGTGCACATGCTTTCAAATTATTAATTATTCCGCGAAGCCCTTAACAAAACAAACACCCATATTTCATGTTATTTACACTGTAACGATTCCTATCCAAAATATTTGCACGGACCACATAACCTTAATCACTACATTTATACCTAAGCCTCCAGTGTATTAAGTTTAATTTTAAAGCTCAAAAACCCTAGCCAGCAGAGTCGGACTCTTGTGAGTCCGATTCTGCGCAGTCTGTCTTCTGTGACGACCTCTTTTTTTGTCACGCACATGTTTGGGGTCCTGACGTCAGACAGAGCAGCCCAGGCCTCAACTCGGCGAGGTCGCTGACTCGTTGTCAAGGTGATTCTAGTGCTCTTCACGCCCTGGTTGTCTGTCTCCTGACGGGTCCAGGACATCGAAGGCCTCTGGAAATCCTGAAATATTTCACAATTCATTTTGGACCAAAGTACTTACTGAAGAGAACCCTGAAAAAGGCACTTGAAATACACCAAAAGACTAATGTTAACAGGGTGTGATACTCTGACTGTCCTCTGGCTTATCGAATTTAACCATAATTTGACAAAAGAGCTTCATTTGAAGGAATCGATTTTAGAATAAAAACGCTGACGTTTTACTTTTTTCGTTCCTTAATATTAAGATTGAATATCATGGAAAACAGTATGGTAAATTTTGCTAAATATGTGACGTTTGCTTTACCCAAAGTTAAATTTTACACAAAATCCTAAACTAAAACCACCGAAACATCAATTATTTCTTAAATAGATACACAAGTTATTTCTTAAATAGATACATAAATGCCTATTCACAAAGATAAATGATTACAATTGGTAGATGTGACATGTCCAGTTCCCCTTAAACACAGACTTCAGGCTTACAAGTGATTAAAATTTATACGCCAGTGAATGTTTAACTGTTCTAGAGGCAACGCCTGGTGTGTTTCTAATAAAATAAGCTGTGTTAAGCACCGACATACATAGATGTGGTGTCGAAAACATTAAAGTCGCCTTGTCCATCAAGATAACATAGAGATAATTGGAATTACTAACAGTGAGCACAGCTTTGTAGAAGGCACGCAGGGCGTCGTATACTCTGATCTCTGACAGCGACACGCCATGATGAGTATTCTCCATCAGCCTACAAACAAACATGGCAAGAGAGGTATAAATTGTATTCTTTAATTTTCATGGTTTGTACCAACCAGTTATGACAACTCTCATCACTCGAATTATGGGGGTCTGTAGTGGTGAAGGAAACCGGAGGACCGAAAGAAAACCATCGACCACGGAAGGGTTACTACATCTCAGTTTCATATCCACCCCTGGCACCAACCCAAGTCGCAAACGGAGAGAGCCGAGCGTGTTACCACTCGACTCTCAAGGTCCAGGGTTCTGGATAATAGACAGTACAGTTTCATCACATCAGATTTTGTCAAAGTTAATTTGCCATGATTAATTAAGAACAGTACGTGCGTTTCTCCAACCCGGTAGTTTAAGGACAAGTAAGAGGTACTTAAAGGTAAAAATTCATCAGGCAATGAAACTTTGCCTAAGGTGTTTAATTGTAATCAAAACAAATAGGTTCTCTTACATATTCTACTCACAGCATGTATTTTTCTCCTACCAGGTCGTCAAAGAACAGGTGAGAGTCGTCTGGGAGGAAGAATTCGTCGCCGGTTGCGCACACGATGATCTTTGGCATGGTCATACGGGCCCGGTACGCTAAAATTCATTCAGTCAAGTCTGTTTGATGTGCAACGCGTTTAACAGGTTTAACAGATAACGGTCTTCTTTTATCATCTGTGGAATTAGTGTATCAGTGTATGTTTAAAGCCATAAAATTTGGTAACGTGTTTAAAATATATAAAACACCTGCATGAACACCAAAGAGATTGTGTTCCGCATATTTTGAGGCATTTGCAATAAAAAATATTTTGATAATAAGGCCACATCAACAGAAAAATCTAAGAACGAGTATTTTTTATTAAGTTTTGAAAATATACTGATCGAGATAACATTTTATCAACTTGTAAAATGTGCCACAATTCTTGAAAAGTAATGAGAAACGCAGAGTTTAAACCATTTCAGTAATATCTGTATTAATAGAAATTATAGATACTGTGCGCAAGGAAAACTGAAGGGATAAATGTGCTCTCTCAACAACTAATACTTTAATCCGTTAAAAAAGGCGCCCTTGTTTCTTAGAACAAATATCTTTGTGTGACATAGGACATTCTTCAGATGTTATGAACACACTGTGGTTGACTTTATATTCGCCAGGTTAACATTTTATGAATTTCACATTTTCACTGTTTCACGAGGGTTCAATTTTCGCAATATCACCATACATTAACCTATACAGATTATGTCTCTCATTTTATAAATTAATTGTACAAAGTAATATGTGCGCAAAATCGAAAAATTTGGACGGGGACCAAAGTAAATATCAAACAACTAGAAATCATTTTTTATTGTTGGCAGATAATTTGAAAGATCCGATCATTAAAATACCTAGCTTAAATAAAAGTAAACATACAAGATCAGTTATCATTGTTCTATTTTCGAGATGATTTTTCGTTCAAGAATATCGCGAATTTGAAACCCTCGAGAACAACCACAGTATGTTTGTCTTACCGTACGGATCAACGATAGTCTCGAGTTGTGCTGTCCTCGGGTCATCCAGATACTGAGTCAAATTTTCGAAGTAATAGTCTTGGAACACATAGGACCATCCGCCAAGGGACCGGAAGTGCTTATGCCAGCTCTGCGGGTGTGAGGTTAACAATGATGAATTATTCAGGTAGAATATATGCATCAAGACGACTGATGTACCTTGATGTACATATTTTTACCCCCGCCAAAACTTATGAACGGATGTTGATGAAATTTTGAGGATAGTTTGGCAATGATGCAGGGTACAAACGATTCTGTTTGCGGGTGATCCGGATAACCATCTGGAACCTAGAATTTTTAAATGGAAAAAAGCTGCATTTCTGGCAATGCAATTATGAGTGTTATGAGCTACCGTGGCGGAGGTCTGCGTTATCTGAGCGCAAATTTCTAGTATAAACTGTCTTTGTATATTTTATTTTTAATTGTTTCATTTGCTTTTACTGATTAATTCTTTACAAGGCTTCGTATTTTATTTATGATCACGACTTTCAAATTAGAAAATGGACTCTCTCCATTACATTTGCAGTTGATTGTGCTTTTGTTAAACACTATTGTATAAGCTGAGGTTTGGAAGAAAACGAATACCTATTTTCGGGAGAGAGTGAGAGAGAGAGAGAGAGAGAGAGGGAAAGAGAGAGAAAAAGAAAGAGAAAGAGAGAGAAAGAGAGAGACCACGACAGTATTCTTACCTCTCTCAAATTCAGCATTGTCATGACGACGGGTGCCAGAGCAACCACGCGGCGGTCTACGCACCCCACTGTCCAAGCTGTCCAGCCTCGCTGTCAAACAGAAGTCAACATGAACGAGTCGCATGACGATATAACTTTTTTGTGTTAGATGGACGCATTTACAAATGTCAGGAAAGTGGCCTATAAATATGTCCCTAAAGGTACTAAGAATACAGTAAACATACCGGTAGGCTTTATGGTCGCTATAGAGCAACACCTAAGATTACAGATATTAATAATATACACGAATTACCAATGAGGCTTTAGCATAAACGACAGTTCATCTGCGTAGATAAAGCGCCTTATTTATGTTTGACAGGTACCACCATCTGGCGGCAAATAATATAACTAGTGTTCTTTGCACTGTCGATAAATAAAAATGAATCTCAAGCGGGTAGTTAGAACCACTTATCACAACAAACCTTTACCTTTGAGCCTCCAGAGACCATGAACTTGGTGACGTTACTGTCTGGATGTCTCTGATTGGCTACAGCGTTCATCGTATCCATGGCACGGACGCTTGCCTGTCGTCAAAGAGAAACAAACAGTTATTGGGATATTACATTTTAATGTCCCAATCACTACACGTCAATTGTTTATACACGCTAATATCACAGCGTTGTCAGGTCTCCCAATTATGATAACCCAATGGCATGTCAAAGCCTGAGAAGGGGTAAGGGGTGAGATTTTTAATGTATAGCTGACAGTATATACTGGTCCTGTTGTCAGTGTATGTATGTAAGATTGTCAGTGTATCGGGGTAAGGCTGTCAGTGAATAGGGGTTAGGTTTTCACTGTATAGGGGTAAGGTTTTCACTGTATAGGGGTAAGGTTGTCACTGTTTAGGGGTAAGGGTGTCAGTGTATAGGGGTAAGATTGTCATAGGATGTGGGTAAGGTTGTCAGTGTATAGGGTTAAGATTGTCAGTGTATAGTCGTAAGGTTGTCAATGTATTTTGGTAAGGTTTGTTAGTGAACTGGGGTGAGGTTGTCAATGTATAGGGGTATGATTGTCAGTGTATTTGGGGTAAGGTTGTCAGTGTAAAAGAATAGGATGTCAGTTTATAGGGGCGAGGTTGTCAGTGTATAGGGGTAAGGTTGTCATTGTATAGGGATAAGGTTGTCAGTGTATAGGGGTAAGTTGTCAGTGTATTGGGGTAAGGCTGTTAGTGTAATGGTAAAAGATTGTTAGTGTATGAGGATAAGGTGTGGAGTGTTTAGGGGTAATTTTGCCAAGAAGCGGCTACAAAGATGTCATTAAGCAGCGCCGGACTGATCCACGGCCCAACAAAATATACACCAAATGTCACCAATAGTAAACTCAAGTACAAAATTTACAATTATCGCAAGTGCTTTTTCGTCAAGTGCATAGCGTATGCACAAATTAAAAAAAACAATAAACATAACTAGACCTCTGTAACTGTCATGGGACAGTTACAAATCTCCACCTATCCCCCCCCCCCCCCGCACCTCCTATCAGCGAATCTTTTATCCAGCTCCTACCGTTTAGGAACAAGTATAAGTCAGCTTAACAAATGACTTATGGCTGTTCTTTCTTGTGTTTTCAGAGATGAGCTGAAAATGCTGACGTAACATTTTCGTAAATTTGCTTATTATTCCAAAACTATCAAAGATATCGCTACCAAACTTGACACTGCACTCCTACGTTGTATAAAGCACATGACTCTCTAAGTTATCCAGAAACATGGCCTAACTAAAAAGTGCTGAGTCATATAAATCATATGGTTCCGCATAAGTGATTTCCAAGCGGTCCCCCCAGGAATGTTGGGAACAAGATATTACAGAAGAATTTTCATCTTTATTTCTAAACCCCTAACAACCTAGAAGAAAATTAACATTGAAAATCCAAAAATAAAGAGGTGGGGGGGGGGGGGGGGGTCCAAAATATGCTTTAACATCTCCGGTAATCTGGATGCGATATATAATGCCCTGAATGAGAGGAAACCGCTGCTTCTCTTCTCTGAACAATTCACCATACCTTGGTCATGGGCATGCGCAGCAGGATTTCCGGGTCGCTAGTGTTCTCTATAAACTGGCGCCATGTGAAGGCAATCAGTGAATCTTCGGTCCTTGGGATTTGCAAAGGGTCTTTCTGAATAGAAATTACAATATATTAGTTAAATATGATAATTCCAAGTCTTTTTTACAAATTGAGATATGGTTGATGTTTCTCAAATGAAGTAATTTAATTTAATAGTTTACTTTTCTTCACAGTATAGGAAGAACAACACAATAAAGCAATTAGTGCATTTCTTCTCATTTCCATCCATGCATTGTCGTTCTGGAAGCTCTTGTGATAGGGTCTGAGTATTTCAAATCTCTTTCAGCCATAACATACAAAGCTACTAAGAGAAATGTTTTTAAGTCGTGCCCGGTGAAAGTATAAGTTTTAGGAAAAAATAAATAAAAAGGTTTGGTTCTCAGGCCTTTTTTTCAGAAATCACTGTGGGCGGGCGGTTTTTTTATTTTTTGACCTTTTTTGTATGTTTCGATAAAAAAAAATCTAATGATTAGGAAAGAACATGAAAATAACAGTTTTTTTTTGCTGAACAGGTAAAAGCATTACATAACAAAGGAAATCGTATCAAAATTGTATTATTCTATCTTCTTGAGAGAAGATAAATTAAATAAAAATGTTTGATGCGGGGCGCTAAAATTGACGCGGGCAGTGCCTAAGAACCATACCTTTTTTCCTTTTTTTACCTAAAAAATATAATCAAAATGCGCATTAGGTAATGCCTGTTATCATCATTTTTATGCTGTTCATAAAGTTATATTATGATTTTATAATGAAAACGATTATCATTAATTGTTAGATAGACTTATTAAAAATAAGTAATAAAATTGATCCAACCTTAAAAGTGAACGGTTGGTTGGGGATTTGTCTGAGGTAGCCGGTGACCACGCCCACATCACGTGCGTAGCTACATAAAGCGTCCATGAAGAAGTCCCCACCGTCCGGGTGCGGAGGGCTAAAACAGCGCATGCGCAGGGCATAAAAAAAAGAAATTGCATTATCGTGTGTTGTAATGAAAATTTATTATAATATTTTATATCCCGAGATCGTACTCTTTTGCTAATATGACTGGTTTAGTTTAACATAGGGTGCCAGTCTGCATATATAAACAGTGGAGGCATCCACCCAACCCATTTATTATCACAGTGAGGACTTTTAAAGTTGTCAGCTAAGTGAGATTTGAAGTGTGAATTCAAGCGTAATCAAAAATTGGTACGCGCACAAACATTGTACTGTGGCTCTTACAATATATTGAATAAATAAACCAAGAATGTTTCTCTACCGGAAGATGTTCCCGAAAGGTTAATACATGTACCAAATGAATAAATTCAAATTAATACAAAACTTCAAAGGAAACGATAAAACTTTTGCTTTATTCTGTAGGTTTAGATATGGCTAAGAAAGGTATAGTTACCTGCTGTTAATGGAACCTCCTCCGATCCACAGGAAACCAGCGTCCTTGTGGGTAAAATTGTTGCCCTTGGGGATACCCACAACAAGATGGTGCTGCCATACTGGATGGTCTGTCACCGTGTCTGGGAGACAGGTAAAAAAAATGTACTAGAAATTTGAAGATATATTCCTAGATTTAACCCGAATTATTGCTTAATTTTCACTTCTTGTTAAGAACACAGTCGGATATAATGATTATTGAACGTAAACAAATTTAAAACATTCAGGAACTGCAGACCCAAGCTCTACTGTCATCTGGTGAGCAAAGAATGAATTACAGTTTATTTTGTTTTCATTCGTTCAACACTCATTGACACTGTATTTCCATTCCAAGAGACCTACTGTAGAGCCCTGCTTTGTGTAGAACTAGAATGAATTTGTTTTTGCGATCCAAAATCAGATATATGTCTATCTTCCATATGGGCCTCCAATCCCAAAATCTGAGTAAAAAAGGACTGCTCTAAAAGTCTGGGGTGCACAAAAATCCCAGATTTGTGAAGATTTAACCTTGAAGATGATGTTCAAGGTCACCAGTTTTCCGTCTTGTTCAAAAACTTGGTTAAACAACTTGTAAATCACATTTGAGGGTGGAATATGCAGTGCTTCAAAGTAACTACATTCCCAAGAAATCGTTGGAACAATGAAAATATATATCATTGGAAATATTCCCACTGATTGGATACTGAAGGTCCAGGTCACGGTCACCAGTTTTTGAACTCATCCAAGAACTATTTGTGTATAAAATTTGAGAAAAATATGCCATACTGCAAAAGTTATGGGGTTGTGCAAATATTTGGATTTCGGTTAATCTGACCTTGAAGGTGAAGGTCAAGGTCACTTGTTTTCGAACTGGTTTTCAGTAGAGACAATTAACACATTTTCCCAAAATATTGAGTGGTTCAAAAGTTAGAGCGTTCACCAAAATAAACTCTATTTCGGCTGACGTGACCTTAGAGGTGAACATCAAGGTCAACAGTTTTTACGAGACTTGGTTGAAACAGATGGTGTAAAACATTTGAGGAAAGTATATGCAGGGCTAAAAACATTACCACATTCACAAGAATCATAGAAATCGAAAAAAAATAGCCACAAATCGGCAGATTGGACCTTGAAGATCCAGGTCAAGGTCACACGTTTCCAAACTCATCAAGGAACTTGTTGATGAATTTGAGGTATCTCGAGTGGTGGTGGAAACCCCTTAACTGTTGAATCTTGGGAAAAGGTTCCAAAATAGTCGTAAATATATCAACTTAATTAGGTTTAAAGGAGCAATAATATTTTATGGAACAATAGATTTTTCTTCTAATGTGTATGACAATTGAAATATTTAGAGTAGGATAAATAGTCATAGAAAGTTATCTTATACACAATAGGCTGACCAGTTATGGAATAGAATATGATACTGGAGCACCATAGTGTGTGCTTGCAACTAAACTTCAGACCCCCTTTTGGACCAAAAACAGACTGGTCGCGAGAATTTGAAAAATATTTTTCTCATCCATGACATTAGACTGTTACTGGTTTAATTTGTTGTACCCACGATCTTTCCATGTTTGTGACGTCATATTGATGACGTAGGTTTCGCAGTCTTCTCTGTCATGGTAAGCGTGTTGTACCCAGCTGTACGTGGGGTCAGGTCGGTTGACGTAGTGATCCAGGGGAGTTGGCTGGTTCTGTGAATAACACAGCTCTCATATATAAAGGAATAAAAATAATTGCAATTGCAAAGAGTGAGTAGTAATTTCGTTAATACACACTAACAAAAACAGGCAATATCGGCGCCTAAATCGGCCAAAAAATGTGTTAAATGCTTGCTAATATAAGCACATCAAGGCCCTTCAAAGTTTGGATTAATTTACTTCAACAGCTTAAGAACAACGGAGATTACAATGGCAATCTGACAACCACAACTTGCATGATACTTACATGCCTCGACCCCACCCACATTTGTAATCTGTTTTAACAAAATCCATCTATTCCTCATATGGTCCGAATATCCAAGAATTTTAAATATCAATTTATTGAAATTAAACCTATAATAAATATACTATAATACTATAATTTTATATAATTATATGAATAAAATTTGTGAACTGTACATTGTCTTGTCGATTCCATATTATGAATTCTTAACTAATATTAATTACAAATTATGTATAGCCACTGGCGTGCCCTGTCGTATCTCTATTCGGAAGGGAATGGCGATGAACGAAAACCCCTTGGAGGGACAATTCAATATAAAATATACATACCCAATCCCCGGCGATGGCGAGACCAACACACAGTAATAAGCCAGGCAACAGCATTACTTGGTCTACCAAATATCTTATTTTGCTCGGTTGTACATATATAATGTTATTTAATCATATTTATCATACATTTTTATACTCTTTGTTGGACACCTGCTTCTTTCCCATGTTCTATTCATGCTTGTTCGTATCAGAGGTCTCTGATTTGGAGGAAGGAACATGCAGTTTTTCCCACATATGATTAAATCGTATATGGGACAATGTCAAGGAGTTACTTCAAGCGCCACCTGTTGTTTTGCTTGGTACCATTAATTGTAAACATCTGTGTTAAATTGTATAAAATATCGTGGGTATGGGTATGACGTTGTAAGAAAAATGTCGACCAGATAATCGAAATATGTTCATATTTCTAACATATGGATAATAACTTATGCATAATAACTTAATAATTCAATAAATGTGTTGACAACTGTAACTTACCTAGTGAATGTAAACTAGCAACAGTATCAACCATCTTTTAATCAAATATTAATTTCTTAAGAAAAAATACAATCCAAATAGTGTTTAGACATTGTAGCCAAGATGTATGAAAAAAAGGGAATTAATAATCACACTCGTAGTTTCCTTAGATATGTTCTGAATTGCAAATATCTGCTTTTTGTTTAAACTATAGCTGTCAGAGCGTTTTACTTGATGCCATAGGGCAAAGGAAATAATAGTAAAATGATAATAAGGTAACTGTTGTGGTCCTAATGGATTTCTTCAAAGCATTTGACTGCATTCCGCACTAACTGTTTTTCATGTGACCCCCATTCAGACAATTAAAACAAAATCTTCCCAATGCGACCTTGTACCCTCATATTCGAAAAAGAAAACTTGTTGGCCTTACGAATAAACGTTAGACCTATAAACAATCCATTTATATCATGTATCTCAATTTTCACCGTTTCCTTAATGGAAAAACTTATCTTTGTTTGGTATACACTTAGAATATATACTTTAAATTGAGATACTAAAATTATATGATTTTTAGTTTTTGGAGACTGTAGTAAGTGAGCACTTCTGATCTTCACTGTAGACTGTAGAGGTTCAAGTTGATTAAAGTATGCGTTACAAATGCATATTCATCACCTTCACTGAATACTTTCTGCTCTTATTTCGCTTATTTCCTCGTATTTTAAAAGCAAGCTCGTGTTGAGTCGTAACCATTCCCGAAGCTTTTCAGCTTCAACACGTAGCGGCCTGTAGCAAACGCGGAACTAACTGGGCAAGCTATCACATGTTGACTCATGCTAACTCGTAATAGATTTTTACAAATTTATTGTGGCCGCAATAGGGCTTTCTGTTATGATAATTGGGCTGGTAAGCCTACTTGAGTCGTGATACAAGCAATATTGAGGAATGGATCGCAGTGATCTTCCATTATATTGCATTCATATTGTGGTAAATAGCCCTAAATCTTAACATTAGGCTACGAATGATGAATTAACACAAGAGAAAACATGTGAACTCACAACCCAAAATGAAACCCGTCTCCACGGTAGCGATTCATTTTCTGTATTGCCTACAAGTTGGCTTCGTCTTGTGACCCGTGCGAGCCATGCCTTTATTCATTTGGTCAGAAATTCAACAAACATGCGGAGGGGTTTACCAATATGTTGAGTTAAAACTAAACTTTTCTCGCTCATGTTTGAAAGTACACTGAACATTCTACGATAAGTGTGGTTTATGTTTATTGACAGTGCACCTGTAGGCCATGAGACGTCAAAATGACGAATATATTTGCATGCTCATGGGGCAATATAATGCGTTCCTCAGACCAAGATCTTAATGCACTCTGTCAGCCAGTAATCTTGTCGTAATGTCAGAGGGCCGATATGGCGCTGGAGTCGTGCCGTTCTATCTCGTACTTAACTCGTATAGAATCGTACTTTAAGCACGGTCACACTGAATCGTACGACTGTTAAATCGTGCGATTGACCCACGATCATGTAATCGCACGACCAGTCTCCACAAATTTGTCCTGATTCTGAAATGGTCGTGAGTACTTGATAATGGTCGTAGGTAATCGTACGACTGGTGGCACGCTTGGTTGCACGATCAACCAGAACCAGTGACGATCGGTCGCAAGATCAGTCGTGCGACAAGTCGTTGCGATTAATATTGATCTTAGTGACCAGCGACCAATCGTACGACTTGTCGTAATGGCCTGCGACTAGTCGTTCAACTGGTCGTCCCACCGTTCGTATGGATTTGTATTCCTAGGCCCGATATCAGCCCTAATCATTCGTTCCCAGTACTTACATTTTCTTCTTGGTCTTCGCTGGATTCTTCGGTGCAGAAGTGCAGTTGCGGCAAAAGCGCAAACTATTGTTGTTGCTCCAGCTGTAGCATAAACTCGAGTCTACAGGGTGGCATCAGCTGATCCATACCGACAATTGGAGGTAAATACGGCTAACGGAGCTTAGCCCTATATTCCAACAATTTTATAACAGTTGCGGAGCTTATAGCACGACCAGGTCGTGCCACAAGTCGGAAGAGATCTTGGCAAGTCGCGATACTGATCATAAGGTCGTAGGACAAGTGGTGCCACCAACTGCGAGGTGGCACGAGCAGTGGCACGACCAATCGTGCAACAAGCTGTCGCACGATGATATACGACTGGTTGTGCGATGACCAAAGACTAGTGGTACAACCTTCTTGCGAGCTCCTACGACCTCAACATTCATAAATCAGTCGCAACTGGATTTTGACATGTTCAAAAACCACCTGCGACTAATTTTTCACCCAGTGATCAGCGACGACCTATACGATCAGTCGGACGTTCTGGACACGATTTTCTGACGATTCCTCAAATTTTCAGTCGTGGACAGGTCGTAATCTGTTCGTATCTCTAGTGTGACCGTGGTTTTACTCCTGCCGCTCATACTCAGCTGCACTCGCATTCGGTTGCACTCGTTTCTGCCTCGTGAGATACTCGTAAACACTTGTACTGAAATCGTAGATATCTAATCAATCCCGAGTTCCATTAACTCAGATATATTGGTTGTTTTGGATATTAACTGGCCACCCAAAACCCGATCATGCAAAATATTACATATTCCATGAAATCCTTACTACAAAAACACCCATGTTTATGTCATTTACCTTGAAATAATTCTTCTCCAACATATATAACACTCCTCACTACATTTATACCTACGCCATCTCTGTGGTCAGAAGCCGCGGTGCATTATGGGGGTCAGATAGTAACGCTCACAAACCCTAAACAGCAGAGTCCTACTCCTGGGAGTCATATTCGGGCAGTGTGCGTGTGTGAGGGGATATAGTTACTTAAGGAAATTTGCTATCATTGATATTGGAGGCTCTTTCTCCATCACACTGTAGTCACATGAAGTCTCCGCACCGTACATGCACTTTGACGTTCAGCCACGCTTGAACACCTTGTAAGTAAACAAGCCCTTAACTTGTGTTTCTACAATGAATGAAACCGAATGACTTCTGTGTTATCAAATAGCATGCTACTTTTAACGGACATCTAAGGCAAAATTTATGAAAGTTGCTAGTCAGAGCAAGACAATATTGGACTTCCTACAGACGCGCTCAGATCTTCTTATAATTCTATCGGTCTCGAACCTAGACTAACAAGCGCTTCTGCTTCCCCCCCCCCCCCCCCACGTTTTGGTCGCATGATAACTTGCATAGTTTTTTCTTAAATTTATAAACTCCCCCCCCCACCCACCCCACTACTTTTTTTCTTGTAAAAAGCCACGAAAGGGGATGTATTATTTATTTATTTATTGTTGTTGTTGGAGGTTACTGCCTCCTGTAACCGCCTGGCTGTAAGTCATCTGAGCTATAGCGATCACCCTTTGTCCGTCGTCCCTCCGGCCGTTTACAGAGCACACATCGTAACCGTTAAAACTAGAAACTTCTACCTGTACATCCAGGATGGTCCTAGGCAAATCTCTAGGGAAACCTGAAATTAGGTCACGGTGACTTATATTCTGCGACCTACGGGTAGAAAACATGATTTTGAGCACCAAGACAGTCAGACGGGACACAAATTGTATCCATTAGGCCTAGATTATTCTCACGTTATATTCTGGGAGATCCTGAGCAAATGTCTTTGGAAACATTAAATCAGGTCTCTGTGACTTAAATCCTGCGACCTTTAGGTAAAAAGAAGATGTCATATGAGCATATTGCATGCCAGACGGGCACAAATCGTATCTGTTAATTTTAGAATCTTCAAACGCAATATCCAGGGAGGTTCTAGGCAAATCTCCTCGTAAACCTGAAATTAGGTCGATGACCTATATTCTGCGACCTACGGACCAGAGGCATGATTTCGAGCAGTCAGACAGACAGGGTACAAGTTAAATACTAGTATATTCCTTGGAATTTTCTATTGCAAAGTCCAATGGGGTGGGAGGGATGTCCTTGGGTGGTCTCCTTTGAAATTATGATACATGTAAAATTCAGCTCGCCCTTCGGCAACTTGTTTTTATTATAGCCTAAGTAAGCATATGTACATCTGCAGAATTCCATTCCGGTTTCGAACAACTTGATAGGGCAGTATCACACGCTTCCACTCATTTTATATCCTTATGTTAACCATTCCCTATAACTACTGCACCTGCGGGCATTGGGTGTGTAATGGTCCCAATGGATGGATCATACCACCTAGGAACCCCTGAAAGGAGCACTCGTTTGTGGGTGAAGCATGGCCGTTGGACATGACCTTCCCATTAAGCCTACTGCGCGCTCCCCCTGGAAAAATCACCGAGAAAAGTCTCACCTCATCGCCTGAGATTCGAACTAACGGTCCCCAGTCTTTGAGTCCTGTGCTCTACCCCAGAAGGGTGTACTTGTGTTATTTTAGTTAAACAATTAGGGTAATTTGGAATACCACAGGATCTCAACGTCTAAAAATAGACCTGTTCTTTTAGAGCCTTGTACCTTTTCAGTTTGTCAAATAAAATCACATGAATATTTCAAAAATAAAAATGATTTTCCATTCAACATACTTCTATCGGTAATGTGCATAGGAAAACTTGGTTATACATGTATGGTTTCAGCCCGATGATATAAGTCCTATTTTGTCCCTACTTCTTTTCACCTTTTTTTTCATCCCGTTGTCCAACTATTACCGTCTTTTCATTCCTGTGTTACTCAACTGGTTCACAAAAGTGGATACATTTAAGTTCCTTTCTCTATTTTTCTTTAACTACCGGTACATTTGAATTTTCACGCTTGGCATCCTGTAACCTGTGGAGGTGTGGTAGTGTGTAACGTACATTTGGTAGAATGTGAGCTCAGTAAAGGGTTTCCTGTCTCATGCAGTTGTAAATTAATAGGACCAAACTCGCTCTTCCGTGTATTTATACTGTGTTCATACTTTAGAGCTATGTCAATGTTATATCGTAAGGTCCCGTCCTTGACCTTTTGGTACCAGCATTACACCAAGCGAATGTCACGCAAATATGTCACGCGCGGTTTTATTTACTTAAGTGCCCCCATTATCCCGTCCAAAGGACTGTCTGCGCTCACTTATAACAGTGATTGTATATGAGATCTGCCTTAATGTTCTATTATTCCTTAAATATTTTTTATATGATGCTATTATTTACTATTTACAATTATAAAAGAGTCGAAACTTAATCTACATACACGTTGCATTTCAATGTAATTTCATGTCTCATCCAGTATAGTTACAAGACCTATCAATTTATCTTAAAGTATGTTTTCTTCAGGCTTGAGATGTTTTCCTTCCATGTTTTTCCCTTCTTCATTTTAATTATTCTCCCATTCCCCATTTTATCCGTGGTATTCGTGTATAGTTATACAAACACTAAGAAAATACCAAACCTCAATAAATGTTAGAGTGTTATGATAAATTTAAGGACATTCATACCCACTCAGTTAAAATGAAAACTATATTTATGGAGTAATAATACAAGTCCACATCTATTGAATGAATAATACAATGGACACTCATCGTTTAAGAGATTCAGAGATTCATCAAGTAGTTGTTTTCCATCAGATTCAAATTACACAGCAGTTACATGGACACTCATATTCAGCCATTTACGTGTATCAGTATGTTTTTCTTGTAATCAGACCAGACTGTCGTCATCAGTAAAAAAAGGGAACAGAAATTTCCCGGAATCCTTTGTCATCCTAGCTATGTTTTGGAAGCCCAAGAAAAAGAAACGAAAGTCCATTAAATTATTGGATTCTGTAACAGGCCATGTTGCTGCAGAAAACGAATACAAAAGCTTTAGTCGAATATTGTGAATGTGTAAAACCAGTCTCTGTGGCAACCTGTCAGGTGACTTGTATATTTGCGTATGTGCGAATTTATGGGCGTGCATGTACGTTATAAAGTTTCCAATCGGGAGGTGGGCGAGGGGCTTTTTACTTCTCCTCCATGCTTTTGAAAAGCATTTATCTAAGACTCGCTGCCAATTGTATTACCGGGTAGCATTTTGTCCCTCGTGCTATGACCTTGATCTTTGTTATCAAGGTCATGTCACTGTGGACTGTGAGCGATGTTTTCTCGTTAGCGCGATAGCACCCAGACTTTTTATAAGATTTGGTTTAAACTTGACGGAAAGAAGTAACAAATGACTCCCACGAACTAACTAAGTGACCCTGACTTTTATTTGCTGAATTTATCAGCCCGATTGCTATTTTGACCACTGATTTGAATTCAATGAAATGTTATCTTTAATTGTGTCTGGACATGCAAGTCAATTTTAACGTTATGGTATTACCCTATAGCAAATTAATGATATTTACTGAAAATAGGTCACTGTGACCCAATTTTACCATAAAACTAAGTCATACAGCATATCTTTAGCAGTGCGCTAATAACAAAGAGAATTTCACCAAACTACCCAGTGTTTATCACTCTGTGTAACGTTTACTTTTCCCATCGTGATCTTGACCTTTGTTTAGGTTACAGTGGTCTGTTGGTATCGTTTGTTGTTAGCTCGATAATTTTTAGAGTTTTCATCGAATTTGGTTCAAATTTGCCGGAAAGAAGTGACATATTACTCCCTCGAACTGATCAACGTTTGAGAGACGTTGACCTTTTTTGCAGAATTACTGGGGACTTTTCATTTTAACCATGGACAGATTTTTTCATGGAATATTTTTATGCCTAGTCATTTTGTACGATAGTTTATACTGTTGATAGTTAAATGCTTGAACATTTTAGTGGAATTATGATAGTTATAACAGATAATTGAACTATTGATTTTATATGTCTTATTTAATACTGTAGGCTTCTGAATATAATATTTTAGTCAATTAGACTTTAATTTCATATTCTTACAATAGTATGTTTAATGATTTTCGTTTGTTTTTAGTTATGTAACAGCGTTTTAGAGCATGTATCATCATGGATTTTACGCTTTACAAAATGAATTATTATTATTATTATTATTATTATCATTTTTATTAACCACTGCCTCAATTTATATTAAATGCTATCTTAGGCATATCTTGGCATGCATATCATTCGTTAT
Source organism: Sipunculus nudus (assembly GCA_026874595.1). NCBI lineage: Eukaryota > Metazoa > Annelida > Sipuncula > Golfingiida > Sipunculidae > Sipunculus > Sipunculus nudus. The sequence goes on along the minus strand of CM049308.1, from coordinate 66,536,226 downwards.
TTTATTTTTGTATTGCATTATATAGCAATTCAATACCCATTTCTAAAATTAGGTCACTATGACCCAGTTCAGATACGACACTTGGTCAGCCTATGTGTATCATTTTAATTGTCCTTATTCATATTGATCAGAATTATGCAAAACTGTTCCGTTTTCATTATAATGTATGTCAGTTTCCACTTTGGGTTGAGTGTCAGTGAACGCCAGCCGTTACTTGCTCTTAATTGCAATGGCTTATGAAGTTTCCATTAGATTAGCGCTCGCTGGGGCGCTTTATGTATTTGCAGATGCAATGCCATTTCATCTAATTACGAGACCTACTTTGTATATTAGTAGCTTATGTTTATTTCTTTTCAGTTGTGTGAAACTGTAACCTTCTATGAAAACTGGTTATTCAATTGTTTGAAATGCAAATTATTTTGATTTTTTTTTGTCATAAAAGATAAGACACGTTAGAAAAAATATAATTCTTGCATATTAAACTTATTTCATTTTGCTCCTGTACAAAGTCTTATGTTATATAATTATATAAGCACAATAGATATGACATCTTCGTTAAATGGTCAGCTCTTGTGGCGAGGGACTGCTCATGAAAGAAAAAGCGGACTTGTCACCTTTTGTGTTGTTACATTATAGGCATGGTCTCTGTAAGTTTTTTTTTCTATGATCAATAATCCTCTGGTATATACTTAGGTACATTACGTTAGTGAAATAATCTACACTACCGCTGCAGATACCCCATCAAGTTTACCGGGAGCATGTGTGCATGTAAACCACAGTCGTTAGTGGAGCTACACAGCACGCGTGAGAACCGGAGATGCGTGCCGGGACGGTTATATTGACAAACCCAGCTAAATATTGACCCGACCCAAGGAAAAGCGGGACACATGTACGGGGCTGCATGAAAATTTAATCAGGAGAGTTGAGTTGGGAGCACACATGGTGCCAACGGATTAGGCATGGCAACAGATTTCCCCGGCACCTAATGGACGTCACATAGGCCCTGTCGTCTTCTAAGGATTCTACGAAACTGCCCGCGTCCGCTGGCTCGACGTACACAATCATGGCGCCCAACTACTCACCCACAGATACCCGGTTTCTAGCCTTATCTCTTGTGCTGTTATCAGGTGAGCACGTTTTTCATCGGTTTATCGATCAAGTTAATCCGTTTAAAGCTGGTTTCAAAGCTTTTTATAAAGTCACGTGATTATATTTATATGTGTACACGGAAGCAAGTCGTTTCGCCCGTTTTACTGAATTACTTTTTTTTCCCTGGTGTCACACAAACCCTCAGCTCTATTTTGATTCCATAGGAAATCTTTCGAAAAACATATATATATATATATATATATATATATATATATATATATATATATATATATATATATATATATATATATATATATATATGCATTTGCATTCTTGAACGTGTTTTATATGTTAAGACTTATTTTCATACTAAATTTCTCATTAGAGGATATTTTTGTTTCTGGATATATACAAAACATGAGTTTTATACATACGTGTTGCTTGCAATGCCGGACGAGGGAGGGGGTCGCGTGGTCCCCCTGCAGCAATCCCTCTTTGCCTGAAAATATTTGTATTACCATTTTCAGCTGCGTGAGCATTACACTGCTTTGTTATCAAGCTTGAGACTTTGAGCTTACATTGTGCTGTTATTTATCTGCATAACTATGTTCCTGATCCTAAGCATGCTTAGCTTACATTCAGTTGGTTAATTTACATTAACTGCTGTTTTCTAGACTACCGGTATTTAAACCATGTATATCGTGTTACTAATAAATGAGTAATGTCATTTTGGCGATTATTTATGAAAACGCTGCACGTTTAAAATCAGTTCGAACAGTTAAATTCATTACAACAGCTGGTAAGAATATGGTCAGGCTGACATGCAGACTCTGGGTTCCTCTTTTGTTACTAGGATAAAGTACGGAATAACGCATATTTAAAGTTCTAAAGTAGAAGCGGATTTAGGGAGAAACTCAGTTGGTCCAGACCTTACCCTATTTCAGGGTTCCGGATCAATTTCTGCGGCCTGGACTACCCTTTTTCGGACCTTGGGACTTTTCTTGATTTGTTATTTGTCCACCTTGATTGGCTCCCTCCTTTTCCTAAATCACGGATCCGGTACTGTTAAGGGGCATAATTCTGATTTGTATTTACTCTGTATAGTACGCGGCATTTTTATGCCTTCGACGGAAAGAAGAATTTATGCATTGGAAAGATAATTAGCACGATAAACGTCCAAAGATTCAGCTTATGAAAAATGATGAAATGACTGCAATCATAAAATATATTTGTACATCCTTTATATATACAATACATTTTCTGAATAATAAACTAGATGAACATTAACCCTTCTCACTAACCCTCTGTACACCAAAATCATGATCGACTACTTAAAAATTTCTTAAAGTGTCACTTAGAATTCGGAAATATTCATTTCCCGCATTAACAATCTTATCATATATATATAATCCGGCTAGGTTTGCCGGATTTTGCCACCAGAGGGCCAGACGACATGTTGGACAACGCGTAACACGCTTGGTGATTGGATGACTGAGCAGCCTAATTAGCGTGTTGACCTAGCAACCCTTACATGTAAATGTACTTCCGTGATGCACACTCCAGAACATTCGATATGCCTGTCCTTAGTTTGGAATTTAAGTGTTGCGTGTTGTTTATAAAGCTATGTGTAAGAGCGTATTTTATTGGCTGCTAGTTGCATCATACCCACAATGCCTGTCCAACGTCTGGTGTCTGGTGTATATATATATATATATATTGAACTATTTAACCATATTACTGGTGTTTTAGTTATTCAGTCTGTACTGATTAATTGCCCCATTCCGTCTGCGGTTTTTCCTCAGCTCTTTCCCTACGACATATATTTGTAAAGCGTTGTTTGTTTTGGCTAGGTTTGCCGGATTTTGCCACCAGAGGGCCAGACGACATGTTTGACAACGCGTAACACGCTTGGTGATTGGATGACTGAGCAGCCTAATTAGCGTGTTGACCTAGCAACCCTTACATGTAAATGTACTTCCGTGATGCACACTCCAGAACATTCGATATGCCTGTCCTTAGTTTGGAATTTAAGTGTTGCGTGTTGTTTATAAAGCTATGTGTAAGAGCGTATTTCATTGGCTGCTAGTTGCATCATACCCACAATGCCTGTCCAACGTCTGGTGTCACAACCTGTCATATTCCAGTTCAACTGGCAGCGTATAGGCAGAGCAAAGTAAGCTGTCTGTCCGCTGTTTCCTGTGGGTCCTCTCCGTCAGGGACCAATTATGCAGAATGTACTCACCAAGGAACATATTGACGTTGACCTTGCATACGGCGTTGATAAATTAATTTGAAAATGTACTGGCACGTTTTTATCTCCTTTATGAGGTATGATGTTTCTATCGCCCGCTGGCTGGTAGGTTTGCTTCTCTGTTTGCTACTTAAGTTAAAAGTTACGAACAGATTTAAATGAAATTTCGTGGAGGGTGAGGGTAATTCCAGGTTGATGATCCGGTAAATATGTGAGTTATCTAGATTATAGTGGCATCTTTAGGGTTTGTTGTCCATTGAGAGATAGGTTAACTTGTTTATCCCAACGGAAGACGAGAGAGCCCTCATTCATTGGTATAATGTCTGCTTTTGGCAGGGCAGAACTGGCCCGTGGTGCATGCATTCATCTATTGTGGGGCTTCCGTGAACCGCAAAGTTAGATCAGGATCCTGGGGATATATGTGGTCGTTGACTACTCTCTAGTTTTCTTTCGAAAGGAAATAAATCACAGTAGATCTTTTAAGCTGCCCACTCACCTACCTTTTAAAAAGAGTTTATGTGATTTCAAGTTTCTTCTGTGTATATATAAATGATCTAAGGGTAATTCTGGTTGTGAAAAGTTCTGAAAAGGCCTTCCTGAAGGATGTATGAACGTGTTTATCTACAGCATGTCTGTATACACAGCAATGTTGACAAACGGGAAAAACAGGTAACCTAAAGTGGTAGGTTGCATATATGCGTAGGTAAAAAAGGTCACTTGTTGCAAAACGCGATTTGCAAAGCTCTGGCTTATCTAAGTTGCTGCCAGATGCCCTTGTTGAGTTTGTTTTGATTATTTTGGCGGGTCCCCACATATTTTAAGCACGTTGATATACACAAACAAAGCAGCCTGTGTACTGTGATATCCACGGTTCCTGGCCCATTTTTATAAAAGCTCCAAGGTCAGATATGTGATTGGGCCACTTTAATCTTAAAAAGACAAAACAACAAGATACATCCATGCAGCTAGATAAAAGAAATTGGTAAAAATAAACTCATTTCATCGTTTAATCGATAATATTGATCCTAAAGACAGAAAATGGGTTATTATTTTTTGTAACAATATGAATGTCCAAAACATACATCAGATAGGAAAACACACAAAGTGTTCAGCCTCTTTCCTGCATGCTGGTTGTTTCTAATATAATTTTATACCTTGATCAACATTTTTTTCTCAAATCTGTGATATTTATTACAATTGTTCAGTTTTCTTTATTATAAGAAATAACATGTCAGGAATTCTTACATAAGAAACAGGAAATAATGCGGTCACTAGGTTTTAAACTGAAGACTCCAGCAGTAACTGTTTCCCAAAACCTCCGTCACGAAGGAAACACCAAACTCCATTTAGAAACCGACATTGCGCCCACCGGGCCATGTAATTTAATTTCCTGGTATTTTGGTCGCCATTTGCTCCCTGGTTATAGTGTTATGGGCACATTCAAGCCTTGTTCTTAATCTGCAATATGTTCCATATACCCAAGAGGTTTTCAAGTAGGGTCCCCTTTTTGTACTAAAATCTTCCCAATAAATAGAGGATTAGGGCAGCTCTTTGATAAAGCCTTCTATAATCAAACGAACGTACTCAGGGGTTTTCTTTAAAACACATTTATCTTAGAACCACTTTCCTCTGGAACATAAACCCGTACTCAACGTCACATCAAATGTTCAACATCAGTAAGCGGCTTATTCATCCACCATTTGCAATTTAACGTCCTACATACACGAGGTCAACATAACATAGGTTTCGGGTATAGTTCCGAAATACAGAGGAAACATTAAATATTTTATATTGCAATATTATATAATTATATTATGATTATATTTTATATATATATATATACATTGTATATAATAATATTGTAAATTATTTCAATATATATATGTAATATATATAATATAATAACGCTGTAAGCTTCATTCTAACAACTTTCACCTGATGATCGGGTTGCATTCCGTGAAACAGTCTGTAGTGGATTTACAGTGTTTTTTCTTCAGTGTAATAGAATAATAGATATTATACATTATTTAAGTGTTAATATATATATATATATATATATATATATATATATATATATATATATATATATATATACACACATGGAGAAGGAGAGAAGAGAGAAGGAGAAAGAAAGGGGGAGAAAGTTTATTCCGGTTATTATTGATTCAATTTTAAGCAAATAAATTCACTTTTATATTAAACTTATTTATTTTACACGGAATGTACAAACATGTTTGAAAACTTATCCTGTGCACTGTCCAAGGCCCATATGGTAGCGTTCGGTAGTCTAAATGAGGTGGAAGACAAACACACATTGCCGGCCAGTATTCTCCGTTCTGCAGAAGAAAAACACGTTACTGGTACTGTATTCTCCCAGGTGTAGATAGTCAATATGGACTAAGAGTCTGGAATAATTGAGCGTTTATTCGGTCCCAGTGTTAGTTCAGATCGATTTGTTCACACATGTACAACACAGCGCCCTAGTCCTACTCGCCGTCAGCACGTACTATATGTATATATACACTTTTTCATGTTCTATCGCCCGTAACTTTATACGCTTGTGCTAATATGCGAGATGATCATCGAACATTCATGAATCCATTAAGTTGTCTCGTTGTCTTCCACTATGAACGCTTCTGTCTACGCCATAGTGAGATTGATCTTTATTATTCTCTGTCTGTCTGTCTCTGTCTCTCTCTCTCTCTCTCTCTCTCTCTCTCTCTGTCTGTCTGTCTCTCTGTCTCTCTCTCTCTCTCTCTCATATAATGACATAAACTGTCGTATATCACGCTGTCTGTCAGGTAGATAATTATAAAAAGATAAAATAAATACAATTCTCTGCAAAATTATGTAAACTTGCCATACAGCAGGAATAATTGTATTTTAAATTAATATTATTGTTTATTATTATTATTATTATTATTATTATTATTATTATTATTATTATATAAAAATAAAATAGTAATACTTTACATTTCAAAGTCACCAAGTTTATAGTCTTGGCCTATCTCTTTATGGAAAAAAGGTTCCGGTGCATGCCAAAAGAAATTTTTTAACTCTTGGCCTGTTACCAAAACTTTGTAGAATTTATTGTTTTCGAATAAGCCCCATATTTTCAAGCTTGCTGATCTAAGAGTATACCCTTTCATATTATTGGGTCGTTTCAGATAATCTGTGTCATGTATTCATGAAGCAACAGTTTTATTATTCATTGAACATGGATTGAACTAAATATTATGCATATGCACCATTTCAAGCTATGTGAAATAATAATGTATCCTCCCGGCAAGCTTACAAAATTTCAAGTATTCAGATTTTACCCAAAAAATCGCCCGATTTCTTCACACATTTTAGTTCCAGAAACCGTGGAACAATTTATTTTTGTTGTGGCCTAAATTCCCATTCCAAATCTCATTTTCTCCTTATGGTCTGTGTAATAACTGAGTTCCCACCAATTCTTGAAACCGTAAAACTGAAGATAAAAAGGTCTTCATTAAGAGAAACTCACTGAAAGAGTCTCCAATCGCATAAGTGAAAGTTTAATTGGCCTAAAATAGAGAGTGGTCCGTCTGTTTTATTTTATTTTCATCCCAAGCTGCTATACTAGATAATTGATTATAGTGGCCTTTAATTTAGAAAGAGTTAAACAATAATAACCTGGGATTTCAAAAAGTTATCATGGCATTATCAGTAATTTTGTTTTCTTGAAATTCCAAGATTTCTCATTAAAAGGTATTATCAGAAAAACACAACACTGCTGCCCCCGCCCCCCCCCCCCCCCCTCTTTCTCTCTCTCTCTCTCTCTCTCTCTCTCTCTCTCTCTCTCTCTCTCTCTCTCTGTGCCTTTGTATTCGCACTAAACATGGTCATCGAAAGGGTAGAAAGAACATTGCTCAGTACCTTGCTTCCGATACAGTCAAGATATAGGTAAGATTTTCTGGCGGCCGTGTACAAACAAAAACAGGGCTTTCATTCAACTGTTAGTGAACATACAGCAAATATTGATTCGAGGTCTGTTGGCAAAGCCAGCTTTAGCTTTATACTTACTCAAAAGCCCCACGTTCGTAAACCCGTAAGAAGAAAACGCATGCAAATGCTTTATGGTTAATACAACTGGAGACCGACCGGACGAAGGCAGTACTAATGCATTATCTAATGTGGGCAAATTATTAGTGTAATTGCCTAAACGTGCTCAGGAGGGTGCTTAATTATTCAGTGTGTAGCACGGTCAAGGTGTCCAGCTCGCGTGATGTGACCAACAGTGGAAGCTGCCGTAAGCGTCATATCGATGGCTACCGTGCGCGAGATCGTCGCCATGGAGGCATGAAAATGAAAATGATTTCAATTAACGACTGACAGCGCTGTATGTCAGGTCTGTCAAATCGAAGCACTGCATATTTTTCCCCATTATCTATCATTTGTTTTTTTTTTTTTTTTTGCTCTCCTGCCTAAAATCAATTTATTTTTGCATGGGTATTAAACACCTTACCTTGGTAGAGTATACAAGACTATCGCAGGATGTTTTCATTTAGTTACCGACAGCATATTCTGAAAAGTTTATTAATATAATTAAGCAGCTGCAGTTATATGGCTTGAAAATGGCAGGAATTTTCAACAGAACAGTTGGGTCTCGCAATTTCACTACACCTTGACCAATTCTTTTAAACCCTTTATCATAAATACATTTAAAATCCTCAATGTAATACAATCTGGTAATGTCTAAATTCAAGAAGGGTCGCTCACATCATAATTATTTAAATGACACGCAATCATTTCTGTATTATCCAACAAAATGAGTAATATCCGCGATCTGGGGCTCTGGCGCTAACAAAACTTACCCCCCCCCCCCACCCGTTAAGCTGTAAAATCTCTCATTTTATCTATTTCTTCTCCAATTTAAACTTAATTAATTTTCATTTTATATATCTTTTTATACCCTATCAATTAAATTATTGATTTATCCACAGTTTATTACATTCTTATTTATAAGTTGAAGATATTAATGAACAGCACAGTGTCTAAGATGACATCCAAATGTTTCTGTACTGAGGGAGGGAGTCTTTCCGTCATTAAACTCTGCTGGATCTTAACACCGAGGTGGACACTCCCTCCCATACCCTCCCCTGCGTACCTGTAATTAGCTTTACAAATGAACATGGCTTTAGATTTAATTCATAGAAGGGAAAAAAAACAACAAATATTTGTATTTTCCATAGGCTGAAAATAAATTACATATATAGTTATAATTAATATATATATGGAGATATACATATACATAAATATATTGCTCAATATACATCAACCGCTAACCCATGCAGTATATTAGCGCCTGCCTGTTCTCGAATTTCTGGATCCGCCACTGTCCTGTAGCTATTTTAGAATCATTAAAATTATGTTCAATGAGAGAAATAAAAAAGCCAATGGCAATTTGTTTGAGTGCACATCAAAACGTTTCAGGAACTTAAAATTAAATTAAACAATTTATCAAATAATGCTTTCCGTGGTATTTTTTTTTCAAAAGGCATTTGAAGGTATCGTGTACAGTCTGTACACAAATATACATAATGACCAACATATAACATAGGTAAATGGGGTGTTTATATCATACCCTTTCTACAGCGACGTTAAACCACCACCTTTTCTTGAACAAATGTTACGAGTATATAGGAAACACGCGTGTGCTCGAGATGTCATACTGAGGTAAGAAAAGATAAAAAAACTAAATTGGATCAGATGAGATCCAGATCCAGTTAAGCCAGATCTTTTCGCTTAAGCCTTTTGAGGCTCGTCTGGTGAATCCCTGTTATTAGCATATTCGCAGGCCAGACCTGTCCAATCGCCTTGAAGTTTAAAATGTTGTTTATATATTAATTAATAAAAGCCCTATGCTTCACACCATGAGTGCTTATTTTTCATCACTTCTAGGTTTAGAGGGATGGTCAGTATGTGTGCATAATTTCTCTATAGAACTTTCGCTGTCCTTGGTGCAATCATATCCTCTTTTGTACGGACACGCAATATTCTAGACTGCGTCTACGTTGCTAATAATAGCTCTTTTTTAGTTGATAGGCCTACATCTATGTGGAGCAATTAATATGTAACAAAGACGGCGTCAGGCCTGACTAATTTTTTTAAAGGGAAATATACTGTAACTCTAGAGCAGACGACAACATACAGCAGACGACAACTCGCAGCAGACGACACCTTGTGCACAGTGCCAGGAAGATGCCGCCAATAATCGTTGGGGAGGCCTGTATGAGTGAAAGACTTCAGCTCTCCGCTGATCGATGGTTATAACAGCTGGTAGTTTTCCACACGTAGGCCTACAGTTATCGATACAGCGGCGTAAATCGCTCCTTTATTTAACACCCGCCAACCACATTCTCTCGGCTTGTGCCGAGCCTGGCAGCAGATTAACGATGATGCCTCATAAAGCCCGGACAGACAGACCCCAGGTCAATACCAGCCATATGTAGATACTGATGACATTATCGATACGTTTATATTGATATCAAATAGATACTTTAGCTGCGTCGTCTGTGCTTTGTATCACTCAACTATGTACACTTGATATGTGATCTTTTATGCTGGTAATGAAGTATAATGCAGCTGTTACATATATTTATCTATATATCTCCGGCAAATCATTTATCTCTGACTGCTTATTGCACCAAAGAACTTAACTACAAATCTATTCATATACTGGTTTAGGGATCTCAATGATCTCCGTGGTACTTATATAAGCATCAAATGTTAAAAGGTTAATAAAATGTACATAGGTGCGCTGCTGTTGGCCGATCAGCTCAGATGACGGTACTAAATATGGCTGCGCCCTGTTAAACAATTTGTTTTTCGGAAAAAATAGACGAATTAGGAAGCTACTTGTCTTGTCACACCGAATTATTTGACCTTTAAAAACTGACTTTTTTGAGACAACGGGAAGCTTTAAATCAGTTTGTTCTTTGGTCATTTGTGCTGCGATTAGAATTACTTGTCATAAAGACAGTTTTGGGCAAGAAAGGTAACTTGCTTAATTTTATAACGGGGAATGTTATAAATAGTTAATAAAATTGGTGATCAAACCAGGTTTAGTTCACCCATCTTCCTTCTCGAATAACTTTCCATGAGGCAATAGTTGGACTGCAGGTTGCAGCAGGTAACCCAGCCCTCTGTTAGGCCTACATAAATTTGTGCATTACTTCTATGACAGGCAAAGGTGGACCAGAGCGTTATAAAATGCGGCGACTGACCGCTACTTTATAGTGGAGTCATGATGTCGCAGTCGAAGACACGGAAAAACTTTTCTAATGACTCTGCAAATAAACATTCTTGTAAATATATTAAATCAGTCTGTAATGAGAATTGTAATGGTGGTAATGATTTTTTTCTACGACTAAAACGGAAATGCACTAGATAGTCCAGCTGTTAAGAGAAGAATAGTGCAAAGAGTGAAAGAAGCATGAAATTTGGCATAATAGTTGGCCAAACCATACTTAACATTTTCAGATATAGGGCCAAGCGGAATTCATCCGATCTTGGTCAAAATCCAAGATGGCGGCCAAGATGGCCGCCGGATTATCAAATATCAATACATTCGGTTATATTTATCCTAGAATGCCTTCCAAGTGCACTATTTCAATGTTTTTAGGGTCGATAAATTCATTTATACGGATTTAAAGTCTGTAAAATGGCTCTGTGAATGAATCCTGGTTTTGTTTATATTGAAATTGTCCTACATTTACTCTTATTTACTAGCACAGAGTTCTGCAAAGTAGTCGCATACATTGTGATCGTAGTCAAATGAAAGTGTCATTTGCTGGCTTAGGTTTGTCTGCTTTGTCATGAATTCGGATGCTTTAATAGTAGAACCTTTAATAATATAAACCTTTGTTAGGGCAATTGGAAAATATCAAACGCATAAATCCAACTGTGCTGACATTTAACATATATATTAATTTTACATATTTGAGCCCAATGTCTGCTTCAATGTAATGGAATGGACAATTAAGTGGTAAAACGCTCGGCTATCTCCACTGGCGCCCCAGGTTTACACAGCATCATTCCTATTCCTAATGGGTTATAATGGGCCATCCAAGGTGATTGAATTCCTCCTTGTCCTTGTAATAGTAATTACAATTAACTGTACAATCCATATTAATTATATATTATAATAAAATAAATTAGACAATCCATATAATATTAAGTTTATCCTGCTTATAACTTTTATATCAGACTGGATGCGTGCGTGGCAGGATACAGACCTATGTAAGAAGCTCACACCTGTTAGCTGTATAGATTCCGTGTTGTGTGTACCTACTGAAATTGTACTAAAAGTCCCTTTTTCATCAGTACACCCAACAGTAAACTTGATAAAATTTGCTAAATACTGCACTTTTAGATGAAAGTGTCATTTGCTGGGGTAGGTTTTATTATATTAATATTTAATATCTGACTTTCTCTGTTTGAAATCCCTTATTTGCATGCTAACGAATCTATTAACTGCTTTGCCGAGGTGCGGGATGAAAGAAACTTAGGTTGTCTGGTATCAGTGGGATTTTCAAATATCAGTGAAGAATAGGTAGGGTTTTCGAAAATCTACAAACATGATATTTAATGTTACCATCAACCTAACATTCATGTAAATCTTGATTAGTGCAATAACAAAATCAATTAGTTCTGCTGAAATTTAATTTACATGTTCTAGTTTAAAGTATTTGAACACCATGTCTGTTTAAAAGGAAAGACTTTTATTTATAATGAATTTAGAGTACATGCGCATGACAAGATACGCGCTTATGTAGAAGCTCACACCTGTGTGCTGTATGGATTTTAAGCTTCTTTTGCCATGAATTCGGGCTTTCAGAATGTATGTTGGCAAGAAAACAGAATCCACACACATTAGAGGTGCGCAACATGTTGCTTTATGCTGCCTTTGTACTATGGTGATGAATGCATGAAATAACACTCATGGAGATTACTAATTTTGTGATATGGTGACGATGCAGACTTTAGACTGCATGATCGTAGGAAAGAACCGACACGTGTCAGTAAAGTATCACTGCCATTTGCTGTGATGTAATTTTTGTGATATAAAACCTGTTCCTTCCCAATGAATTGCCATTAAAATTCACTTTGCATAATGCGTTGGTGTCAACAAAATACTTTCATTTGCTGACATTATGCACATTTGTAGATTCATGTAGTACATGCATATATTGTTAGAATTATTAACCACATGTATGAGTCGGTGCTGCCAGGTTCAAGCTAGCTGATCTTTCATGGATGGATACTAAGAAAATGGTACAGCAAGACGGAAGATAGAAAGTCTAATTCACAAAAAAAGGTTGAAAAATATAATGCACCCTCAGGTTCCAGACATATATTCTTTCTTCATTAACTTGATTACTTAAAAATTCAGTAAAGAGTTTGGTTTGAGTTTTTATCGACTTGATTGGTGATTGTAACTTTGCTGTGCTTTCAGCTTCTGAGCTCTGGCAACCTTTGTACTTTCCCTTTATGTCAGTTTTATGCCCAAATGCAGAGTGCTTGGGAAACTTGTATTTCATACCATTCGCTTCATCAAGCGAACATATATTAATGAGGATAGACTACTTCTGAATTTGATTACTAAACAGAACAGTTTATTACAATAATCTTTTTTTTGTAATATTGCCAGCAAATTTTATAACCTTGCCTGAATATTTTCTTTTATATTTTGCAGGACAAGAACATTTTTCTTCTAGTAAAACGCCCACAATTCCAACTTACTATCGGTTCTTTTTATCTTATGTACAAAGTTCAGTCAGACCTACTATCATGCATTCTGTGCACATGAAGATAAATTGTTTCAATAAATGAAGCAAATATTTATTATTTCTAATTATCATTATATTAAAAGTGTGCATTATGTAAGCAAACGAAGTATTTTAAGACATCACTTTGAAATGCAAAGTTAGCTTATTGGCAAGGATCATAAACCAGATTATCAATGTAGATGGTAAACGGCAAACTGCACAAATGTCTACAAGTGTCCAGTTCTGTCATGCACCACCACCACAGTACAAAGATAGCATATACGGGGTTAGAACGTCGCCTCGTGGTTAGGACGTGTTTGTAGGTTCAAACCCCGTAGATGTCGCAATGGCATAATGGTGAAATCTTGCCACAAACCATGAGATTTTCTCTAATGTCATAACGATAGGTTATTACTTCTTTCTAACAACATACCATCTTTATCATATGGATAAATTCATTCTCATTCAGTATAAAGTGATACCAACAGGCCTAAATCTATCACTTTAAAAGAAAGTGTAGCATACAGCATAATGTGGTGAGCCGCTAAATATGTACTGATTCTTTCTTCATGCAAGCAAAGCCTTAAAGCTGCACCGTCACCTCAAGGCAAAAGAGCCACAACTTATAAACAAATTAAATTTCTTTTACATTGATTGTACTACTGGTTATAATTACTACTACAAGGCACTTTCCGTGGCTCGGATGGCGAAGTGGTGGATGGAATCAGAGGACACGAAGAAAACAACCGACTCTGTATGGACCACAACAATCCACTCTCATAGCAACATCGGCGACAGAAATTTGGTCGCCAGTGAAGAGAGCCGAGCGTTTTACCAGTCAACTGTCCTTTTCATTACACTGAAAGAGACATAGTGTTCAAAAACTTAAAATTAAGAAATATATTAAATTTCGGCAGGGTAATCAACAAATACGTTTTACCTTTAGACATGCTGGTAATAAAGGGTAATTTTAGCACAATTTCAATACCAACCAGATCAGACTTCATTCACACATGCATGATACAGATCTTGAATCCTTATAAATAAATTTGTCGATCCTACAAACAAAGTAACAGTGCACTTGCAAAGCATTCCAGGACAAAATAACTGACTATATTGGTATTTTATGTTTCGGTGGCCATCTTTGCCGGCATCTTGGAGTTTTAGCAAGATATCGTGTATTCCGCTCGGCCCCATATCTGAACATAGAGAGTATGGTCTGGAAAATTATTATGCCAAGTTTCATTCTTCTTTCCAGGTTTTCATTTCAATTCTTCTCAATATGCAGCTGAACTGTTGACTAATGGGAATATTACCAAATTCGTGATAAAAACCAGCTGAGTACCTGGAGAGGGTTTGAACCTCAAAAATTGAATTTCTCAGTCCAAAAAAACATAATACTAATTGACATTTTATCATTTGGCGGCCATCTTGGCCGCCATCTTGGATTTTGGCCAAGATAATTTATTTTCAGCTTGGCTCATATCTGAAATTCATCAATAAGCTCCAAAGAATACTTTTGCCAACTTTCATGCTTTTTCATTTTTTGCACAATTCCTCCATATAATGGGAGCTTAACCGCTGGACTAAGAAAAATTAATATATTCAAGAACATCTAGGACAATGCCAATGTAATCATGTGGAATGTTTCGGACTCTAATTTTACCATGCCAAGATCATTGAGGTACAATTTACATAAATTGGCATATTATAAGTTCTTGCGTAGTTCACGTGGCTCATGAGAGAGGGCGTTGTACTAACCCCTTCGAGAAAAAGCAATCTTCTGAGGATTTATGGGAGAATATGAGAAATGACATCCCCGTAGTAAACACTTGTGATCGTTATCGACATTTCAAGGCTACAATTGGCATTTCCGAGGCGTAGTCACAGAGGAGTTGCGTGAAAAGCGTCGAGTGGCACAACCGTCAATTTCAATACATACATGTATAATACCTCCATATTCAGATTAACAACTTGATGAGGAATGCACGGTCGGACGGAAATCGCTCAGCATCACATGGCGTCAGGACATTTTCGGATTCCCCATGCAATTTATTTTTATAAATGTATCCAGGAATGTAACCAAGGTGACTTATATTTCTAACCGACAGAGGAGCATCTAAATTATTTGACACCCTGTAGTCAGTACTATAAATATCTTGCATATGTAATGGACCCTACCCATTACAGATATTAAAGTGGTTGCTCAGTTACATATATCATAGACTCTGTCTTTCATATCAAAAATTTCCTATAATAATTCTTCCTTCTAAATTATGAATAAATACATCCTAAAAGCATTATATATATATGTGTGTGTGTGAATGTGTGTGTGTACGTGTTTGTTTATAGGGGAATTCAGAAAAAAATCCCTAATTTAGGGCTTAATAACTTCAAAAATATTGCCTGTAATTTGTTGGTAGTTGTTATGAAGGGAAATGCATATAAACTGTCTATATGTCTATAAAAATTCAGGAACACTTATTGATTTGTCAAAAGAATAAATTAGCAAAGTGAAATTTGCTGTATTCAGTGTTAGGTTTTGCATAATGTTCCTGGCTGTCGGCGTCAGTGTCATTTGGGTACAACATTTGTTACTGGTGTGAAAGCCTTTCTCTTGTTCTTGGCCTTCGTGACAAGGTACATCATTTTCTGCAAAAAAAAAAAAACAAAATAATATACTGTTCAGTTGAATTCTGAACTCTGCTGATAAGGAATTGATTAAGTCTTCCTTCACAGAAACGGTATGTAGAGGGACACACATCGGAAGAGAATTTCAGGGAAAGGATGGTATCTACGTTCTGTGAATAGAGTAATCAATCTTTTTAACCACTTTTCAGTTGTTCGACAAGCTGGGAGTGGCAGGCCAACGACTGAAAGAACCGGAGCAAGCGAGATATACAAAGAAAAGAACATTTTTTCTCAAAAGGAAAATCCGGGTATACATTAGTCCCTGAGGAAAATTGCCAGTAACTTGGGGATAAGGCAAACATCAGTGCACTAATTAACAAAAGACTTGAATCTCGTTATGACAAACTGTAATTGACAAACTTAATAACAAACTTTTATCGGTAAGGCCATCACACCTATACCTAATGTGCTCCAACCAGGTGACCACGTGCGTTATGCAGTACCTAACACTTGATATTACAAATTTCACTATGCAAATCTACACATCAACTACCAAGAACTTATATGCAGTATTTAAAAAGTGATTAACCCCTAAAATTGGGGACTTTTTCTGATTCACCCGATATATATATATATATATATATATATATATATATATATATATATATATATATATATATATATATATGATGTATTTCTAAAGCATGGCTATCGGACTGTCAACACAAGGGAAGAAGTTGTGATGTGAAGTCAATCCATTATAAAGATCATGTGAATAGTTAGCTGGAAAAGCATGACTCAGTTGGTATTCTATTTGGACTGATAAGGCCTACTTCTAATAATAGGCATGCTGTGTCAACAGTCCTGACAATAGTCATGCTGAAAACTACACTGCCAAGACTATCACCAATTCACATTGCTATCGCTGACCATAACAGAATACACATGAAGGTATATGGCCAAAACCCGTCCTGTGGAAGACATGTTTGGAAGCGGTCGGATGGAGGGAACAGTATTCTAAGTTCTAAGAGAATATTTTCGCACATGGGGATTATTACGTGATAGTAAACAAACATGTTTATTGTTCAGTCTGGTATGTTGTATGTGACATGATACGGTGAGAAGATATAAACAATGACATATACTTTTTCTCGAGATTATCAGTGAAGTTTTCGATATAGCGTGTATTGCCACTCTGATATGTCGGTAGATGATTTTCTTTCAGAAATGACGCTAGTGTATATACTTTAATACAGGTAACGTGTGACTGATCAGAAGAGCAACACACTGCCAAAAACATTTCCTTTTAAAATGAAATTTCTTGATAAGAAAAATTTTCTTTTGACAAGAAATCTACAAGAAAGTTTACCTTAATTTTTAAGACACAAATATAAACTTGTCAAAGGAAATATTTCCTTGACTGGTGTAAGACAAAAAATTCTTACTGACTCGCAAGAAAATATTTTTGTCATAAGATTTAATTTGTAGAAAAAAAAATTATTTTTGTTATGTGCAACCACATACCTCTGTGGAAGTGTAATATTTTTTCTTGCCAAAGATATTTTTTTTCTGATAGCAAGAAAAATTAGTTTATCAGAAGAAAAAAAATCTTGATATAAGAAAGAAGAAGAAACAACAAGAATTTTCAAGATATTTTTTTTTCTTATAGTAAGAAATTATAAGGAGTGGTTCAGGAAAATTGATCCTGTATTTTTGGCAGTGCATGATTTTTACCCGCCAAATTGATTATTAAAACTCCTTTCTATCTATTTCTATTTCTGTTTCAGCCCTGTTGCCACTTGTTACTGCAATTCTACAACCAGTTGACTCCCCATCATTTGTGGTTTTGAAAGATGACAAACCATGTCTGAGAGCGGACTTCAAGGGCAACCTAAATATAAAATACCCAAGCCCGGCCGAGAAAATGGTGGGATATATTTAAATAAGATGTTATTATGTCACACAAAACCCGTTATACCTTAAACCCGTCTATGTTATCCAATGTTGCATATGAAACATAATGGTATATCCTAGGGCTGAAACGGGTACAAAATTTTGGACTCGAGTACCCGATAGGCAATACCCGACTCGGACTCGAGTACTTGTTACTATGGCAACGCTGTAAAATTAAACTGACATCTGTTTACCGATGCAAAAATACACCAATTTGACTTCATGATGGCTTAACTTTAACCAAACGAAGGAATAGATATAAAAATACTAAAATTAGACAGTGGAAAACTCCATTCGAAAGCATATAACTCATAAATGTAATTCTCTTCGAAATAAACTGTACAGTATGATTATTACTTCGATAATGAATAAATAGGCCAAGACTGCCAGTAAATTTGCAGTAATATTTAGATATGCATGTACATAACGAGTACTCGAGTCCGAATTTTGGACTCGAGTACTCGGTAAGTATTACCCGGACTCGAGTACTGAGTACTCCTTTCAGCCCTAGTGTATCCGTCCACTTTTGCACGTACAACATACATTGGAAGGGCTTGGGAAATTAACCGAAGATAGTTGAAGTAATATATTATTATACTTTGAAAATTACTTTTTTTAAGTAGAGATAAAGGTAACTACATGTATATATATATGATGAGAATAATTTATCATTTAGCCTTCGGGTTTTAGGGTTTAATAATATACAGAGGAATACGCAGTGTATGTACGTTATCGACAAGCGATCACTAGAAGAATTAAACGCTGTAACCACTTGACTATATATGTCCTACCATTCCTTTTTATTCTGAACTTTAGGTTTTCATGTATCTTTGAACTCAAAACCCAATATGAATTTTCAGACGCATTTAGCTCATACCAGCACCCACTAATCAAGCTTATAAAAAGGGCTTCTAAATTAATAAGGATTGGAAATATTGGCGAGATTTAGGGTAAATATATTTCTAATATGACTTTTAGTAATTAAACCTGAACACCAAACTAAAATGTACCTATGAATTTATACTGGATTCTACTGTAAAATCCATTTTGTTTTTATTTATTTCCAGGAGGAGGTAGACGAGACGATACCGGCCAATGCTACTGTCGGCGGGTTCTGTGGAATCAGTAAAGCCATCATGATGATAGTCTGGGGGAACGGAACCTTCAGACTCGAAATGGAATTTAACAAGGTCAGGGTCATCAAGTATAACCAAAATGTCAAAGGTCAAAATCAGTCAAGCCCGCCATTAAGTTAAATCTTAACCCAAGTTAATGGAGTACGATAAAGTCAAGGTAACTCTAGGTCACTAAGGTCAAGGTCTTTTTTTTAAATTTTAGTCGCAGGGGTCAGAGACACTGATAAGCACCAAGCAAAGCGACCAGGGTCAGACGTCCGAGGCCAGCACTAGTAATATAGGTTACGCCCATCCGCCAGAGTTCATTTCTAGTCATTAGGAACCTCCTTATGTAGGGCACTGTGCGACGGCTGGGACTGCTTGTCTCAACTTTACATTTTACATTTCATTTCACATGCGAATGCTTATTAATTCATACTTGCCACAAAAACATCCATATGCATGTAATTTGCCTTTAAACAAACTTTCTTATCCAACCTACTTGAAAAGCCTACATTACCCTCTTCACTGCATTTATACCAACGAAATCTGGGTATCATTCTGTACAGTGTGCTGTAGGTCAATATTAGAACTTGATTTAAAAAGGTCAATATTAGAACTTGATTTAAAAGGTCAATATTAGAACTTGATTTAAAAGGTCAATATTAGAACTTGATTTTAAAATGATTTGTCTTTCTCTACTGTCAAGTGTTAACAGTCATCCTCTTTTGCAGGACCCAGACAGCAAGGTCAACCCTGAATGGCACGGCACAGAGGCGAAACTAACATTCAATACGACAAACCGACATTACTTCAAGAAGTTCGGCAGAGGTGATTTTTCTTATATCTACCATATACTCATTAATTTAAATCCATAGCATGGTACACAGAGTTCTGGGGTCTAGGGGTAGAGCATACGACTAAAACCAGGAAGTCGTGAGTTCAGATCTCAGCCGAAGATCGGTGTAATTTTTCACGTCTAAACCTGCAGGCCTAATGGAAGACTGTGCCCACAGCCGTGTATTACTCACAAATGAGTCCGTTTTTGGGGGGTTCCTCGGTGTTATGACACAGTTACAGGGTTGATTGCACACCCATTACCCAAGGTGCGGTAGACACCGGGCCTTGGTGCCACCAGGATACAACATAACATGAAAGAAAGCGGGTGCTACCGCCCTGTCACAAAGTCTCAAACAGGAATGGGACTTTGCAGATGTACATAATTAGATTCAAAATTAGACGGCATAAAATAATGAAGGCTGTATGCTCCAAAAAAAAATTACTTAAAAATCCACGGAAATGCTGCACATAAAAACCAGTCGCAAATTAAGAACGTTTTCATCGGGGGTGGGATCAAAGGATGCTCGGTATAATATCCCTTATAAATATTAAAATATTATATGTAGAGGAGCATGCTAATTCATACACATTTATGTAAATATGTTTGCTCTTCTATTTATTATTATTTATGTATTATTATTATTAGTAGTAGTAGTAGTAGAAGTAGTATTAGTATTAGTATTATTTATAAAAATAATTTTATATACTGTTATTATTGTGTAGATCTTGTCATTAATATTTTTTTTCTTTGTTTTGTTTTGAATGTTTTTTCACCACGTTTTGAATATGGAGTCACGTGACTATGAATTAATTTATTATGTAATTAATTATAGTGAAGCTTTGGGCCTGAGGCCTATATTTTCTTAATAAAACTCATTCATTCATTCATTCATAAATATATATTGTATAAATAATATATAACATGTAACATATATACAGACCGATTCAGGAATCATGGCTTTCGCTTGTGCAAACACTCTATCTGAAGATGTGTAAATGAAAACTGAACGATGATGACACACTTTAAATACTTGTTTTTTTTTTAATATGTAAAGAGTAAAATAAGAATGGGAAATTACAGCCTTTGCTTTTGTTTTGACACATCGTATATTCCAAGCAAAACCGTTCAAAACCAAATTATTTCATGTGAACTGTTTATATAATATTATATCAGAACTGGTTCCATTGTGTCAATGTAATGTGACAACAATATGCATCTATTAAGGTGATTTATGAAGATTAAGAATATGGTTAAAACTAGTCAGAGTCAAACCAAAATTGTAGTCCTCAGATACTATATATCTGTACATGTGACATTCGAAACAAATAAGCCAGTTTTGTATATATTAAAAATATAAGAACACCTCAACCGCAAAAAAATAACCTTATAATTTAATGTTTTTGCAGCCTCGCTTTTCACCGTGGCAACAAAAGGTGGCGAGTTGATGTTTTCCAGCCCTGTGGCCAAGGCGTACTCGTGTAACTCTGAGATCAGACACAAACTGACGGACATCAGGAGTCACTTCATCCCGGCCGAGGTCTACCTGGAGATGAAGGACGCCATCGTCCAGCCTTTCAATCTCCTCAGCAACGGTTCCTTCTCTGAAGGTAACTAGCTATCATACTGTCAGCCAGGCTATCAATAAAATATCTCCGAGAGACTTGGTTTTAATTGACAGGGTTGCCTGCTACTTCATTTGCTCGCACGTACAATGGTAGCGTCATATTGACCCTCTGGCATTACGACCAGATTACTAGCGCCAGAGTGTCATGACATCTACGTCTGAGGATCGCATTATAAGACCTTATGAAAATGCAAATATTTTCGTCATTTCTGACAACGTTTCATGGGTTACAGGTTCTCTGTCAATCAACATAAACTAGCATTTTTTGTGTACTTTCTAATAATACCAAATATGAGCGAGAAAAGTTCCTGTTTAACCCAGTACATTGGTAAACCCTCGGCATGTTTGTTGAATTTATGACCGCATGAACACAAGCATGGCTCGCACGGGTTACGGGACGCCGGCAACTTGCAGGCGACACAGGAAATGACCCGTGTCCATGGAGACGGTGTTTCAGGTTGGGTTGCGAGCTCACATATATACTATTGTGTTTATTCATTTTTAAGCATAATATTGAGATTATATGGGCCGTTTACCACAATATGAATGCAACCAGATGCAAGACCACTGCGATACATTGCTCCATATTACTAGTATCTCGACTCGAGTAGGTTTACCAGCCCTATTATCCGATTGCCTACTGAGTCGGGTTGTCACGGCTAGTACAATGGTGCCAAAAGCATTGCGCGCGGCCAAACAAAATCAACGTAACAAATATCAGCTGTGCATAGTACTCACGCTGACATTTTGACGTTTCAAAACCTTTTGATCTAAAATTAGTTACTGGCTCCTTTTGCTCGGTTCGTACAGGGAGTCTACGCGAGCAATTTGATTGGTCCAATTGCCGTTGTTTATAATTCGTGAAGTAGCAGGGAGACAGACCAGTTCCAGGAAATCTCTAGGAGCGAAGCTTATCGTGAGCCTGGCTTGTAGGAAGATGCATCCACAATTTCGAGTGGGCTCATATATATCTTATCTGATTAAACAACACACAAAAAAATATGTTCTATGGACTCAGCGCTACTGCTTCTCGCGGGTAATTTTTGGGTGAATGATAACTAAGTTCTCGATATTAATGTGGAAGAGTGGAACTGTTCCCACAATCACATCAAAGAAATCATAACTTATTGATAATGCACATTTTTTTATGCTTCTGACCACTTTCTTGTTGAACTGTATTCGCCGCCAGTCGACCTTCCAACGTGCTGCTTTTGTAACTTACCGGGAGGGGGGGGGGGGGGTCCTTTGGTAGAGATAACTGTTGTTTGCAGGGTTGAAACAAAATTGATAATTGTACCATCGATTTCTTTCAGTGGATATTTGTCCGGAGGACGGATTTTTACGACAAAAAAGTAACGTGGTCCCGTTGATTATCGCTGGTGTTATAGCTGGAATCATTACTATCATATTGATCGGATACTGTGTGGCAAAGAGGAAGAAGGTTAGTTACAAGGCGGTTGAATAGATGGCGCCACCAGCAGCAAGTTACTTTGACGTCACCTTGACATGTGCGAAAACAACCAAGCTATAAAATGGCCCTAGGTCACTGGAGAAGTCATGTACCACATAAACATTATGACTAAATATGTACAGCCTTGACTAATTTGACTGGCAGAATTCAAAGAACTGATTATTTGCCATTTGTTTGAAGTGACCAAACGAAGTTGCATTTAGAGCCTTTCATGTATATGTACAATAATATTATAACATATGATTTTAATATTTATTAGAAATAAATGTTGATATGGACATTTGTAAATATACAATTTAAAATAAATGTAGGTCTTACCCTACTCTACGGTGTCGCTGGAAGAAGGGAAATGCAGTACATTTCGAAATTTGGAAAACATTATTTGTATTAACAAGATATATGTATACAATAAAATCATATGCTTACATAGTATTATATTTCGTGAATAATGACAAGACATTATTTAAAGCAAAATACATACTAATTTTTATCATCTTTTCAGTATGTTTTACTTGCCAGATGGTACCTTGTTAGTCATGAATATTGTTATTCCAATAAAAACAAATTATCCTGTACATTTAAGTTTTGCTTTTATATACATGTATTTCATTTGCTATCCTGGCCTTGTGTATATTCAAACAAAATTAAGTCCAGTAATAGGAACGGGTTCATAGAGGGTGTTAACTGTTGAGGGGGTTTAATCCAACCTACTGGGAGCAATTACTATTTTAAAGGCTAATCAAACCCCAACCCAGGGACGCAGCCAGGATTTATGAAAGGGGGGGGGGGGGGGGGGGGATGCCGGGAGGCAGCAGCATATCTGCTGGCCAAAGAGTGCGCGCGCACACACATACACATTCATAGCAGGAGAAACGTTCACTTAATTATCATTTGTTACCTGCTGATAAAAGTACACAGTAATGAAACTAAACGTTATTAAGACAGTCACTGATATTTTCATATATTTACAAATACCTTCATACTTTAAATTTCTTAGCAGATACTTAGTTTTCACTCAAAGAAGGATAGGAGGGGCTTGCATGGCCCCCTGCGACTACCTGGCTATACGCCCCTGCACCCTTGTCCCTCCCTTCCTGGGACTGCGGTACCTTCTAGGGGTATTTGTCCCTCGGTGTAAAGGATAAATCCGTCTTTTACCAGTTTGGTATCCACCACTAAATAACTTCATTAAGCGCAAACAGGGGCCCTTTTACGACAAACGAAATCTAATAGCGTAGGCCAACAAAGTACGCGCTTTTTTTTTTTTTTTTTTTTTTTAGCTAATCATGTAGGTTTGAGTTTCGATAGGGTTGGTTGGGGGCATGGGTGGGGGTTCTTTTAATATAAAACGAATTAACGCAGGGATGTCCCTTATGCATGAATGACTACTGAATGTAGCAACTAAATACATTTATTAATCTCCAAGCTAATGTATACACAATCAATTAACGTGTTTGTTGCTTTTCCGAATTCCAAATTTTACTTGAATCATTCCTAAGATGTCCAAAGTAGGGAAAAGGGAGCAGTTTCGATGCGACGTTACTTTGGTTCGTTCATAGATTGGGGAAATATCGAATACTTTGACTACAGAATAACAAAATTAAAGACATTTGTGAAGCTTTTATTATAAACAGAAAACAAAAAATTTAAGGGAGTGATATAATAAAACTACTGATCACGAGAACATCATTTTTTCTCTCTCTTTATGCACTGTTTAGTGCGCGAGGCCACATGACAGTGTTTAATTTTTTTTGTCCAACGGGCCCGCAGTGAATTGGATGTTTGTTGGTCTGTTAACTTAAAATGAACTTAAAAGGCGAATGCGTTCACGCTTCCTATCACCTCCTATTTCCGCGTTTTTGCGAACCATGTGTTCCCCTAATTTTTATCGTTACTTTTTCTTTATTTTTTAAGGCCGAGACCCTTGGATTTTGAGTACATCGATGGGTTGCAGCCCGCACCTATGTAAACACTGCCACCTAAAAATGTACATCCGGCAATGATATCCGGACTTTTCGACAAACCTTGAACTTGTATTTTGTGAATCGGCCACAAGATGTCACTACCAATCAAACTTGGCGCACTGACCACCTGATTTCGGGGAAAACTCTACCGACCTGTTATTTGGAACTACTTGAAATTAAATGGCTAAATTTATAATGCACTGTACCATGTTTTAGTAAACTAATACATCGATGCATAGACATTTCGGCGACCTAGATGTACGTCAGATTATCATCGTTAAAGCATTGATAGTTTGTTTTAATTTCGTAAGAAGGCGCCCCCCCCCCCCCCCTAGATTTTAAGAACATGGGCTTCAGCCCGCTCGCAGGGTCTAGTTGACCCATATATACAATAGAACCTCCCCTATAGTGGGCACCTCGATACTGTGGGCACCTCTATATAGTAGATAGTTCTTGACAGCCCCTTTTTTCTCATTATTTCAGTTCAGTTTTTGGCCTCCTAAAAGCAGATACCTCTTTAAAATGGACAGTTTGGCCAAGTCTCAAGGGTGCCTACATTATAAAGGTTTTACTGTATGTTAAATTAAGTGGCTGTGTGCAAACTGTTCACAGACAAACGCACAAGTATCAATGCAACTTCTGATGAACTTTTCAATGAAGAACGGGAAACATGAATTTCAGTGAGAAATATGAATATAAGCGCAAAGTGCTTGTTCAGTCTTTTACATGTGTCTCTTTGACAAGACGTAAGGCCACACACAAAACAAAAATTGTTGTCTTCACGGATCTTTGTTTTGTGAAAGAGCACAGATTTCTCGGCATTAATATTAATAATTCGTGCTCTTACCAATTACGTGGACCTATAATGATAAAATGGTATCAGTGGATTACACTGTTTGGTCATATGCACCAGTTCAAGAAATGACGTGCATGTACCCTTCCTTAAACAAACTTTTATATATTTTGTTTTTAAAAGTAAATTAAATAAGTTAAAAAAAGGGGGGAGGGGGTCGCATGTATGCTCAGTATTTTTTGGGTGATCTAAACAAGAAGAAGCAGAATTCAAAGAAGTTTATCGTTTTATTTGGAACCTTGGTTGATTCTTAAAAAAACCCGATCTACTCGTACATGATATGTAGATTCATAACCCTGCTTTTACTCTTTAAATTTCCCTGACGAGGTGATATGCATTATCACATGGAGGCACAAAGTGCCTAGTCTTTGAATAACAAGATATTGAGAACAGAGTGTGACAGCAGCTTGCTAATTAATATGTAGAGAGAGAGAGAGAGTTAGAGAGAGTTTAGTTATGGATTCCAAATAAGGTATAGCACCTTTTGGCATGGATTTATCAAAGCACTTGTTGAATACATGAAAGAGCTTTACAATGGCCATGATATGACAGTATCAAAGTATTGATCTAAAATGCAACTATCAAATACAACTGGCCATAATACCAATGGTCTCCTTACTACACAAGTCCTAACACTAATCCTATACTCCCTATACACAGTTGAAATTTACAAACCTAAATTTTGTCGAGAAGTCTGTAAATCAGTTAAGTACTAAACATGTAAATAAGATATTGTGTACTCTAACGAGTATGGCTCAATACAGTTGATATCCAATCGATTTGTAAGCTGTGCTGATGCTAACATTATTCGCTGTTGATACTTCGAGCAGTGAGCAGAAATATGCGTGATTCATATTTTGATTTTGATTCAAAACACTGGCAGATTTAGGGTTGGGGGGGGGGGGGTGGCAGGGGGCACAAGCTACCCCCCCCCCCACCCCCTTCCATTATATATGATATAACGATTCTAGGATAAAGAATAATATACACTAAATGCATACAGAAAAACCTAAACTTTGCATCTCACATGGTTTTTAACCATCCCAGAATGCAACATCAATTATTTCATTAAAAAGTTTCTACTGCCCAACCCATGCTCTATCTATATGGACCACTTCCCATTCATAACTACCTTATATGCCTCTTATATGCAAACAGTCCATTTTTATATCTGACAGTTCTCACACCTAGGAACACAAGCAAATTGTAGGCAGTTCTTGTCAAGAAGACTGGTTGTGTGTTTTAATTTCAATGTTTGACTGTGGTACTCACAGAATAAACTGCTGATCATTTATCAGGATTTGGCACATTTTGAAAACAATAATATACAATGACATACAAATCAAATACAATAACTGGTTTCACATCAAGACACTTAATGATATTTACAATCATATCTCCAATATACAGAATCTCAGTAATCAATACTGTGCATTACATAATTGAATCATTATACCATTTTAACATTTGAGCAATTCACAAAAACAAAATAAATATATCATGAAAAAGACAGTACAGTCACAGCAAAGTTTCCAGGAGAACACATTTTCGAGCACTATCAATGAACATTCAATTATTAATACTATTAAGACATTAATATAATGCAAATGTAACAACATGAAGAACATGGAAGACTTAGGTCAATGAGGCAAGTGTAAGAAAAGGGATATTTCACAGTAAGACAACTTAAACCTTCTGCCATTTGATGATATGAAAGTTCCTGGTAGATAACTTCCTATTTTTTTCTGTTCTCTTATATCCTTTTTTTTATCTATTTTTCACCACTACTAATTGTCATGCAGGGACCTGTGGTATTCCTCTGGTATAGCATCCAGGAGGCCTGAAAGGGGGAAAAAACACACAAGCTGTATTAAGCACTTTTGGCCACACACAAAATAAACATTGTTCTATGGACTGGGAACAAAACATATGGAAGAGGCCTAGAGAAAGAAGCCGATGACTTCTAAGAAGTATGACTTGAATATAGGTCACAATTTTAAAATCTTTTTACTGTAAACTTTATTCAAGCTTAAACACTTTTCTTTCACTGTGACTGTTCACTTATTCCTTAAATTGTTAAGTGTTCACAAATATTACACAAATATTAATTAAATATGACCCTACACACACTGACCATACAACTTTTCCTCCTTTACAGTAGATACTACTCTTTTGATACATTGTTAAATCTGCTATTTCTTGGCTTCAATAAAGGAGTGTCAATATTACTTTTACAGGTATGGCATAAAAAATATGTAAAATTAGGAAGACAAAACGTAATATTACGTAAAAGTAATATTAAATATTTTATATACATGTGACTGCTTACCCTTCTCTTTAAGGACTCTTTTGCTGAAAAGTTTTGCATAATACCTCTGAAATGAACAAAAAATGAAAATTCATTTTATTATAAAATTATCAATGGCATAGACATATTTAAATTGATAGGAACTGGGAAAATTAAATGGTATGAAATGAATTTAATGAAGCAAGAAAAATCCCAAACATTTGAGAGATACAGTAAACTTTTTAAAACGAACAATAATGTGAATTAATAATAACAACAAAGGCATAGCCATGGTTTAGGGGAGTGCCTGGTGTTTGGTGTAACTAAGGATGGGTGAAAGTCATAAGGGATCTGGGAAAAAAATTTTGAATGAATGCAGAAATTTAATTAAATATTCATTTGTGTAGAGTCCATGTTTGCCTGATTCATTATTTAATATATGACACATTATTAAAATAACACAATAAAGAACATGACTTATTTTTCATGTATTGAAAATTACTTTTCACTAGAAGATATTCAGAAGATATTTGAACCACCCCCCCCCCCCCCCCCCCCCCCCCCCCCCGGCTACAGAACTAACTAAACAAGAGATGGCAAAATAAACACATGTGACCATCTAAAAGGTTACTGATTGGTCAATTCTAAGCCTTGGCTGACAGAAACTATAAATGATGGAGAACAGGGAGACCCACCTGACCTGTGTCACACAGACATGTGACAATGGTGTGGCCTGGACCCATTATTTTAGCCACTTGAACCGCAGCAGAAACGTTCAGCCCCGTGGAGGCTCCAACGAAGAATCCCTCCTCATGCAGCAGACGGAAAGTCTGAAGAATAGAAAATCAGTACAAAAAGAGTTTATTCTCCTTGATAAAACTATTTTTTTCAGTGTGCAGTGTTTATTTTTTCTGTTTCTGATGGCTCTTTAAAGGATAATTCCTCAGTCATTTGTTGACACTCTGTTGACATTGTTGCATGGGGATGAATGGTACCATCGATAAGAATGGTGTTGTATTATTTAAAGGGTTTTTTCTCCTTTTTTAACCATAAGTGGATGAGACAAATGTCTTTAGTTATATATCATGCATGGTTTCCTGCTGCATAAAGGTAAACATGGTGCAATTAATTCATGAATATTATAATTTGTCACTTTTACATCTGATCAATTATCATTATGTCAACTTTCATCAAATACATGAAACTGAAAATGCTTTGTAAATCATGATCATTACTCTACAAAATTCAAGTTTATAGCAAAAGACAATAGACTAATTTATATTGTTATCTTATGTTCCATTTATTCATATAAAGCATCACAAGCTTACCATGTTGACTGCATCAGTATCCTGGATACAGAGAGCATCATCCACAGGGGCACCATCCAAGTTGTTAGTTAAACGACCTTGACCTATGCCCTCTGTGATGGAGCTTCCCTCTGACCTTTCCAGTTTTCCATGTTTAAAATAGTTGTAGAGCACACTTCCCTGGGGCAGAGGATTCAGTGTCACATTCAAAAATATATAACAAAATGCCATAGTGAGATTACACTTAAAGCTAATAATATGGTTTAATCAGAAATTTTAGAACTTATGCAAACTTCAATGAAACAAAAATAGGTCCAAGACAGAGAATACACTGAACTGAAGACAAATCAAAACAATGTCAGCAAAAACATGCTGAAAAAATGATCAGGTATAAAGGGTATATAATGCAAAGAAAATATGCCAGTTTTACATTTGGTATCACAAAAATTAATTTGTGTAATTGTGTTGCATCATGATGTCTGACCCCCAGAATATTAAAATTTAATCAGTGGCATTGTGTGAACTGAATAAAATAAAATCCAAAAGTTATTAAATACTTATATATCATCAACTCTGCTTCAGTGAGCTTTTGATAAGTGTCAAAAGGATATCTGACATTTGACTGGTCAAGGTGTTATTATCATCTGACCACAATTCTCATTCCAGTGATCATAAGTCATGAATTTCATTGAATCTCACTGAATATGTTTAGCTAGACTTAAACTATAGTCCAAGTATTCTATGTAAAAGTAAAAAGATAAAATTTTGAAAAAGTGATATTACTAGTGCAACTAGGAGAAATTTCAGTAGATCCAATTACGAATTTCACAAATTTCTGAGCTATTTCACTTGTTCATCTATTGTCTTTCATGCTTGAATACCCAATCACTTTTCTGATTTTTATAAACTAATTGTTATCCCTTTTAGCTTTTATTAAAATAGGCCACAAAACATGTATATCACCGCATATAGGCTTTTGTTTTGTTTATATCAATGTATTTATAATATCTGCGGGCTCACCAAAATAATCAAAACAAATTAAACAAGGGCATCTGGCAGAAAGTCAGATAAGCAAGAGCTTTGCAAATGGTGTTTTGCAACAAGTGACCTTTCTAACTCCACATATATGCAACCTTCCATCTAAGGTTATGTTTTTCCCGGTTTGTAAACACTGCTTTGTTTACAAACATGTTGCTGATAAACAAATCCTTCAAAAAAGACTTATAAGAACTTTTCACCACCAAAATTACCCTTAGTTCATTTATATGTACAAAGAGGAAGCTAGAAATCACATAAATTCTTTTCAAAAGGTAGTTGAATGGGTACCTTTAGGACTTAAAATTTAAAAAAAATGTTTGTTATCTGTTTTCTCTTTCACTAGGCATTGAGTTGTTATTTGCTTTAGCATTAGCAATCATAAAAGAAGAAAGTTTTGCAAAAGTTTTTTTTTTTCCTTATAGGGCAGAAATTTCTCAAATTTATTAGTTATCTTTCCTGAAAATACTAATCTAAAGTTAAAACACTGAAGTCAGATCCTGTTTGAAGAAATGGTCAATATTAAAGTGTTTAATAGACTGAGACATTACATGTTTTGTATGAGAAATGAATTCCAGTATAGTAAACATACCCGTTATGAGGGATAAAGTGTTATAATAAGAAAAAAGTCAGCTCCTGTTCTATGAAAGGTAGCAAAACCTATTTCTGAGTATTTTATCTGATGTTTTGTTTCATACTGGTAATGCTAGGAATGATAACATTCAAATTATCAAACCAGCCACATGATAGAACAAGACATATATAAGAGATATGTGTAACAGCAGCTACAACTTGATTAATGGAATAAATCAAATGTAAATACTCTTTAATTATTCAAGCGTGGACAGTATAAAGCAATATCCTTATATAATTACCTGTGGGTCAGCAAGAAACACTTGGATATTGGGATTCTTGTCCTTTAGATACATTCCAACACCTGTAAGAATAAGAAAACAACAACTTAAAAAAACTGAAGAATAATAAAATCTTCTTTATATAAATTTACATATTGGTAACTTAGATAATTAGAGACACATCCGCATATCATCATATAATGAACCGTTTTGTAAATTATATGTTTCTACTAATATTTGTATAGTATACCAACTGATATAATGTACATTGTGATCAGTACAGTATACAATGATTGCAAAAAATCAGAGACGTGATGCATATTCTGATGGAAAAAAATATTTTATAACATTGATTAATTCATATCTAACAAAGGCAGATACATCAACTCAGACAGTGTGTGTGTGTGTGGGGGGGGGTCTCAACACCCTTGATTGGGTAAAAAAAAGTGTGAAAGGAGTGCAATTAGACTATATACATAACACTTCCTTTCTTAGGTATGAGGATTAAACATACATTATTCTATTTCCAATAAGTAAACAAGAGGAGGTGGTCTATTAATTCTGCATTGCTCTGCATATATCAGTACTTACACCAGTAAGTTACAGTTCCTACCTGCTAGAGTTCCTCCTGTGCCTGTTCCAAACACAACTGCATCCACCTTCCCTTCTAAAACAGAACATTATTAAATCAAATATAATGTCACATGTAGACTGTAGGGCTGAATAATCATAAGAATTTAAAACAATAGGAGTATAATTGACAGAGATTAGTCTTATGCAAATAAAATTCAGTCCTCCTAGTTAACAACTGATTAATACTACAAACTACAAACTACTTAATGTATCAAGTAAACAGCCTAAAAAAGATTGATGCCAGTTCACTTCAGGGTTAAACGAAGCATTATTTTCAAATTTTTGTGAATAAAAAAAAATTAAATTTTTAAAAATCATACCAATGTATTTTTATCTCTGTCAACCAGCTTGTGACATCTTGGTTTTAGTCTGTACGGAAAATGGTGAACCCCCCAACCCACCCCCTCCCATATCAGCCATGTGGAATAATTGCGAATACTAATCAGTCAAGAAGGGTGTGAGGATGTGAAACAAAAGAACTCCAAAGATAAGGCCCAGGTGGTATTGTATCTGGAGAGTGCACAGCCATGGGACTTGTACAAACTGACCTCAAAGTGGATTCATGGGTTGTAGCAACCATACCCAAAGACACATATTATGGTAGGATTATTTTCATATGCCTACATATGTACGTAGGTTTATTTTTTTCTTGTACACAATAAATATGAGCATGGAAGGGTACAAATCTTAAGTCATACAGCCATATTTGTTTGCTCCTGATATAGTTTATACTATAGCTGCCTTGAGATTTAGGCTGACCTTTACGAGTAATGAGTGTCTTGTTTTTGATTTGCCACCGACGAAATCTTGAATTACTTACTTTAATGCAAAGCCATTTAAAATATAACACAATTGTTCCACATTTCAAATATTTACATTTTTTTTCTATTCTCCTACCCTCTGCTCTTCAACAAAACACTCATGAACCAACAAATTTGAAAAAGTCTGGCCTTAAAGATGGATACATATAGAGAGGGCAAGTTCCTAATGTTCTATATAATTCATCAGACCTGCTAAACTGAGTGTTTTGCCAAAGTTTTTTTTTTAGATTTTTTTTTTGGGTGGAGGTAACCACCTCCATTTTTTAATGCTGACTTATCTATTCCTTAATCTAAGAATTTACATCGAGAGTTCCATTTTGGTTTGGGACTACTTGACAGGGTGGTAGCTCTCACTTCCTGATATTCATTTTATATCCTGGTGTCACCCAGGCCCAATGTCTACCACACCTACAGGTCCTGGGTGTGTAATCAACCTCATTGCTGAGTCATAACACTGAAAGACCTCCTAAAGACTTACTCATCTATGAGAGACACATAGTTGTAGGGGACAGCCTTCCCATTAAGCCTGCAGAGCACTCACCCTGGGTTGGGGCTGGCTGTGAAAATCTCACAGCTCCTCAGGACCTCCCAGCTTTGAGTCCTTAGCTGTACCCCTGATTCAAAGAAACTTGTACTTACTTGTATCCTCCCAGATTTCTGGTCCTGTTGTTTCTATGTGGGCTTGACGGTTTGCTCTGTTGTCAAACTGGTTTGTCCAAACTGCATTGTCTATGCTCTCAGCAAACCTTGCAGCCTGCAAAAATGTGAAGAACATACTTCATAAGCATGTGAGATCCAAAAGAGCATAACAAGATGGAAACAAATCATTATATTTTTACTCCCTGAATTCTAGAATGACCAAAATTTTACTGCATCTAGACAGAGGTGTTAATGTCTGGCAGTGTTGTATTGTGTAATTCTAATGTGCATAATCAGTAAGCCAGTTATGGATCTACATTTCAACTAGTGACCGGTGGAAGTTATGACCATCGTTGTGAACCAAGAGCTGCCTCCTACTATTGTTTTGTTAGTATATGTTTAACTGTGATGTCCAATCAAAAGATGCAAGTAAAAATCTACAGCAAGAATATGTAACCTTACTGTTCATCAGGAACCTGTAACAGTGTGCATGACATTCAACTGGAATATGTAACTCTGATGTACAGCTGGAATGTAAGCCAAAATGTCAACAGAAACTGGTATCTGTATTATTCAACAGTGTAGCTGTATGTGGGATGATCAACTGATTACACTAGATGTTAAAGCTTCATGGATTTCCTATGAAAATTTTCAGCAAGATAGCATGACACCAGTTACCCCCAATGGGACACATCCTGCCTTTGGTAAAAGTTTCATGTGGAAAGGCACTACTGTTTTGCAGATACAGGTTTTGACAGATATAAAGATGTACATACATACAGACT
This sequence comes from Sipunculus nudus, assembly GCA_026874595.1. Lineage (NCBI taxonomy): Eukaryota > Metazoa > Annelida > Sipuncula > Golfingiida > Sipunculidae > Sipunculus > Sipunculus nudus. Next base: position 66,502,279 of record CM049308.1, on the reverse strand, counting down.
TAAAGGACAAATACCCCACCTGGTGATTGTAGTTGTCTGGGTCTGACCAAGGAACAACTGGGACAGGTCGTACTTCTGCACCAAGTAGACGCAGCATGTCAATTTTTTCCTGGTTAAAGTAACAAAGGTATGTGAAGTCAAATCATACAGTCAATGCAGAAAAGACAAGTCATAATTCACGATCTGCCACAGGTGTGATGCCATTTGTTTTTTTTAACAATTAATAAATCTAGAGTTACATACTTTTATCTTAGAATAAATAAATATATAATATAATATAATTAATAAATGTTATATATTTATTCTAAAGTAAATCTAGTTATCCCTACATTTTGTTAAAATCATATTTGTTTAAAACTGTTAAATTTATATATATATAATTAATAAATTTATTAAATAATTAAGACTATAATTAAGCTATTCATGCTAGCACAGAGGATATACACTGCAATTAATCCTGGAAATATTTAATAAATATATTAAATAATAAAGAATTTAATAAAGCTATACACTCCTCAGCTGTTATACTGATTCAGATCTCCTGTGTTTTAACCATTTCTTTGTTAAGCAGGTATTTCATGGTTTTGATATCAGGGCTGGCACAGGGCCAAAAATCAGACCAAGGAGAATGGGATGTCACAGATTTAAAACTTTGATTTGGATGCACAATGTAATACCAGTCTCTCATTGGTTTGATTACAATTGTTTTCTCTTTGTGAGCCCTGGTGGTGTAACCCAGAAAATCTTGCTATAAAAAGCAGCAGTTAAAACAAAGGAGATCTTGAACAACTGCAATGTATAACCTCTGCATGAGGAGATTAATAAAATAACAGAATATCTAATATTATTTCAGTTGATAATATTGATTTTACAGAGAGCACACATCTTTTTATTTGATCAATAATTTCTTAAAATATTTTCCTTTCCTGCACCTGCAGGTGCTGACATCTGCAGACCTCACAATGAACAAGAAAAACATGCAGACTGTTTCAAATAAAACAAGTTTAATAAAAGAACAAGTTTAAAAAAAGTTAAATAAAATCCAAGGTTTTTGATAATATATCAATCTACAATTCATTATGTGAAGACATTGTTGCCCTTATAAACTGTTGACTCACCTGAGACTGTGAATTTGGCATGTATATCACACAATTATAGCCCAGGGCCAGACACATATGTGCCAGTCCAATACCAGTGTTCCCTGCTGTCCCCTCAACTATAGTCCCACCTGGACGGATAAGACCTATAAAGAAATGGTTGAATTAATTAATGCTTGACACAATGTGAGTGCACACACCCCAGCTAAGAAAAAAAATACTTGAGAGTACTTAGATGGCTTGTTATACAGCAAAGAACAATAATACTACTTATTACTTAGGGAGCACATTTCCCAGCCAAGAACAATAATAACTGAGAACACTAAGATGGCACATACCTCAGCAAAGAAAAATAATAAAAGGTTAAGCGCATGTTTATATTCTTATATCAACACAATATCAGTCTTATCCAACTTCATCTTTCTGGTCTTTACGGCCTTTTCATACATGTAGCTTTTCTTGGCTCCCTGTTGAGCAAACAACCCATGCAGCCATAACAGGCACTGTAGGGTCATTTATTCTATATTTTTCCTGCCGCCCATGCATGACCAGTACCAATTCACTCCTGTATGGAGCGGGTGCACCCTCAGGGTAAAGACTTGGTCAGGGGTCCTTACACAGAAGGTGGTGTGATTGAAGTTTGAACCAACAACTTTGCAGTCATAAGTCCAGGGCACTAACAATTATGCTACCAAGCTCCAAAATAATACTTAATATTACTTGAGGAGCACACTCCCAAGCCAAGAATAATAATTAACTGGACAGCACATAAAAATACCAAGAACAATAACACTAGGCAACGTATCAATTCAAAATATCCACACACTGAGATAACTAGCACAGTATCCTGTAAAGGCAGATCTATGCTGAATATATTATTTTTACTTGGATCTAGATATAATGACCATTTAATACAAGACAACATAACAAGACATAACATAGTAGGGTTCGGACATAGCCTAGTGGTTGAGATGGTGGACTGCAAATGGAAGCTTGCTGGTAAGAACCACAACAGATTCTAAAAGGCAAGATAAACAGAACTTTAGAGTGTCACTCTGATGTCTTGTATTTTCCTGTTGATATCCTCGGGCTCTCAGGTGACAGAAGGCTGAGTGCCATCAGCAGGGTAGTGATAGCTCATTACATGCATGCAAAGAAGTTTGCCAAGAAAGGCTGTATATAAAGTGAAACTATGGGCTAGAGACACCCATCTGGGGAAGACAGCCTGCTATAACATACAAATCTTTCAGTCCCTTGACTGTCTGCTATAGAGAGGTTCCACTGTATAGTAAAAAAATCAGGTATCCCATACTGCAGGACCCTCATTTCCAATAGATAATTTGTTTGGTATGAAAATAATCGACTGGGGTCTGAAATTTATAATAAAAAGTTTAAAAAGAATTTTTGTTCTCCAGTAGTATAAATGTTATACAAACTTTTTAGTTTTACTAATGCCTTTGGTATACCCAAAACAGTATGTATCAGCCGGACAGACTCGACCATTGTTTTTACCTTTATCTTCCGCCTCTTTGATGAGGAAGAGGGCTGCCCTGTCCTTGACAGATCCTCCTCCATTTGCAAACTCAGCTTTGGCTAATATTTCACAACCAGTTTCCTCACTCATACGGTTCAGCCTCACCAGCGGCGTTCTTTAACAGATAAAACACTATAGGTTTCTTTACTAGTTTATAAATGCTAGAATATTAAAATGTTTGAATGAAATTTCTAACTTCACCAATGCTCATCAAAGGACATTATTTAATATTCTGTGTTTAAAAAATCTTTTATTTCAATACTCAAATTGCCTTTTATCGAGCATTCTGAATATCACATAAAAATGTATGTTATGCATGTACTTTTAAACATAATTAAATTATTTAAAAAAAACTAGAATTAATTTCGTCCATAATATAACAATATGTAAATATAACCTGAGGTTTAGTTAAGAAATTAATTTTGTTATTATTAACTAATTAAGAAAAATTTACAAGTTCAATGATAAATTTCAGTGGTTTGTTGATATATAAATGTGACTATTCCTTACCTGCCAACCATTCCAGCAATGCCTTTTCTTATGGCATCCTAGAAATAAAACCATTAAAACAACTTTTTAATGTAAACCAATGCACACAAATGTTGAATATACAAAAATAACAGAGCAGGTAGGGAAATATTTTAATTTATTTGTAAATACAAATTGCATGACATTTTGGTAACTTACAGGAAGGATGCAAAATTGTGAGACAGTTCTTGAAGGGATCAATGCAAAGTTTAATTCATATGATATCTGCTGTGGAATAATGAAAAAAAATTTGCATTTAATTTCACATAAGAAATTTTAAGGGATAACTGAAAAGCTGCAATTAGCAACATTTCCACCTAGGACCTGGTGCTTAATCACAAAACTTCACAAGAAAAAACTGAACAATGAAAATTAGCTTTTCATTGAACAATTGATTTCAGTATAGGCTACGGTAATATGTATTACACTGCTATTTTTCACAACAGATGTTTCTTATCATGATACAAATTCCAATTTTACACTGTTTGGTTGTGTAATCAAAATGTATATATGCATGTATTAAAATTACTTCATGCAGCTCTGTTTGTTGATGTACTAATCAGATAAGTTGTGATGTAATGAATTTGTGCTGAGGCCCTCTGCTTGTAGGATTGTTCACTTGAACTTTCTCCATGATAAGACCCCTTACCATAGTCTTTACCATTAAGATGCTCCCAGTTCACAAAGGAGCGTATGGAAACTGATCAAGGTCAGCAGAAAATGTAGAATGAATCTGATATATGCAATTCCAAAGCAATCACTGCCACCCCACCCCAACCTTAAAAGAGCCAGTTAAGATATTTCTTTATGCAGTAAAACACAGAAGTTATGACCAAAAATGGGGATATGACTAGTAGTCACATTTTCCAGTTGGTCACCTTAATGAGGTCTTACAAGTAAAGAGCAAAAGAGAATCAGGACTGTGAACAAATTTTCATTATTTTGAGGTGGTCGCTGAACAAAGGTGGTGATTAAACCAGGTTTTACTGTTAATATATAAAGTCTCAAAACCATCCAAGTGGATTGTGTAAAACTGTTAAAGGGGCCCAATCACCTATATAACATGTTGAACCAACAAGAATAAATTGGCCAAACTATTACCCTGAAACCATTTGCTTACTCCTGTAAACAGGTGTTAAAAACAGTGGACCAGGCATGATCACAGGTGTAAATATAAACACCACGCATGCATTGCTGGGCTACAACACATGTCAATCTGGAGATGTCCTGTCTGACTTGGCTAAAAAAGTAATACATGTTCCTGCTTGCTGAAACCATGCATGTTGCGCCTCATAATCAGACGGGGTTGTTTTGGTAAACAAACAAACAGGGACTGTGTTTACCAACAAGCAGAGCCATAACATGGTGCTAAACCACCTTATGTGAGGTACTGAGACTGTGTGCTGGGTAAACTTTTGTATAAAGCAAAACTGAACTGAAAGTGTGGAAGAGTAGGCATAATAATGCTTCTGATTATGTCTCTTTAAGTTCTATGTTTCAGGTTTTCCTTAATAATACCTCAACTGCTTCAGGTTAAATTTAGGATCACTGGAGATGTACACGTTCTGAAAGATAAAACTGTCCTCTACTATGATGTATGAAATTAAAAACCCTGGCATTAACAAAAATTTGATTTTTTTATTGAAAAACCGTGGAATATTTTTTATATATTTCAACCTCCAGTTAACCAGGTATTTTATCAGTAATATACGATCCTAAAAATTTTATTTTCAACATATATTGTTGTCAATACATGCTCTTTTAACCTTTTTAAATACTGATGACAATATTTTAAAATTTACTCAGTGTAAACTAAATTAATCATGACCCAATAAAACCATAATTTTGAAAGTTATCCCCATTAAGAAAGTCTTGGGGGCTTAGAGGTATTCTTTGTCTTCAGCATTTATATTGGAAAATTTTTTACTGGAATAAATATATGAATCAACTTAATGAAAACTAATTATAACTTAAAATATGTACACCAAAGCTTTCAACAAATCAATTCATAGTGTATAAGTATCATAATGTAGTGCATTTTAATAGCTTTCAGAATATTGCATGCAAAGCGATCCCAGGGAATAATTTTTAAAAAAATATTATGGAAATGCTAAAGCAATGGTGCCCCAACAAGCCCCCCCCCCCCCCCCACCCCCTGTTGAGCTGTTATATCTCTCATTTTATCTATTTATTTTCCAATTATTTTTTACTCATTTTCATTTTTCAGATTTTTTTTATCAATGGGCAATTAGATTTTTTTTAGTTATCCACAGTTATGAACAGTTGTATGGTTTAGTCAGTTAGGATACAGCATCCAAGCATCCAAATATTTCTATAATGAGGGAGGGAGTCTTTACATTATAACACACTGCTGTGTCATAAGACTAAGGAACTCCCCCCCCCCCCCCCCCCCCAGCCACAAACTGAATTCCTGTGCTTTGCCAGTTTTAAGTTTAACATAAGACTGTTTATAATAATAACAACATTTATTCAATTATTTTACCCCAAGTATTACATTTAAAGATGTTTTGCAAGTAATAACGTGGATAGGCATTTTCTCCATTGACATAAATATGTTGCAAACGATTAAACTTGAAAAGTTTATGTCCTAAGTTTGAAGAAATATACGTATTAAATAAGACAGTGCTTATTTCAACTAACTGGTAGTGGAAATTAGGAATGCTTATTTCAATTCCCCCTAATCATTAAAGTATTTTGGCAGTTAAACTGACCAAAATTTTGAGTTCATTATTTTAAGTTATAAAGCAAGTATATATTCTTGCTTTTTGTTTGCAAATTCCTCTTTCATGTACTTTATAGGAGCATTAGGGACATATGGTTACACATTTTTTTTAGTTTTTATATTGAAATTTTATATCATTTTAATGTTATAATTGAAATTTAAAACATTTATTATTTGCAGAGTAACACCTAACAATTGAATCACATTCATATTTGCCAACAAATTTTCAAAGACATAAACATTTACATTTTTCTGATAAATTGATGAACTAGTTGATTTATAATTTTGAAAATTTATATGCTGAACATGAGCACAGAATATAGGTCATAGTGACCTAATTTCAGGTTTCAAAGGACATTTGCCTAGGATCTCCGAAAATGTCAGGTTAGAGGTTGCTAAGCCTAATGGATACAATTTGTGCCCCGTCTGACTGACTGTCTGGGTGCTCAGAATCATGTTTTCGGTCCATAGGTCACAAAATATAGGTCACCATGACCTAATTTTGGGTTTCCAAGGAGATTTGCCCAGGACCTCCCTGGATGTACAGTTAGAAGTTTCTAGGGCGAATGGTTATGATTTGTGCTCTTGGATGGCCAGCCGGACAAACTTACAGTCAGCTGAGCTAAAAATGATTGTAGCTGGCACCACCAGTCTTGTATACAATACAGCCATCAGAGATATATACATATGCCCAATTTCAGACTGATATATCAAACCCCTCCTGAAAATAAGCAGGGCCATACAATTTGCAAAAATTATTGTAGGTGGCACCATCAGTCTTGTATTCGATAAAGCTAACAGATATGTATATGCCCAATTTTAGGGTGATATATCAAATTCCTCAGGAGAAATAAGCAGGCACATACACTGTGCAAAGTCATTGTAGATGGCGACATCTGTCTTGTGAATGAGAACACCATAAAAGACACATAGACAAGTCAAAATATCATGCAAATATATCACAAGGCCTACAGGCCTAATGCAAACCTGTGCATCAGGAAATACACCAGGTATAATGCTTCAATGATGGACCATTACTTTTCATTTATATGAACAATGTAAGTACTAAACATTTTGAATTAGAAACAATTAGGTACACAAACATCACTGCTGAAATTCTGGCATGGGTGCACACAACACAGAATTGATTGTAGCTGGCACCATAAGTCTTGTATACAACTCAGCTATCAGAGATATATACATATGCCCAATTTCAGACTGATATATCAAACCCCTCCTGAAAATAAGCAGGGACACACACTGTGCAAAAATTTTTGTAGGTGGCACCACCAGTCTTCTATACTACAAAGCTTTTCGATATGTATAAAAATGCTCAATTTCAGGCTGATATATCAAATATCTCTGTAGAAATAAGCAGGCACATACACTGTGCAAAAGTATTTGTAGGTGGAGATACCTGTCTTGTGAACGAAAAAGCCATCAAAGATGCTTAGACAGGTCAAAATATCAGGCCAATACATCTAACTTACCTTGAGTCTGATGCATGGGGCTGACCAGGCTTCAGTGAGAAAGGCAGTTGCCCTAGTGAACTGCGACAAATTGCTGGCTCAGGCTACTGCACTGAGTGAACTCAAGACCTGCACCTGGCTAGAATGAGTGAACTTTTGACCTGTACCTGGCTGCTCTGAGTGAACTCTTGACCTGTTGCATAATCTGACACAGTTTGCAATCTGCCAAAGCTATAAATTGATCAAGGCTGAACTTTGTGCCAAATCTGATGCAGTGGGCAGTCTGCCAGTGCTATTAATAGAATGCAGCTACTGCACTTAGAGAACTCCTGACCTATACCTGGCTGCACTGAGTGAGCTCTTGACCTGTTGCCTACTCTGATACAGTTGGCAGTCTGCCAAAGCTATAAATAGATCCAGACTGACCTTTGGCCTGTTGCCAAATCTGAAATAGTAGCCACACCATTGCATAAGCCCAGAGATTGGCTCCATATGCAGGCCTGAGGGGCATGACACCCATGAGGTGATCACATGATACTCATGAGGTGACCACATGCTACCCATGAGGTAATCACATGGTGCCCATGAGGTGTTCACATGGCACCCATGAGGAGATCACATGCCTTGTGCCTGTCTGCACTGATTGAACTCTTTACATATATATATGGCTGCACTGAATATACTCTGTTGACCTGTTGCCAAATCTGAAACAGTTGGCAGTTCCTCAACCTATCTAAAGATACAGACACAATCTTGGCCTGTTGATAAATCTGTTTACACATACTAAAAAACTTTGGCTAAAACACTTTTTTTTTCAAGCTGACATACTCGTAGGACTTTTTATCAAAATATCTAGAAAAATAAAAGATAGTCTTTTCATTGTTAAAGGTCCAATAATTCTGTGAAAAATCATTAAAGTAAACTTGAACAAAGGCCACCTCAGAATAATTTTTGTGCTTTGTTACAGAAGTTATAATTGAAGCATCAATTTTGTAGAAGAACACTATTGCAGTCCCCAGTTTGAAATATACTTAATAATGGCCAAAAGACCAACTTGAGCTTTTCACGACTCAACCAAAAATCAACAAACTTGAGCTATTCTTACATAATTGAAGGAACCATGTCCTAGGTTAATTCTTGTGAAGATTTGAATGATTCAACTTGATAGTTTTATCATAAACATTTTTTAGCTGGAAGACACTAAAATTATGAGGTTTTTGCCAATAAAAAACAGGTCACTGCAATTTCAGATACAAGTCATGTGACCAACATTTGCACAAAACTTGGTGATGCTAGCTCCAGTCATTTCTGAGATTGCTATGTCAGTATGCATGCTTACTTGGCCAAATGACTAAGTTCAAATTCGCCTAACTCCACAAATTTCTGTAAAATATTGAACAGTTTGGCTGGACCATTTACAAGAAGAAGACTTTCAAAGGTTTTTTAGCTGTTTCCCTAAATAATATAAGTTAATGCAGATATAATAATAAAAAAAAATAATAAACTGAATCCCACAATATTTGATATGTGACAGATAATTGCATAAAATCAGGGGCTGTTAGGTCCTGTCATTCCTGAGAAATGATTGGTTAATGTACAGATGACCGATGAACCCGGTACAAAAAAGGTCATTGCAGGTGGTGCCACCAATACATGAATTTCACATACGACTCATGTGACCAACACTGGCATAAAATTTGGTGATTAAAGTTCCAGCTGTTTCTGAGATTGTCATTTTAGTATTTTTTTTGGACAGATGACTAAGTCCAACTTCCTGTAACATGGCAAAAATTCACCAAACTTAAACCATTCGAACAAACTTGAGAGAGAAGCTATTAGAGATTATTTCTGTAAAATATTGAACAATTTGGCTGGACCATTTCTGAGGAGAAGATTTTCAAAGGTTTTAAAGCTTTATCTCTATTTAATCTAAGAAAATGCAGTTAGCCAATAAATAAGCAAAATCCAATAGAGTTTTTCAGATGGCTAATTTTTTGCATAAATTTTCATGATGCTAGCTCCTGTCGATCTTTTCAATATAGTATGGGTTAACTTACAGATGACGGACAATGGACAACAGCACACCATTGCTTTAGCTCACAGGTTCACTAAAAACATGGTTCATAATATAAACAAAAAAATTGTATTTTCATAGGCTAAAATTTATTATGTAGTATTATAGTATGTAATTAATATATATATATATAAATATATATATATATATATTTATATATATAACTAAATGCACAATTTCAGAACTTAACTTTTAATAATACCCCCCCCCCCCCCCCCCCCCCCAAACCAGTTCTCCTATATGGTTCCGCCACTTGACTCACCGGTTTCAAACGGAACGTCACCCCATGCTCCATTGACTGATGCCACACAAATAGGCCTATTTTGTCTATGCATTCGTTCGATACCAGCGTTAACCGACATATTAAAGTGATATTGCAATAATTCATTCTCAAATATGTTTTTTTACCTTTGAGTAATATCTTGCACCAAAATTAACACTTCGCAAGCCATGACTTGCATATTTCAAGCCGCGGAGCACGCCGTTTTTAGCTGTCATCCTTGAAGCCAGGCCTGCAGGGGGATTCCCGATAACTTCGACGCACTTTGACCCGTAAGTAGCGCGTGACTCATTTGCATTGCAAATAAGGGAATCACCTGTTTACATTCCACTCAACTTCTGTCTGGACACGTGCACAATGCAAGGTGAAACTCGGGAGTTCGTGTAAATTATGTGGTGGTTTCAAGCCTTATCACGGTAAGGACGACATATATATATATATATATATATATATATATATATATATATATATATATATATATATATATATATATATATATATATATATATATATATATACAACACGTCATTATGTCGATTAAACTGCCGGGTTTCCCGTTTCGGATAAGAGGTCGAAGGTTAAAAATTGTGACACATGACCCTAGGTAACCGAAGAACACAAATGGCATTGGCACCAGAACTTGTGCATTAAGTTTAAACACAGCCCTGGAAGTTTTAATTGAATGGATGGCGATTTCTCATGGCAATTCTTGTACTCCTGAGCAGTTTGCGGAAGCACTTGGGGCGTGGTATATTACTACCCTGTTTTATTTATATCGTCTAAGCTTATAGACCGTAAGTAATGTTACTATATATTAAATATATCAAGTTGATTGAACGTTAGCTGGCGTTCATAAACAACAAGTCATAAACAGATAAAACCCTTATACTATATCATACGAAACCGGTAGTTCACCGACGTTTATCAACGGGTATGGGGGGGTGGGGTGTCGGTGGAGGGGGACTGTCGGCCTATGTGTGATTTTCATACGTCAAGAACACAGAATCATTTATTATTTTGGTTATTTTCACAATTTTATATTTATTATAATAGTATATACTATATAATGTGTATTTCGAACGATGCCGGTAGTACACCCTGGTTAATCGCTGGGTACTGGGCGGGGGAGGGGAAGGGTTGGGACTGTGCATTTATGATATGCATACACCAAGAACACAGAATCATTAATTATTTTGATTATTATCACATTTTATAATTATTATTAAAGTATAATGATTATATTTGTTATTATTATTATTATTATTATTATTATTTTTACTATTATTATTATTATTATTTATTTATTTATTATTAATATTCATTTAGTAGTAGTTGTAGTAGTAGTAGCAGTAGTAGTAGCGCTTACTGTATATTGTAAATTAAAATTAATAATATTTATTAATATTATATTTTTAATTTTTATTATAATTACTTTTATTATTATTTAAATTTTTAAACAATATACATGTTTATACCTATATGAACATAAATATGCATAAATATGTTGTACATGTTAATTATTTTTATGTTCAGAGTATCATATTTTCTTATCACGAAGTGATAAATAAAGGTTAATGACTTGCACGAAGTGTGTGGGCGACTGCGTGCATGTGAATATGTTTGTAAGTTTATATGTATACATATAAAGTCATCTTAGTATTAGTAAAGTTGAGGGTATTATTGAGGGTAGCTAAGCTTGACATAAGTCATTTTCTTATTCCGTGTATATAATTCTTGAATCACACAGGTAGACCTTATCAGCAACATGGCCGGGAACTGCACTGAAGTGTTTTTCTTGACAACCCGTTACTTGAAAGGTCAGTGATTTACTAAGCATGGCGCAGCACACTTTGGTTAAGCATTAGATTCTTAAAGCTAATGTGAAATGCTTTCCTTACCTGTGATGTAGTGTTGTACTCTGTCCATTTTTTAGGGACTCGGACGACGGGCATGGACATGGAGGGCTCTGAACTCGGACTTGTACTCGGACTCGGAGGATAGGACTCGATTAATCAAGCCGAGTCTAAGGGAAAAAATACGACTTCACGTGTTCAGCTTTAGCTTTGCATCGGGAGCTAAATGTATTTAAACATTCAAGTATAAAGCATATTGTAAACTAACATATTAATAAATACTATAATCTCAAATTTCCATTCCAAATAAAGAGATTTATGTTGGACTCGGACTTAGGTCTCAAGGACTCTGAGATTAACACGAGAGACCTGGACTCGGACTTGGACACATTCTCTCAAGGTGTGAACTCGACAACATCACTGCTTCTTACTGAGCAAAATTATATACACAGTATATCAAATACTCCAGGGGGATCCAGGTGTTTGGAAAGGGAGGGGTTTATCGTTTAATCCGAGAGACTAACGTTAATACTGTAAAATAATTCCCAACTCTGGGGGGCTCCTTGCATTTTTGCGAAGTACTTAAAAGGGTAATTTTTGTCTGCAAGGATGCGACAGTGAGATTCGGGATTAAACCCTCTCTTGGTCTGAACCTGATGGATGTAGAAAGTAAATCATACTAGAAACCTGCATACTAAGGTATGCAAAACTCCGCCATGCGGTTTCCCTTATGTGGGATGGTCTCAAAACCGTGTTTGCATTCACTTATTCGGCCCATGTTCCCAGGTTCATTCGTACATAAGTGACTATACATTGTGAATATTCCTTGATGACGTTACTGAATCCGGATCAAGTGTCAGATACACACCAAAATCTAATCGATTCGTCATTCGTTTCCCAAAATGTCTTGAAAATATCATGAAATGCCATTCATGATTGCTTGAGTAATGTTGTGAACAAACACGCACGCACAAACAAGTACACACACACGAATGAAGATGAAAAACCCTCACAGTAGACATGCAGATGGGTATAACTATGTCAGGGACAATATATCAGCTCACAGAAATGATTATAAAGGAATACCAGGAATAAAAGATATTATCTGTTATATAACTGGTGCTTTTTTTATCTGACTTGCTACCTTTTTTTCAATTAATATTATTTGTGATTGATTTCATATAATATTGGTTTGAGCATTTTTGGTTGTATTCTTCGAAATACTGAAGAAAAAGGTAAATAAATAATAAAAAATATATAACCGCTTAAAAAAAAAGAAAAAATATACCACTCAGTACCATGCCGAAAGTCTGCTTCGTAACAAGTAAACATGCATTCAAAACTTTAGATAGAAGTAAGATTATACAACTGAGCGCAGTCAAAAAGTGATGTTGTTGTCATGTTTTTCTCATTAATACCAACACCCATGCTGCTACTTATAATAAAGACACAATATTCTCTGTTTATCTAATAGAGCTAAATAAATGTCATTGAAATATTTCCTTTTATTCTCTCTTTTGTCAACATATCTTAACACTATGCAGGAACCAATTACCATGACCAGTTTCAAGACAGTGGTATAATTTATAAGTGCACAAGTTAATATTTTAGAGTGATGAAGACAGTGATAGAGACCTCGAGTCCACCTTTTTAGGGACTCGAACTTGAGGATCCTGAACTCGGACTTGTATACGCTCAGATTCGGAGGTATAGGACTCGAGGCAATGGGTTGAGTCCGTCTCGTGTAGAGGAACAGGAAAGCCCTGATGCATACTTTAAAGACATTTATAATATACATGTGCGAACAACTAACTAAACATTACAGAAAATACTGTATAAACCAAGCTTCAGCTCTTCATCAAGACCTAAATTTAATGAAACGTTCAAGTGAAAACATGTGTAAACTTACAAAAGAAATTTATATTTCTTATAATATGAAGTTTTTATCGACTCCGACTGTGACTCGGATTCCAGAGAAAGTGGACTTGGACTCGAACATCAAGAACACGGACTTGGACTCGAATGGCGGAGACTCGACTATATCACTGGAGGTAGAGGAATTGTATTAGGATCTATAATTTATATATATATATATATATATATATATATATATATATATATATATATATATATATATATAGGCCTAGGTTCAAAGCAAACAAACCAAATATCTTAAAGGGGCCCAATCACCTATCTGACCTTTATAAACTAAAGATAATTCTTTGAAACTTTCATAAAAAAAATAGGCCAGAAAACGTGGATATCAGCGCACACAAGCTGCTTTTTTTATATGTGTTTATTATATGTGGGGGCCCGCCAAAATAAAACAAATTCAACAAGGGCATCTGGCAGCAAGTCGAGGGCTTTGCAAATGGCGTTTTGCAAAAATGACCTTTCTGCCGCCGCATATATGCAGCCAACCACCTGAGGTTACATGTTTTTTCCCACTTGTCAACATCGCTGTATTTGCAAATATGTTGTTGATAAACAATTTCATACATCCTTTACGAAAGCCTTATAAGAACTTTTCACAACCAAAATTACCCTTAGATCATTAACATATACAGAGAGGAAGCCAGAAACACATTAATGCTTTTTCCAAATGTAGGTAGATGGGATCCTTTAACGCAGTATGCACAGTCCCGCCAGTACTGACCCCTATAGTGAGCTTTGTATAAAACAAGTTTTGCAACACCCCTTGTCCAAACTAACGAGATATTAAAATAACCTATACCAATGTGAGTGGTTTGATTGACCAATTGCAATGATCACATATTTAACCAATTAATAACATCCGTTATGTACAATGTGTATTTGTAATTTCGGCGGTTAAGGATAGCAATTGGTAATTTTTTAAACGGTTATCGTATAGTTTGTATTGTAATTGTGCTGATTACAGTGCACGTTATTTATTCATAGCTTTGCATAAAACATGCGTGGATGGAACTACTGAACTCAAAACGCTCTTAAATAAATCTGACTCATTTACGTGTGGGATGTAATTATTCTGTTGAGTGTTTACGCATGACATAAAAAACAGTGTACAAAAATTATACAATTACTTCGATTATGACCGCTTACTTTTGGCCAGGTTTCACTCTATATTAGAACAACCATTAGCAGTACAAACACATTTAAACGTCTTATAAGTTAATATATATACACAATAATATATACACGATGACTTACCTAAGTTCATTCGGTGCATTTGGGCGATCCCTCGTACCAGTGTTTACAAGACATGTTCATACATAAAGTCTTGTTGTATAATACGGCAAAAATCTTGATCACGTGAATACTAAATATGTAAGTTGTACCTTTGATGCACTCATATAATTTAAATATATAATATAATTCAGATATGCGGACTCCCGTATAAAGAATGGGTGATCGAACGCTTTTGATGCACTGCGTTAATGACGGAACTATCTGAATTATAGACCGCGAGTGACCATTGAAACTTGGCGATTATTCTCAAACCTTAAATATTTTCTTACGGTTTGACATGGAAGTGGATGGAAGGCTGAAGGCCAAATATCAGACGAAAAATCCATGAAAAGAACTAACTTTTATTTTTACGTTGAATACCTGCATGGATCTAGATATATGGAATGTGACATGGCGTCTCCCACGGGTTGATTGAGGCTAACATTTTTCGAAATGATGTGCAAATTTATTTAAAAAAAGATAATCGCAATAAATTCAAAGGTCGTCATCCTTTGCGGGAACATATGATGGAAAGTAGCTCCAGTTAGGCAAGGCGTTCTTTATCCATTAACAAACTCATGGATCGCGTAAAATCCGTTTTCCATATACCGATTAGGTATATTGTCAATTTTATCCTCCAGAGGCCAGCACCAGAAGCTGTTCTGGCTGACCACTTTTATACAGATATTCCTTCATCATTATATAGATGAATAAAAAAGAATTAAAATTTTCCATCAATATTTTTCTTGCTTATGACGTCTGGGTGTTGCAATTAGCTTTGTCTGTATATCTATCTATCTATCTATCTATCTATATATATATATATATATATATATATATATATATATATATATATATATATATATATATATATATATATATACACACTAATACTATGTCTGTTCTGACCTGTTACTTAAATACTACAGCACATTTTACACTAAAAAAAACGATGTCCAAGACTTCTTACAAAACGATTCGGACCCGGTATTGAGGCTGTAAGATACAAAGGGTAATGAAATACATAGAACTGTAGTTCACTCTTCATTCCCCAGATGGCAGCAGTGCGAGGGTGGGCCGTCTCTTCCTGTCTTGTTCTTCTCGCTACAGAAAGGCTATAACGACTGTTAAAATTATATAAAACAATGTGTAATTCAGATAATAAATTTTATTGCTATAAATCTGATTTTCTGCATTTTATATAAAATTCCTAACCATTGCAGTTTAAATGTAAAGATGACATTTGTAAATGTTTTTTTTGGAATACGAACATGCATGTATGTATCGTTTGCTCCTCATTTTACAGATCTGGACTGGGGGATGATAAGTGGGTTTATTGTTCTCGGGATCCTTACACTTGGTTCAGTAGTTATCTATATTGAGAAGATGGTTCACTTGAGTCAAAGACATGACATCAAAACAAGCGTCAAAACCAACATGCGAGTGCTTCTGTCTTTGTATCCAGTAAGTTTGCCAAAATTTGTATAAATCTCAGTATATATGGTATATGTTAACCTTTGTATGCCTTTTTTACATTTTTCTTAACCAGGTTAATATAGTGACACTTTGCTCTTTAACTAGCGCCACCTTCAAGGGACACATCATTGAGTGTGTGGGTCGGTTATATTAACAAAAACGATCATATTTTGTTATATTTCAAAAGTTTACTGAAAAAAATATACCTTGTCTTTAAAACGTTGATATCCACGTCTGCGTCTCAGGCTTGTATATAAATTCATCTAAAAAAAAACAGAAAAGTGCCTTTTCTGACCCGATCTCGGCTGATGACTATTATATGGAATAGATATAATCGTGGAGAAGGTCTGTTAGACAACACTGTCTATAGAATTAAGAACACGTACAACGACAAACATGTAAGTACATATAAAATGATAAGAATAATAACATCACTTCATTGTCTTTTACGAATCATTTGATAGTCAATAGTGAACTAGCCAGTTGAATAAAACGGTACAAATTGTTAAATATCATTCTGGTAATTATCCCCTGTATTCTTTTTCAGGTGGTAGCAGTTCTTTCATACATTTCCTTGTTTTTCCTGAAGGCAGTACCATTCATTGAATTGGGATATAATTTGTAAGTCTACAACACATACAGTGTTAGAGCAAACAAAATACCATTTTGAGTTATTTTGTCCTATTGTGTAATCAACCTCATTCAGGTATAAGGGTCCAATTAAATATATATATTGGAAACTTATAAGAAGTCCAAATCTAGATTTTTGAATAATGACTGTAATAACAGGCATTTATTAAAAAGTATATATTTGTCATTATAATTTTTTTCTTATATCAATAATAACATTGACATTAATGATGGCAGTAGTAGTAGCAGTAGTAATTGCAATAATAGTAGTAGCAGTAACAGCAGTAAGCGTAGTTCTAGTAGTAGTGGTTGCTGTGGTTGTAGTAGTAGAAACTTAAAAGGATAGGGGATCATAGATTTAAATAAATCTGCTGCCTGACCTTTATTTCATTTAAACGTTAAAGGCACTGCATGTTAAGTTATACCAGATTGAGTGTGAAAGTGTTCAATTGAAATCAGAAATATCCGTATCATTAAAATAAATGATGCTGGCATGTTTCAGGCACCTGTCTCTCTGCATCTTCATCTTTATGAAGAAAATTATCAGTGAATTCGGGGGCACCTGGGAGATGTCCCGCATCCTGGCAGATGAAAAATTACCGTCAAGGAGTCCGCCATGTTGTTGCTGTTGTCGGTGTTTACCGACGCCTCTGACAACAAGGTATTTTAATTCGTCCAAGATACCCTAACGACTAACCGCTGTTTGTATAGCAAGGTTCTCTGGGTGCGAACACCGGGATGCGCACAGAGAATGACTGGCAATGAGGCCGAGCATTGTATTGTGCATCCAGCCTTAATTTTAACCCGCTCTCATGGGCTTCATTACACCGAGACACATGCTCTCTTTGGTCTTATTCCAGGCCATATGCCAGAACGGGTGTTATCAGACCAACAAGAGCGGGTGTTGCATTTGCCAAATCCATACACCTTTCATTGAAGTTCTTTGGTCCCTTGGGTAGTAACCCAGGGAACCTTGTTATTCAGAGCAGCGGTTACACGAAAGGATGTCTGGGATTGTTCCATGTATAACCTCTGCGTGAGTAGCGTAGTAAAATGCGGCATATTTATATATCCTCGTGTCTTGTGTAACGTATAGTTTTACTGAACAGTCTGGAGATGTAGACTTTGCAGGGATTAACATCCTAAATGATTACACAACACCTTTCTGCATGTGTGGTTTTATATAATTCATCGGTATAACATATTCGTTTTGCTTTTATGCCCGTCCGTGGGGGTAAGATACTCAACAGGAATTTATAAGAAAAAAAGGGAAGATTCAAAAGGATCGACACTTGATAGGGCGGCCTCAAATTGTATAATTAGTTCAGTAATACCTGTAGGTTTTTATCAAATATAACATCTTTGAGCTCCAAAAGGCCAGTAGCTGGTTCAAATAACTATTAACACACAAAAAACGATTGTATTGAAATATATTAGTTTTAACTGCACATTTTCTTTTGAATGTCACTGGTTGTATCATTTGCTTATTTTGTTAAAGTGATAACCTATGTCATTTTGTTGTAGACGGGATCTTGTAATATTCCAGGTGTTGGTTCTACAAATGACAGTTGTACGACCAATACTCTTATTCATATCCAGTGTTTTCTCCTACAGCCGACATAAACTTTCAAATGGGGTAAGGTATGCTCAGGATCAGTATCAACTCAGTTGTAGAGAATGATATTATAATCACTTCAAAACTTATCTTACCTACCAAAGACCCAAATATATTGAAATTCCAGACTGTCTATAAAGTGAATGTTGTTGATATTTATCTCCAAAGCTCATGTATATTTGTATATTATATTTTGATAAAGACATCCAGACGTTCCTTTGGTGTTGAAGAACTTCTTATACAAAACATAAAATTGCATATTAAAGTTAAATACGGTCTCATGTTTATTTCTGTATTTCATATTGTTCGGTATCATGTTATGTAAAAGAAAGCATATTTAGAGTTTTAATCATGGGAACTAGATTTTGCTTTGGTGTAGATGAACGTTATATATTAAAACACCATGAAATATAAGATTTGAATATATACTTCTTTACTCTGCAGGACTATAAGTAATTAATGTGCCACTAAAATATGTAAAATGAAATGTGATTTCATACCTCAAAGAGACAGGGAAGTCGAGAACTTCTGTGCTGGTTCACATTTCGTATCCTGAGCTCGATAAGCATACGGTTCTTGGAACTAAAGTAGTTATATAATTTGCCGCCAGATGTTAGTAGATGTCTTAGGTGTTGCTATATGGCGACAATCAAAAGCTTGCCGATTTATTATTATTTGTATCTCTGTGTTTCATGTGTCTTCAGTTCGACCTGACAGATCCGGTGTTTTGGATTAAGCTTACCGGGAATGTTTCTACTATGCTTGCGCTGTATGGGCTTATCGTCGTGTTCAGGTTGTCGAGGACACACCTCAAGGGCGCAAACATCGTTTTGAAGTTCGTCTGCTTGAAGCTGTCTCTCTTGTTTATAGATTTTCAAACCAACCTGTTACAGATGTTGGCGGGACTGAATGCTATCCCTTGTATCCCTCCGTTTGGTCCAACAGCCGCAGCGTGGTGTAAGTATATACATAACACATTTAATTCTTTAATTCCTCAACTTTTATATGATTGAACCTAATTTGGTTCTTGGCACCAGTCTTTCCGATAACAGCACAACAGTGGCCAACCATATAATGCCAACCATATCGCTTGGCACGGGCGGTAATCCCAAAATCAGGGTACAAGTGAGCAATTTACACGGAAGCGTGAATGTACAAACCGGAGAAAAATCCCATCTCATTGATGACCATCTTCTGCGCCCCCCCCCCCCCCCCCAGACTTTGCTGTCAATCACAAAACCAACGGAAGACATGCTTGTATCGGTGATAGAACAATCATGCAGCGAGATTTACCAATATGCTCAAGTATAACGGAAGCATTATCACACCTGATAGATGTTTGTGAACAGCTGACCAACATTTTTAACGGTTGGTTTATTTTATTGGAAGTGACACGAAGTTTTTAAGCGGTATGACGTCAGACCCTGAGGAAAATATTTCCTCAACACGATTTTCAAGGAAGTTTTTTGGATGGCATGTAGTGCCCCTCGACATCTAGGTTGATTCACTAATGTTAGTGAAAAAAAGTGTCGGCATTGCTTTTGTAAGCATATAGATGCTTATATGCCTCAATACCATTTACGCCAGTATCTAGGTGCCCAAAACACGTTTACTGCTACAAGCGTACATCAACACAATACTTTGCAATTTAAATCATTTAAGTATTCACAATTACATAGCTCGATTGATTTCCGAAAAATCCCCTCGGTTAAACGTTTTATTAAATTTTATGTTTTAATATCATATTCTACAACAGGCGCAGTTATAATGTTTAGAATACCACAAGGCTGTGCTGTGGTTTCAAAGTTCCTTAAGACGTTTGTTCGGTATTTAGTTCTCAGGCAATTTTAAATATTTTTTTAAACAGAAATGTATTGTGTCGGCAATCGAATCATTTATGTTGTCATTTTTTAATCAGATTCTGCATTATCATTGGTTTTATTTAACATTTATGTATGCAGAAATTTTTGATTCAGTGATTATATTATTATTTTCGAACGGGCATAAAACTAGTAATGAATTATTGAATTGTCAGGTACACGGAATGAAATGGAATTTTGTACATTTGCTATCGTGGAATGCATGTAAATATGAATATCAGCCTCAGTAACAGTTTCGTTTCTTCCGTCCTTCCTTCAGCCGTATACATGTTTACTCATTTCAGTTATAAGCGGCACCATGCTTGTGGTAGAGATGCTTGGACTTAGTCTACTATCACGTTATGTCTACAGGAAGAAATATGATTTGCTAGACATTAATGAAAATATGAAGGAAAAAGAGCCGTTAATATCGACGAATGGAGCAGAACTAACATGAGGATGATACAAAACCGAAATTCCTGTGAAATTGTTTATATAAATAGGAACCAAACAGCTGGTCAAGAAAACAAACGTAATCCACGTATACTTTAAACATACTGTTATGCGGTTCGTTATATGTGTTTACTATTCATTATTTTTTGTTGAGTATCAGTTAGTGCCATATGATAATATGTTTCCATGGACTGAGAAAACAGGATGGACTGTATTTTGAATATTTTACAGTCACTGAATATATAAATTAGAAATTTCCCTGTAGTTATTAGTGCATTCCCTTTTAGTCTATCTTGTTTATCTTAGATGATTTCATGTCATCTGTATTTTAGGGAACAGGGGTGAATTTTTTTTTCGTTTGCCGTACCCCCGTCCATTGTTAGATCTTAATAGCTACATATGTAAACCAAGATTGCATCTTGGATTTGGTGCTATCATTTGTTATGAAATTGTTTTACTAGTGTGTACGAATCTCCCAGCCTTTTATTAATTAAAAAAAAATAAACGTGTATTTTTTTAATGACAACAGTCAACCGTATGCGCGTCTGATAGCAGGTTATATGGACC
Source organism: Sipunculus nudus (assembly GCA_026874595.1). Lineage (NCBI taxonomy): Eukaryota > Metazoa > Annelida > Sipuncula > Golfingiida > Sipunculidae > Sipunculus > Sipunculus nudus. The sequence goes on along the minus strand of CM049308.1, from coordinate 66,480,894 downwards.
GGGCTTTATTTAATGAAAAAGATCGTGCTTACGTTACCGTATAATATCAATTTTATTATTATATTGTCTTTGTTGTCATGTACAATATGTCCAGATCAGCAGGACTTCTGAACTTATGGGGCTTCTCTATTTGTTATGTTCGTTTTCAGCTATGCTGACTGTATATACATCAAATGAGCTATATCGATGGCCATTTGTACGTCCGTTCATCCGTCCGTCCGTTAAACTGACACGTGGTGAAAATGTTGGACCTACGATTCTACGAATTGGAAGCACTGGCCAACAGCGACTTTGTTCCTTCGAGACATTAAGGAAAAACTTCCAGTATCCATTAAAATACTGTTGTTACACATTAAGGCTACTCAATGGGGAAAGCATTTGTGGTGTTTTGTTCATATTTGTTATAACTATTTCTGCATATATTTATTATGCACATGTCAGACATTAGGCCAATATTGCGTAATTCGTTGACGTTATGGGCCCATACACATTGTAAAAAAATAGGAAAGATATTTACCCACTTAATATGACAATTTTTGATGAATGAGAGCCTATTTCAATTATATAACTTTATTTGGTTTACTTTAAATTGTGTACCAGAAGTCAACGTTTCAAGCATAAATGTAAAATTATTACCTTAAATGTTTCCCAACTTTAACTATGATACATTCTTTCTTGTTAGTACATGTGATTTTATGATGAGCAGTTAAGGGTTTTAGCTTATTATATCTGAAATTTTAAAGCAGTTGTTAAAATCTTATATTTAAGTCTTGAAAGACCAAGTCAAGTATTGTTCACAAGAAGCCAGCCCAGCACACAGGGATACAGAGAGTGGCCAGGATGGCCCAGCTGTTATATATAGCTTAAATGGGGAGCTGATATTTGAAATCAGTTTGTCAAAAGGAGTAGTTTTTATTAAAGTTTTAGAAGCTAGACCATGGGATTGTTGAGCAAATTTACCCGAGTAGTCTCCCTTTTTTAACAACATTTGATTTCAGTTTACAAATTAAAAATGTATTATTATTCTTCAGTTATCTCTGCTTTCTTCCTTATTCTATAATTTTCAGGGTTTCATACTCCCAGCGGGTATTTTACACACATATTACAGTCACAGAGCTGAAATAGTAAAACTTGGTTATGAGGAGCTCCTGCATCTTTCGTGTAGTCCATAAAAGTTCATAGGCAACAAAACCGCTAGGATTTTATACAATTTCTCAGAATTTTTTTCATTTAAAGCTGAGCGCCGTGACCCACAGATCCCTTGTAAATACAACATTTCTCATGCTTAGCTAAGCGTCACCACTAATTTAACTCTAGTCTTTAATATTATAATTTCAATCTGCAGACAAGTTAATGGCACAAAATATGAAGACATGTCTAATTCAGAGGACCATAAATTTCCTTTCATTATTTATGTTAATTACGATTTACATTTTTTGGGTAAAATTATACGTTTACTCAGTTTTAAAGGTAAACTCTTGTTAATTTTTAGAAATTTTTTCCACATTCTTGTAATGTAATATTTTTTATGTTTCTTTGTAGAAAGTTTAATCATTTGTTACAGGAAGTGTAACTCGTCTGAATCTGCCATCAGCTCATATGTTTAAAGTAGCTGTCCTATGTCAACTATCAGGCCTCTTATCTAATATAATTTGTATTGTGTCTATTAATCCACGGGTCTCGTTTCTAGTAAACGCTAATTACCTTTGCTCTTGGATATCAGAGGAAAAAAAACGCAAAAGACTGACCCCCTTGGGACATACTTTCCCGTTTTCTGATGATAAGACAGGACGTTCACGTTTCTATATTTTAAAGTGTTGTAATTTGATGAATTAAATAGGATTGTGATCACGTTTAGAAATGAAGTATTTACTTAGGCTGATTCTGTAACAGAATTGGTCTAGAAAGATATATACCTTCTGCAAAGTCATACATATGTATTAATGTTGCAAACATAGACATTATATGAGGTAACGTTTACATATCATATTAGTATACGTTTATTTAATTATATACTTTAAGAGTATTTGCATATAGAAACATGATTAAATGTTTGGCCATGTATTCATATTTCTTTAAGATTAATTTCTTCACAAAAATAAACAAATTCATTGTATAACTTGTACATACAATAAAATATATTTAAACAAGTGAAATCTCCAAAAGGAAATGCATTTGTTTTTCGTTGTCACCCTCTGCTCGAAAGGGCGAGGGATCGCAACTGGATGCCTGATTATATCCATGTCTGTATGAACATATATATCTGTCTTTCTGTCTGTATTTATGTCTGAATTAACTAATTTGCAAATCCTTTGGACAATTGTACATAATTTCATATGGGTAATCCGGATTCCCAGTCCATGGGGTAATATTATAAAATTTTAATTCACTTTTCACTCACCAGATGGCCCTTTTTACAAATCTTATTTTTAGCTCAGCTGACTTTCAGTCATGCTGCTCTATAGTGATGGGTCTTTGTCCATCGTCCTTCCGTCTGTCCGTCCGGCCGTCCGTCCGTTAGCAGGGCACAAGTTGGAACCGTAAGGGCTAGGATCATGAAGCCTATGCAGTCTTAGAGGTTTTAATAGATCTCCTTGCAAACCTGAAATTAGGTCACTGCGACCTATATTTTCCGAGTTACGGGATGTGCTTGCAACCCCCCCCCCCCCCCCCAGGAATTAATTCTTGTAACTACAATTTTCATCCCAAACCTTCCATCTTTCACATATGGCTCATCTACCAACAGGGGAAGAACCATAATTATTTTGAGGTCACAAAGGTCAAAGGTCAAGATCACATGACCCACTTCTTTTAAAAACATGTGGATGCATTCTAAGCCAAACCTTTCATCCAAAATCTTTGATCTTTCACATATGGCTCACCTTTCAAGTAGAATTCCTATAGATGTTGAGGTAAAAAGTCAAAGGTCAAGGTCACAGCTTCCACTTCTTAAGAAAGGTTGTGGACACAATTCAAGCTAGACTTTACATTCTAAACCTTCATGCACTGACATATCGCTTCTCTGCCAACAGGGGAAAAGACCTGTTGATTTTGAGTTCAAAGGTCAAGTTCACAGCACCCACTTCTTGCGTGGAGTCTTTTTAGGGCAAACTTTTCAACCTATACCTTCCATCTGTCATACATGGCTTACCTACCAATAGGGGAAGAACCCTATTGATGTTTGAGTTCAGAGGTCAGAGGTCAAGGTCACAGTACTAAATTGTTTCAAATGCTCGTTAACATATTTCAAGCTAAACTGTTCATCCTAAACCTTCAGGCTTCCATTTATGCCCCATCTATGCGTAACTCAATTTGATTCAAACTTCATATTTATGGGTCTTTTTGCTTGAAGAAAAAAGTAAGGAGGTTAATGGTTGCAGGTCAAAGTTATTCACACATTGGTTGCCAAGTGGTTACTCCAGTTTTAAGTGGTTAGTAGTTTAAATGGTTAGTAGTTACCCATAACTCTAGAAAGAATCCAAATGATACGTGGGCAAAAGACCAAGGTCATAAGTCAGGGATGTTCACAATAAAAACTTATTTTGTAGACCATCTCTTTTTTTCTTGTATATACCATTGCACTCCAACTGGTACATCTCACTCTGTGGCCGTAATTGTGAGCGACATTTGAGATATACGACTCCCGCTATATCAGCCCACTGAATGATAAGAACCTCTTTAGTGCATAACAAAAACACTCTGTTGCCTGAGGTAGAATATTGTATTAAGGTTTATCTATTTAGCAATTTATTTTATGGAATCAAAGCAATAAAACTTAGTTTCTTAGATATCTAAATATTTTTATACAAATCATCAGATATACCAGCAAGTGTTTGTTTTGATAAATTGTGGTTAGGTACCTGGATTTAGGATGACTTTAGATATATATTTCTGTCATCGTAGAAAGTTTCAACAAAATTGGCTGATAGGTTCTTCAAAAATATGACTGGAAGATGTGAATCTCAGCCCATGATGTCGCAGGTTTGTCATGACCCTTGGGTCACTTGTTTATACGTGTAACAAATGTTTTCAACTGATAAGTAAATAAAGCATAATAAATGTATAATTTAACTAATTTGGTATTGTCCTTACCGTGTACTTGATGGAGAACATCCAGTGATAAAAAATATTGATATCATAACGACATATATTCACACACAGGGGCGTCAATAACCCCCCCCCCCCACACACACACATACACTTTTTAGCAACGGGATGATCACCTTGCTTTTCAGAAAATAAAATTAATATATTGGAATAAAAATAAATTAATTCTTAGATAAATAATAGTTTTGGTTCGATTTCTCCATGTTTGAGTTAACTTTATAATATTATACATCTGAACCTGGTTTAGAATTGAAAAAAATAATCTAATCCCTTTTTATTGAAACACTTATACTTAGCTGTAATATACATGTATTTGAAATAGGTCACATACACAATATATATATATACAGTCAAGCCCGATTATTGTCATGTCGGTAGTGCACGCTTAAATTATGATAATACCCGGAATGTGATTTAATGCGGGCTTCAATGTCGATGTCCTTTTGAGTCATAGAAGAAGCGTTGTGTCTCAAATGATATTAAATACATCGTCAATGAAAAGGAACCGGAAACGTTTATGAATATTTTTATTGCACAACGGCATATCAAATAACGTTTATGCGTACCTTATGTCCTGTAAGTTTGTGCCGCATGCCGCAATAACTGACCAAAATCCGACTTGCCAACAAAAAGAGACGTATCGTCTGGGTCATGAGGTCAAATGTCGAAATATGCGGCACAGCAATAACGTTATGCGTAAACTATTTTACTAGATAATTCTTTCCCGACTATTGCGCCTTATTTCCCGGATGTCTTATTAATGCCTCAAACTTCCATGATCGTCTTTATGATAGGACTGTTTAGGGAGCGGGCATCTTCAAGCCATTGTCAATATTCTTAAGTTTTGCGGCGACTGAGATTTTGGACCGGGTATCTCCTCCAGTGCTAACAAAACGTCCAGCTTTTCCTGGACCCTTAAGGGGGATTTCAAGTCGTAAGCAACGTTAACAGCTCGTGGTTCATGTCATCTAGGCGAACCGTCACCGAGGTGTAAACTGCGGCCTTGCAAAGGCCAGAAGTTCACTATGTATGACATGTGAGCGCAAAAATCGCCATTTTTAACGCACGAAGAAACGCAATGATCTGGATTACCGTGGTATCTTATGACGTTAATTAGCTAAGTGAAGGGGAGCATGCATCACTACACTTGCCTGCTGCAGACAGGTGGGAAATGTGATCGAGTGTTACACCTGACCGATTACAGGCTCTTGGCCTCGCTAATCGCCGTGTCGGCGTTTGATGTGATATTAACTGCGAACTGGTATCACTGCCAAGGGTTCCATGCATGACAATAAACGGGATTATGGCAATATTCCATGATGTTAAACGGTCAGATTTACCACTGTTTATTTAGGATATGGTTTGGGATTTCAGATTTATGTGACAAAGGGGATTTTCTATTAACCGGTAAGACACAAAGTGGGCTCGACTGTATATATATATATATATATATATATATATATATATATATATATATATATATATATATATATATAGTCTATGTGACCAATTTCAAATATTAACCTGACAAAATTCACCTGAAGATCGGGTTGCATCCCGTGAAACAGTCTGTTGTGAATTTACAATGTTGTTTTTCTTAAGTGTAATATCGCTCTGGCCTTGTCTGAAGGCCATAGAGCTCTTTCAGCGGAGGGAAACTCTACCTTCTACACCAGCTCCAGCGACAGGTACGCTGTCGAGCACTTTGGTTAACCCACCCTGTCCAGAAAATCAACTTATAACATCTACAAAATGAACAAAAACTAATAACATTCAACTGAGGATCGGGTCGCATCCCGTGAAACAGTCTGTAGTGATTTTACAGTGTTGTTTTTCTTCAGTGTTTTTTTTTTTATAAATATATATATATATATATATATATATATATATATATATATATATATATATATACAAATGTATGATCTTCAACAAGCAGTTTTTAAACCAGTACTGGTGTTTTTAATTAGAATTTAACAAAAAACAAACGTCGGATAAACAGATTCAGAAAAAAAATAATTTCACTAATTCATTGACTACTTCATATTGTGACGCCCACAGACCCTCACCAGCAGAGACTTATTCTTGCTAGTCCAGTTCTGATTAATGTTGAGACCAGTCTCCTGAACAAACCGCGTTTACATAAGTGAGCGTTTATATATGAAGAACACATGGGTGACTGGAATATTGAGAAACCTCTATTTATATAAAAAAAATAAATAAAATAAAAAATTGCAAAAGATATGAACTTTTATTACAAATATCAGACTGCACATTCTTTGATGAAAATACTGTTCATTTACCACGACACAATAAACGGCATGACACACATTTGCAATAGTTCTTGCAGAGAAAGTTCTGAAATTTCTATCAACTTACCGCATTAATTCTGGGTAATCTTATATTTTTTATTTATTTCTGATAGGTTCAGATGAATATTTGCATAATAGAGTATAACATTCCGATGTGATTTTGTCATAATGAGCATGCATTCGTTGCAGATGCATTTTCTTAATCTTCTTTTGTCAATATACAACAAAGTTTTCACACGCGAATAAAACGAAGTAAATTTTTCAGTCATTCGGATGTTCGATTCATATCCACCGGGTCGTCATTACTAATATTTTATTTCTGTAACCATATATTTCGGTATTAACCAACAGAAATTAATTTAAAAACCCAGAAACCTTCACGAAAGAGCCGTTTTTAATTAAGCCTTTATGAAAAAAGGAATATAAATGAAATATAAACTGAATCAATCGATGAAGCCAAGTTGTCATTTTGTTAATGCTGGCAAACAATTAGCTACATGTCCAGTCATTTCAACAATAAACTTCGCTAGTGACTATGGAAGAGTCGGTTATACTTGTAGATGAATAGTCATGGGTGTGCAACACTTTGTATTTCGCAAATTAATGCATATTTATATTAAGAGAATGCGCATACAGCTCCCATTTAAAATTATCGAACTGCAATTATTATTTACATTTTGTGACTTTCCCTGATGCGTCAGTGTGGTGTAATGGTCAAACATTTTTTAAATTTAATACCCCTATAAATGTTAGAAATATCCCAGAATGCAAGTAAAAATACGCTTAAAATTTTACAAGTTCCCGCGCCGAGGTCAGTGTGTGAAGAATAAGAGTGCTAATACCAATATGCATGGTTTAAGCGAATTGACTTTTTTACTTTGCGCACCACTGATAGTAATATGAGCACACTTATGACAGCCTGATAAACGGGATGACAAACATCTTCTGCAGGAATGATCATAAACGTCGGATAAAGCTCAAGACTGAAGAGAAAGCGGTGGTGGGCGCACTCTAGGCGTGAAACTGAAAAGAAATCTCGATTGAAATAGTTATGAAGTATCAGAAAGAAAGACACTTGCACAAGTATTGTAAAAGAACAAAGAAAATGTAAAAAATTGTTTGGTTTTCCAACAATAAATTCATAAGAATGGGATATATTTTTTTCTCGCTTATGTTCATATTAAATATTCGGATCAATTAAATCAACAAAAATCATTTTTTTGTGATATTTCAAATTATAAAACGTTATAAGCCACCTTATTGTTAATGCTTAGATTCTTGCCTTCGTTTTATTATTTTTTTTTTCAATTTTTCTTGATAAAACCTATTCAAGCCCTTCGGGGGACGACCCAGCAGACGAACATCATGATCAGTGCGCATGCTCGAGGAAAATGCATAATTTATGTAATATATGTGATTGATGTAAATAACAAACAGCTTTTTGTATAATACTTACTTGTATGACAAATCTGATTTGGAGACAGGCCGAGTTGGCGTCGACTTGTAGTTTAATTTGAATTCATCGGGGTAAGGCGCCACCCTGTGGCGCCGTGGAGAAATAGTTTCCCTAAAGGAAAAGATGCTTATGCAGGTTACTGTATTCATTAACTGATTTTAGTCGCGGACCTTAAATTTCTTGGGCTCCACATAACAATGATTATTAAAACGTTAACTTCTTTATTTAAATAATATTTAAACTCAACAAAGATTATGGTTAATTTTAATAGTAAACGCAGACTCAAGCTTTATACATGATAAGTTATTCGCGTATTCTGAGAAATAATTATGTAACTTATCTTTGTATCTGATCCATTTCTTAATATAAAAAGCTGCTATTCATTATACAAATATAAATACCTTGGGGTGAAAGGACCCATCCGTAACCTTTTCAAAGCGAGTAAAGTAGCGCCAACAAGGATTAAGACGGAAGCTATCAGTATTATCGCCAGAGTCACATTGCCTGCCGTTGTTTCTGTTATCCAATTGGCGTGGGAAGGAGAGACGTTTGTCACACGATAAGGTGCGAAATCTGGTCCGCGTAAAATATCACTTGGTGTTCCTGTAAAAACATATTAACACAATTATAAAGAGTAAAAAGAAGCTGATTCTAAATTCCAGAGACAAAGAAAGAGAACAAAAAAACAAAGAAATATTAGCGCGGGACCACTAATTTGGTTTAACTCTAACAGCGCGCGGTGATTCATACGGCTATATCAGAACTCGGTAGAGTTCAAGTAAGGCGCAGAATTTTCCCTGTATCACATCTTATTTAGAAAATAATCCTTACTCGTGGAATAAAACGATAGCGGAGACGTCGCGGGTATTTTCATAAAGATGTTCTCAATTTTTCCGATTTTGTATATATTTATTTTTTTTCAGTACATTTCATTGAATGGGGATGAAGGTATTCACACGATAAGAATGACACGTTTTATCAAGTCTCCTGAATTTCAGAATTTATGTACAAGGGGGCTGACAAAATCCAAAAGTCATAACCTGTCCCAAAAGACATATGAGCGAATCACTGAGGTTCTGTGGCGAGATTTTACCGTTATGCCCTCAGGACACAGGGGTTCAGACCGTCTAACTCTTTGTTTTTAAGATCAGGATAACATCTAGATAACATCGGAACAAATCGTAAGACACAGGTCAACACTCGGAGTACATATGGCGACAACCATATTATCTTGATGATCTTCTATATTACGCCGAACTCTCTTGATATCATCAGATTTTTTCCGATGCTGACCCGATGACTCCAATATATTTTACTTATGCTATGTAACATTGCGGTGGCGTGGTGATGAACATAGAAGACATCAGGGCATCATCCCTGAGACACGTACATGTTTCGGCTTGTGTATTAGGTTATATGGTCTTAATTGGGCATTTCTTAAAAACGTCCTTACCATCACGGTCCGATCTCAGTTTAGACAGCAACATGTCCCTGTGTACGATATACTTGACGAGTCTCACGTTTTCATAATAATCTGTGATGTTGTTCTCAACAGCATATACTGTCATCAACGTCCTGTAAGAAGATCGATTAAACAGCCTGTACTCCTAAATATGAACTGAAAGGCGTCGATAGCTGTTCGTCAGACCAGAAGCAGCAAACTAATCATGTATGACAGTAGAACAATCAATCGTACAAAAAATTATCAGTGTTTTTTATACATTCTTCTCTTTTGACCCCCACCAAAAAAATGAATTTTTCCGGATTTTGGAACTATAAATATGGAAAGAACGGCCAACAATTCTTCTTTTACTGGTGGCAAATTTACCGATGGAGTAAAAGCCCTTTCAAGAAGGATATTTAAATGTGTGACAATTCATTGAACGGTGGATATGAACAGCTCAAAGTTTAACCCATTTTCCATCCTCACTACAATTATGCTTATTTTGCATTTTTATTTTATGTGATGACTTCTTCGTGGGATTGACACAAGAGCAGTAATTAGCAAATTATCGACACCAATAAGGCGCGTACTCACCAAAATTAATTAGCTCCCGGTAAAATTGGAGCGGCGATTCCATCGTACTGTTTTGTGTGACCTAAAGAGTGCACATATCATTTAAAACCAGAAACAAATTTAGCTCGTTACTTACCCGCCGTTTGACGATGACACTTTCTTCCATATTTTGACAATCCACGGCGCAAGAAGAATCTGAAGCTTATGAATGAATTCGGATTCTTTTTCAGCGTCAAATTCGTTCAAAGGCACGTCAGATCTCACATCAATCAAGTGACTTCCGGCGTCAAAGGCGTCTACTCGAACAACAGCGGGACTGAAATTAATAAAACAATGTTTACTATGAAAGGAGTAAATATAAAACTTTAAGAAAAATCAGGAGGGAAAAGAAACAACTTGATTATGAATACGTTATTTGAGCTTTTCTTTGTCTAAATAATCATTTTTATTTTACCCATCCTGAAACATGATTTTTTTTAATTTCTAGATATAACATGATAATTTCTCTTTTCCCCTACTGATAGTATATTATAATTGTCGATATAAAATCTCTGCAGTAATCTCTACATTCACAATTTTTGCATCTTCACGGTTACTTGATATTCAGTTCTACTTAGCATGATGGCTAGGCAAGACCGCGACAAGTGGTATCATTATCATTTTTTTCTGAATTATGTGTTTCTTAATGTTTGACATTTTCCCATGAACAACTGTATGAAGGCGAGGAAAGGAAAACGGCAAGTTGGGGATCGGACCCTGAGCATTTCTTGAATTAATGGTCTTGCTTGCTACCACACTGTCCTGCCTTTAAAGATTATACAACATGATGGTAAGGGGACACATTAATTAAAATCCAGCAATTATTTCCAGTTCGTCCTGCATTCTTATTTTCGAATCAAGATCATATGACTTTCTCTTAAAGTATGGTTTAATGCCAAACTAACAACTCGGACGCATTAAGGTATTACTTTGTCAAACGCCTGACCATTAGAAGCAATTAATATATCGTAATGATATTGATCCTCTTCATATTGAGATATTTACTTACTCTGACGTATGTTTTCCATCGCTTGCATAAAAAAACACCAGATACTTTGTACCGCTGGTCAGCCACCGGGCAGTGGTCACGTGACCGTCCATCATGGCAATGTTAAAATCCGTGGTTGGTCTGAGAAAGTGATACGTTACTTTTCCAACTGTAAAGATGATCAAAATATGCCATTCAAAAATATTTAAATATTAAGCTACATTATAGTACGACATGCCATGCGTGGTTTTTTGTGAAGCTATTTCGTATTTTACATAATATTAATGTAAATACATAAACGGGAAAACAACGAGCATGTGTTGTATTTGTTGCTCTTTATTTTTCAAATAGCAACAATCATCTATCGACTTTTGTCTTATACTTCCGTATAACACTTTCACAGGCTCGCCAATATTGAAAGTCACGCGTTTCAATCATGGCGCCACCTACTGGTGTCGGGATCTAAAGCTGAGATGATTGTGACCGTTGTGTGTGTCGGGACGTAGGACGGCACCTCCACGTTGTACAGACGTCTCGTGAACGTCGGACGGTTGTCGTTGACGTCTGTTACCGACATGAAGACGTCCATGTGTCCGGACAGAGGCGGGGATCCACCGTCCGTCGCTACCAGCTTAAAACTGATGCTCTGGTGTTCCTCATCGTCTATTGGGTGCTTCACCGTTATATTACCGGTGTATGGATCAACCTGTAACATCAAACACGGAACAGCCTCATATGTAAAATGAAGCACTGGTAAATTTTGAAAATATGTGTGTGGTTTATCATGCAGAATAAATGCAGATATGTCATGGAACGTCAGACATTATTGTATTGTGACTTTACACAAGGGGGAGGGGGTGGTCTGAGGTAACCAGGAGAGCAGCCACGCCATCCAGCAGCAAGTGCTAGCCTCTCCCATGAGAATGGACGTCTAAATAGCCATTTATACTATCTAAAATACTGTTCCGTATAAGATTATCAAGAAAGGAGTACCAGTTTGCAACACGATCTAGATAGTCGCAGCAAACAGCAGCTTGACAGGACCGCAAGACTTTAATATGACGCGATTGTCACTGGACTCAGTTTCTTTGAAGTTAATGTTACTACGTAGAAGTACGTTAAGTGTCTTTCTTAACCGCAGAGTATTTCTAAAAGTTCTAAATTTATATAATGGAATTTCATGGATGAGTGAATGATAGTGCAAGAAAGAAGTGATTTAATTTTCGGAGTTGATTTTGAAGATGTTGGACGGACAAAAAAATACACGAGACAGCAGGGGAAAAGGGACAAATTTGGATGGGTGGATCTGGATCCTGTATATTGATTGCTCCGATTTAAATTTAAATCTATCTTTTATCGCCTATCACCTATCCTTCCACACAATTTTAGCACAATCAATCGGAGAAATTTCGAAGATACGGCTCGTATACACGCACACATAAACACGGCCGATCACCTGACCCCCTGCCACCTACGTTGGCGAAGTTTATCAAGTGTAATTCATCTAATCTTACACAGACTTTAACTCTGAAATTTTGATTTAGGTCCTACAGTGGAAAATAATCATATATTTCTTACTTGAAAGTAAAAATCCCCTTTCGCTCCAGTATTTTCATTCTGTATGGAGTAAGTTACCCTGGCGTTTTGACCCCAGTCACGGTCAGTGGCCCTAAAGGTTCCAACTTCTCGTCTGCCCTGTGTGTTCTCTGAAAACGTTATAACAAAATATGCATTTTGTAAAACTTGATTTTGTTAGGTAATGCTGTATGAAATAACGTACGAATAACATACGATCATTTGCGTATGTAGTGCTACGAGAAAGAATATACCTAAAAGGATACTGTCAAAGTATACTATTCCAACGAATTTGCAGCACAATTTGCCCAACGGTCTCTCTTCATATTAATGCTGCGCAACTTTAGAAAGAAATTTGAAGCTAATGCATGTTTTTATATGATATATATATAAGTAAGTTTGTTATACTCTCTCTTGTACCTGTGCGTACTTTTATAGTTCTTCGCAAGAAGAAAATAACATTTTTAATTCAACAAAAATCAATATTGATCTTTATAAGGTGTTTGATCCGCTCACTGCGTTGAACATTTCACTGAGTAAAGTTCAGTCAGGTCTAATGCAGCTTTAAACCAAATTGTGACACTCCTGTTCGTAAGCTTATAGTCATGTGCTTGTCACACTACTGGTATTTTATTATATTTAACATATCTCTTTGGAATTTTATTCAAATCCAAAACCTTTGTGACACTAGTAGAAACTAAACACAAACATAGTACGCCTGTTTAATATGTTATCCCTTAACAAATTGATTGATATAAAAAACCACATAGTTCTGTTTATAATGTAATATGTAGAGGATAAAACTGAACAAATGAGAATTGTATATGAAAATATCATAGAACATTTAATTAAATCATCATAATAAAACAAAATTCACCCTTACCAACAATGGCTCCAGAAAAACTTGGATATGTAAATGAGGGTGAGTTATCGTTGATATCGGTGACGTATATGGTGACGTTGACAATGCCTTCAGGGATTTTTGTGGTTCCCGCCCTATCATGCACATAAACATCAAAAGTAGCCACCATGTAAGGGTTGCTTGGGTCGATGTCTATCCTCTGGTTTATAAAAAGTTGAGTGGAGCCAAGTTTGGTGTAGAAGTATTCATGATAAGTGTCGTTCTGAATACGTAAGGTAAAAGTGTCGCCAAACTCGAGATCTCTGTCATAAACGGTCATGTTCAAACCAGGAATAGGCGAGTGTAAAGCCTGGAAGTTGAAATAAGATAAGACAAGAAATGAGTAAATTAAGTGTGATTGTTAAAGGGTGGAGGTTATCATGGGATTAAAGATCACGTCATGCACATTAAATGGGCCGCCTAATATATGAATAAGGTTTTTGAATATGCCTCAAAACTTGCAAATTGGTTTAGTAAATTTCATTTGGAGTGTAGGTTGTTTTGTAAAGTTGAACAAATCTACATTGATCATAATGCTACCTCAGGTACATTTCTAAAACTAATAAGATCATAAAACCCAGCAGAATTAACGGTCCGTGTTTTTCCATAATTTATACCTTACCTATACCTGTTTGACTTATGTAAATCTTACCGGTCATTTCGAAATAACTTTGTCATAATGAAAAGACGAGTATGACGTTGCAAATATGGAGGAGAGATAGACAAGAATTAACCCTTGAAAAAAAAATATTAATTTTCCTTGTTTTATAGATTGAAACACAAAACGGGGGATTTTGTCAGCTTTGCCTAGAAAATACCATAATATTTCTCCAGTTCATGAAATAATGCATATGATGAACACAAAATTTAATCCATTTTCCATACCTCTCATAATTATATTAGGGAAGTTGTGCCATAGTACAAATTACCCATATTACCAAGGGTCTGGTTTTTATTTGCAAAATAAAATATGATACATAAAAGGTAGAAGAAGTAAATTCGAAAAACTAAATAAATAAAATTAAACTAAATAAACTGAAAAATTTATTTTGTGTGGCCTTAATATCAAAGATATGTGAGCAGCAGTGTGGTGTAATTTGGTGATGAAGGACTCGAGTCCGGACTTGGACTTGATTCTGTACTCGAGTCTACTTTTTAGCGACTCCGATTGGTACTCAGACTCGGAGGTAAGGTTTGGAGAAATCAGACCGAGTCCATCTCAAGTACAACAAAAGGAAAGCTCTGTCACATGCCATAAAGACATTAATAAACATGTGCGAACTACTTACAGACTATTATATAAATTGCTGTATATACCAAGCTTTTGGTCTGCATCGGGAGCCAAAATATAATAAAACCTTAAAGTAAAAGGCATGTGTAAACTTGCATCAAAATACTTATGGTAATCTCAAAGCTCCATTTTAAATTTCGTTTTATTAAGATTTTTATTCGACACAGACTCGGACTCGTGGAGCCTTGAATCGGACGTGCACTCTAACTGTGATGGTGTGGACTTAGAATCAGGCGCAGCCGCCATTTTGCGTCGCTCACAACCGAGTTCAGATCAAGCCGAGCCAAGCTAATCAGGAGGCGCCGCCAACATTTTATTAAATCGAAATTGTTAAAGCCGATTTTGTGAAGCTCAGTCTGGTGGAACATGATAAATCTGTTACAAATGAAAATGTCCGAAATATTCAGGTTTTGCAAGTTTTTGTTTGTTGTTTTGAAAAGAAAACGGTGTGATTGTTTAAGTATGAAAATTGGCTTATGAAACTAGTAAAATGGGAATGGATGCAAAATGTCACACGTAATAATGTCACATGGAATGTAGATAATTTGTTTAAATAAAAGGGGTAAAGGGATACTTTGAAACATCATTGACTGAATAGGCTTTCAGGTCAATTTAAGCCAGCGGACATTTTGCAAGAAGAGTCTAGCCACGAAACTCGGCCGTATTTTTTTCTTAGCCTGCCGCTTTTGTGTGGATAACAAGGCTCTGGGCTATGTGTGGACTCGACCACATCACGGGTGGAATTGCCATACTGTTATTTCTCTTCCCTGGGCTTGGCGTCTGTGTGTTTTGACCAAAGGAACCAAAGGAACTACAATATATATATATATATATATATATATATATATATATATAGAGAGAGAGAGAGAGAGAGAGAGAGAGAGAGAGATAGAGAGGATTAATGGATAACGGAAGACCTTGACAGGTCCATGACAACCCTGAAGGGTTGTCAAATTGATATTTTGACTAACTGGGTTGTTGTTTTAGGTACACCTATTTGACAACTCTTCTGTTGTCAATATGACAACAATATGTTTTCAGTGTAAGCGACTCAAGTACAGGGTCCTGACCATTTCCTCAGGGATGGTGGCGACCACTGGTCCGGTGACGGTAAACCTGGGTTCCTGGTTTACTCTGATGATGTCCACAGTCAGGTTAGCTTTGTCCGTGTACCCCATCCGTGTGTCCGTGACCGTCACTTCTAAATGATACTCTCGGGTCCGCTTGTAGTCGAATGTTTTATCTACATCCAAATAGATCTTCGTGGCTTGATAAAAACATAACTGGGTTTAAAGGTTCTAGGAAACACCTCGGAATATAACCAGTACCTGATAAACTATAACAGATATAAATCTCACTCTTTAGGTAACAATGTCATTCAAAGTGCTGCTTTGTTAGATCTTACATGTTTGCTCTTTTGTTCTTTTTAATATTTACTGGTCGTGTTATACAGGCGTTACCTATGATTATAAATAAGCACACCACGAAGTCATGAACAAGCTTAAATTAAAGAAATAAGTTAACAGTTGCAGATTGTCTCTTGTTATGGTTCCATTAAAATAAGATTTTTCCTAAAATTATGACTGATTGAGGAATGTTGATGTCGCGTCACATAGCAGTTTTCGTGCTTGCTCTTACTATTCTTGTCCAGAATAAAAATTGTTGGTTCGTTCCGGGGATACTGTATCAAACTGTAGTCGTACACGCTTTCTCTGTCTGATATTGGGTCCTTCTCTGCAAATACCTTAAACACAAAAGAAACAGAGAATCAGCGCACGACTTATTTGATATACCGGATTTGCGTTGTTTTTACATCATAATCGTAGTAAGGGTTGGGTTTAAATAATATACTCTTTCCAAACACCGATCACTGATATGTTATAAATATACTGCTATCAAAGGTCTGTCACACACACATCCTCTCTCTCTCTCTCTCTCTCTCTCTCTCTGTCTTTCTCTCATACGAGCGGTCGACTTCCAATACTACCTAACGCGGACATGTGATGCAACTGTACATGGTATTTCAGGGTGATCGACTTTGAATGGTTTTTCAAACTACAGAGACAATTTATATAGAGAATTTTTAAACAATATACTGTGGAAGTAGTTTTGTTAGCGGGGTTTTTTATTTTCGCGGGAGCGTGATTTACGCTAAATTAAGAACACGCGTTATTTCGAACACCCTAGACATGTCCGTGTAGTTTACTTTATTACTTATTTACTTCATAAGATAAAAGTAAAGAGAAATGGCGAATTGAATAGACGATCCTGTGTCATATAGATCGTTCGCCGCTTAGAAGACTGTAGAGTTGTCGCCTGACACAGTCTTGTAATGTAGGTCTGGTAATCCCTAAATGCGCGGTCGCTTGAGCTGAGGCTTCTTCAACCAAGATGTTTGCTGCAGTCTTGCAGCGTTGACATTCCTTTTTTGGCGGTATCCTGTTTCGCAACAACTGAACCCCGGCAGTTCACAGGATAAAAAACATTTACAGGCGCACATACAGATGATATATCGATTTAATTTGATACATAATAAGTTTATTTCTATATATAAATACAAGAATGCTTCTCTATCGCACAACAAGCAGTGGTTTTTCATGTTACAGGTCCCTCCATGTACCGCAGGGTGAACTCTCAACGCCAGACGGTCGGACTCCATATCACATAAATGGAGTCCGTACGTGGCGGACTACCAGGATGTAAGAGTAGTCATGTTGCTTGTAATAAGATTGATAGCAAGTGATATTTCAGCAGAAATCCACTCCGATTTATTAGTGATTTGTAGAAACAAATGTGAAACAAATAGCCTTTGAATACCTTTAGAACACCCCTCCAAATGTCTTTGAATTACGACTGAGGGCCAGCCATGATTCTGGTCAGTTATATTTGTTGTTCACATGAAGAAGGTTACTTCTAGTTAGTAAACACAGCTGTTGTAGCTGAGCAGTTCTACAAATTGTTTAACTCAGATGTCAAACAGTGTGTCTGGGTGCAGTACCGTTGCATTCATCCCGCTAATTACGTATAATTTACCCCGTACAATCACGAAGCATGCACGCAGTCACCCGAAGCTTGTTAGGTGGTAGGTAGGTTGCGTTATAAACCGATCTTTTATATAATCGTTTAAATATTTTAATAATTTGATACAAATTGAATTCCCCATGCATACTGATTTGCGCGAAAATTTGAACTGCGCTAATACTGTAAAATGAAAAAAAGCGAGTA
The DNA here is from genome assembly GCA_026874595.1 of Sipunculus nudus. Classification (NCBI taxonomy): domain Eukaryota; kingdom Metazoa; phylum Annelida; class Sipuncula; order Golfingiida; family Sipunculidae; genus Sipunculus; species Sipunculus nudus. The sequence continues at coordinate 66,462,986 of CM049308.1, read as the reverse complement.
AATTCAGACACGCCAAATTAACCACTTCCACAGTATGTCCTTATTATGCAAATAATAAGTATATCCATAAATATACAATATGAACATAAAATGTCTTATGTTTTTTTTTTTTTTCGGTTAGGTAGAATAACAATACTTACATTACATATTTCCCGAGGACCAACCGTAGTTTCGTAAAGCCAGATATGTCCCGGCGGGTCCACCAGGTGGGGCGGTCGTCGCAGGTTGACTATGTTCACTTGCAGTGTGACCGGTCCGTCTGTGTACAAGTCGTCAGAGACCATGATCTCCAGTAGGTAGCGAGTCGGTCCACTCCAAAACCTCAGGTCATTCGTGCATACAACCTCACCTTGACACGGCAAGAAAGCAAGACATTTTTAACTGAAACGTGTAATCGCGTTTGGCCTTTGTTTTGTAAACTACTGTTATTCTGATCAAGTTTTCTAAGGTGAACTGCAAATTAGTTTGGACAGTAAATGGTAGAAAAGCTGGGGGACCGGGGTCAAAGGATGTGCTCAAAACTATTATTGATCATTTTTTTTAATATATAAATCAATTACCGTGAGAAAGCTATAATTGTTTCAATTTTGCACAATTTTAGGTTTAATTTTTGTAAACACCGTACTCACGGAGGGACACGCCCCATCGGCTCCTCCTGATGCAATTTATTGCCGCCCCCGCTCCACTAAATATTCAGTTGATGCGGTTGTTAAAAGCTGTTTCAAGCTTACTGCGTTAGTTTTTGACATTTTATGGTATATGACGGCATATAATGCGTACGGCCAGGCCCGTTCGCCGGGGAAAGTAATCATGGGTTAAGGTTCAGTAATGCCTACCGAGCTTGTTATATATATATTGCACTTGTACACTACTCTGTACTACGCTTAAATGTAGTATAAATGATATAATTGTTGTCAGATTAATGGACATTGGAGCATTCCGCTGTGGCATATCTGTTCTCAGAAGCGTGTTGATATAAAAACCATCAAACATACAAAAATAAATCATTTTGGAAATTACTTTCATTTTTTTAGTTAAAAAATCAAATAGATTTTAACATATAACATCCCTTTGTCTCACATATTTTACAGATGTCATATAGGTATATTAGGACCGTTATCACCTCGGTTCCTGCTGATCCGTCCTACACTTAATATAGTGGCGTCGGGCTCGGCGTGAGTGAGGATGAAATTTTTGTTGGTGACGATACTTGAAGGGTACTTGTCATCCAAGGCGTCGTCAACGTTAATGGTAAAGATCTGATGACATACACAAACAATTTAAAATACGATTAAGGGTTATAAAATGGACTATAGAGAACTGAACATTTCGGGGCATCTCTAATTTTAATCGTACTATTCGCATATCAGTGTGTGTGACTTGAACACATCTTATATAACATGAAAATAAATATTTACAATTTGTCCGTCAATTTTAAAGGTTTATTAACAGAAGTCACACGTAAAACAATATGGGAAAATTATCATAACCTTGTATGTAACAGACAAATTACACACACGCAATGTCTGAATGGTATGTTCTAATGCTTTGATAAAAAATAGAACGAAAAGGCTGATATTTTTCATTCATTTGAATGATTTCTATTCCCGAAAGTGGACAGATATTAACAGAAGTGTCCTTTTTAATATCGTATATATATATATATATATATATATATATATATATATATATATATATATATATATATATATATATATATTACTCTCGATTATTAGCCAACTTAATGATAGAAAAATATGACGACAGGCGAGGGTGACGGATCATCGAGGGTGTCGGTAGGAGTCATGGGGCAAATGTTAGTTGGATATGATGTCAAGGATTATGATAACATGTATATGAATTTTATTCGCAAAAAAATACGCGAACAAAAGATTATAAATCCTTTCCCCCATGTTTACTAAGACCGGTAAGTTTGAAACTCACTTGTGCACATTTGATGGCAAATTCCGGATAGAGAGTTATGTCGAAAAGGGGATAAATATAAAGGAGGGAAATCAGGACTTAGAGAATTGCTGGCAAAATGAGAGTTTTGCGGATAATCCTTCGTAAAAAACGAGAGTAGTTGTACATTCTATTAATCTCCCGTAAAACGACATGTCTACCCTTCTTAGTGTTCCGGTAGTGTCGATATTCAAGATGGCGTCCCGGCTTCCGGAGATTGTGTGACGTGTGTTGGCCTCCGTCACGTGAATCGTGATATTTTCTGCCGCCTCCCACCGCCCGTCAATGTCCGCTATTATCGTCATGTTACACTCTCGAGGATTCGTATAATTCATGGGAGGTGTCGGAAAATGATTCTTATCTGAAGTTCCTTGGAAGGTTATAACGCCTGAAATTATAACCAAGATATAATGCATGCGTATCAGAGTAAATATGTACATTGACATATATGAAATATACACGTTTAAAATGTTTTTATTTATATTCTTAAAGATCCTGAGTACACTCAACAAACAACCCACCAACAGACATACTCACATACATATATATATATATGAATATATAATATATAATTAAAATCATTAGATTAAGAATTCATATAAAGAACAATAAGAATGGGAATTATTTGATATAATATGATTTAAAAATCCTTAAACTGGCTAAAGTAAGAATGCTTCATGTACATAATATGCTATAAAGCATGCATATATTACAAAGTATGGGGAAGAAATTGTATGATATGCTCGAATGTCTTGGCTATCAGGATAGATGGATTCATAGCGAAGTCAAGACTAGAATCTAATGAAAAACGAGAAAATAAACATTTGTATATTGGAAAATAAACCGCGCAAGTGTTCCACTAGGAGAAAATTCATAATTACCAGACACTGGGTCTATCATGAACATATTTTTACAGGTATCCGGTTCTGATGAGTTGATCTTGTACGTGACAGTCTGAGGGATGGTGTCCGACCACGTGACCCGGGGGACCGCCCTGACGGTGTAGACTGACGTCCCCACCGGGGAATCCTCCGATATTTCCTGGTCGTAGTTTGGTAAATTTGTGAATGTCGGAAGATCCTCTGAAATAGAAAAAAAATATTCTTGTATGATGAAACAGACATAATTAATTAATTACGTGGCGGAAACGGGTATGAAATGTTCATTACATCATACATTTCATATTAAAACTGTCACATCCTGAATATCCAGTTCCCAAAAGAAAATATGTTAAATTCCTTGCAATGTCGAGACATAGTACATGGCCTGAAACAAGCTTGGGTCTTCCTGCAGCTCTGAACAGAGAGGCTACCAAACTATAGTCTCTTCATAATCACTGGTTTTGCAGCCATAACCCAGAAAACATAGGTGTAGATTACTTTATTGTTTAGTTAGGATGTATATTGGCCAAATTATTGAGGAAATATGATTTTCTATGGTAGACCTAGTTGGGGATAAGGGGTCATCTTGGTGGGGTTCTGTAGGAAAATATATACATATTTGTTTTTAAGACCTTGATATGTACAACAATAAAATCACGGGTGACTTCCTACATTTGAGATGGACAAGCCCCTCCCCCTCCCGAGCCTGGGCTTTTTCATAGTATCGAACACATGACCATGTTGTCAAGTACTGGGCATAAATTAGGGACAAAAGCGTATTTACAAAGGTTACCTCGAATGTATATATTTACCGGTACGTGTATATGTTACAGGCAAATTGTGTTATCAGGCAGTTGGTGAAATGACTGAATTCTGTAGGTGATTATTATTACACAATTTATCTGATAAACTGTGTTAGGCAAATATTGTAATAACTTACCCTCCATTTCATGTGCTCTCGTTTTGTATTTAAGGCCAAGTTAACATGCATATATCATTGTTACAGCGGCAAAATAAAATAAAACTATACGACGGGTAGTCGACAAGCGACTACGTGTATCCACCGAAATCAGAGTGGTACGGATGAAGTTAGGCATGGATTGAATGGTAAGGGGAAATAGAGTTAGATGTTTTGCAGATAGCATTGATGTCTGCCACCTAAACATGATTGTAAATGGCGCCCCCTGTCATTTGAACGAGGAAGCTATCCAAGATGTAAACACATGCAAAACATCAGATGGATAAATCAAACCACTGGTGCTGAGATATGAGTGATATTCACTATGGGCAGATTGACACCACACAAAAATTGGTTGTAGTTTGGGCCAAAGAGATTAAGAGATATGCAATATCTATAAACATGTAGAATTTCAGACTGATACGTCAAACCGATCCTGAGATATTAGCATCGATGTCTGCAGCCTAAACGTGAGTGTAGGTGGCGCCACCTGTCATTTAAACGAGAAACCTATCCAAGAGTATACACATACAAAATTCAGGTGGATAAGTCCAACCACTGCAGAGATATGAGTGATTTTAACCTAAAGCAGACAAACAGATGAACACTGTGTAAAAATTGTTGCAGGTGGCGCCACCAGTTTTGTGTATGAAAAGAGTTATATTAGATCTATAAACATGCAAAATTTTAGGCCGATTGGTCAAAAGAGTCTCAAGATTTGTGGAAAAGATTTGTGTGAAAACAGAAACGCATGTTGATGCTGCATGTGCAGGAAAGGTCAGAGGTCAACCCAACATGAGGGGGCAGCAGTTCACATCATGATTCCCGGACCTATGCGGCGGCAGCGGCGGCGTCAGCTGAACAAGTATTATCCGCAAAACTCTGTTTTGGCGGATATAATTACATCGTGGTAGTGTATGAAAACAGAATATTAATTACTGTGTAACTAAAATGGGTCCTTATGATAACATTTGAAGTGCACACACTTACCAGTGTGAGTGCTTTAAAATGTACTTGATACAATTAATGTACAAATTATTTAGTACTAAAAGGTGCCAGTGATTTAAAGCTTTGTTTAAGTGTATCAATCACTATCACAGCAGGAAAATTTAAATAAACAGTTATATAACATATTTACCAACTAGAAATTAAGCATTTCGTGACATGACTAAGGAATAAAATCAGTCATTACACGTAATGCCTGAAAATTTTATTCATTTCACGAGATGCCTGATTACACAGTTTGCTTGGTGGTTAATTGTTAAGCCAATGGTAAATCATTTATATATACAACAACTTAAAGCTAGCTTTACATATATGGGTATACGATACGCATGCTTATATGCAGCTAGGACGCCTGTGATTCCATCATACGTATGCGTATGAGATACGTTACAGCAAAATCGGGCCTACAGAGCTGCATGAACACGGACGTCAACATTTGGTATTCCACTGTCCGTAACCATGGGCATGCGTTTTCAATCGCCACCCTGAGTGATCGAAACGTGTTGCACACGCGTACGTATAAACACATGCTTACTATTGATTCATGTACAAAATAATGGACATACTGCTTATAGATCACTGTATACAGAGGTCGCGAAAATGAAACGAAACACTGGAAAACTGCGAAATAAGAATAAGAAACTAATCAGAGTATTCAGAACGTCGCACGAATTTCTATTATTTATTTGTTGTGATATTGTAAGAACTTGTGTTACCTGGTATTATTCTGGCTTGTATAGAGTAGTCACGCCTCTGTCTTGTCGGAAACGTGCACCCTGTGTTGACACCGGGGTTAGTACAGGTATTATTTGCACGGAAAATTTCACCGTACGCCGTAGACCCAAACAAGCCTTCATCGTACATAAATATACCGTTGTCTGTCTCCTGATGCCTATAGAAAAAAATAACTCTTTGATCTCTCTCTCTTTCTCTCTCTGTGTTTTTTCAACTTTGTAATTCTAAATTGAAAGTGCTTAAGTGAAGGGCATATATATACACACACACCCGCACACACACACACACACATATATATATATATATATATATATATATATATATATATATATATATATATTCTAATCATAACAGAGACAAGTCTTCCTTTTAACGCTGCAATAGGGGGACCGCTAGATTAGGGGGACTTTTTATGCCCCCCCCCTAATAATTCAACACAACGTCTTAGTGATATATACATACATATACATTTCCTTACCTATTAAAACCACCGTTGAATGAACCATAAGCACTGACATAAGTTATGACTTGCCTATCCAAGAAGACAACCCGTAAATTATGACCTCTTTTTGCCATTTCCAAGGGTGGTCGTATGACACAGGTTAAACCGTATATATTATTTTTCGACGATAATATACCTCTACATAGACCGAGTGCACCGATTCAAGTAAACATTACACAGTATAACACTTGATATTCCGTTACACAGTCGATTACAATCGTTATCTTGTTTAAACATTGGCGTTGCACTTTACATGAAGTATACTGTCTAAGTTAATACTGAATGAATTAATTTCGATTTGATATAAAATCTATTCCATTAAGTATATAAAAGGCATGGCGCTTATGTAACAAAGCAGAACTTAAACTGGAATGACGTTTTCCACTTTCATTTAGGGACTAGAACACTGTTTGTTTTCATATTCCATATTCTCAATCATAGAAACCAGGTAAAGCCGGGTGAAAATTACCTGATAATTAATAATATGATTCAGATTTTAAAATTTTTCTTTAGAATTTTGATAAATGTCCTTACCATCCAATAATATCACCTGGTTCCACTGGTATCATGTCTATTGCCGGAATGCTGTAGCTTCCGTTCTCTTCAATAATTATAAAAATAAAATAATCATAAGAATAATCATAATTTATAACAATTATAATAATAATTATAATGCACAATTCACAAAATATTTCAGTACTATTTGATTTCCACACAGCAGAATCACATGGGTGTTTGGAGCTGGATGCACAATGCGATACCACAGTCTCATTGGTCTAATTACAGTTCTGCTCTACAATACGAGAGGAGATCTAGGAAAACGTCAGTGTAAAACCGCTGCGTGAGAAGCGTATAAAAGGATCTACTAAAATTGTTTTTCATAGCTCGTTACTAACCACAAGCTGTTCCGTCCCAGCGATTTTCTCCGACCAGTCTGAAGTCACTTCCTGTCAGTGGCCGCCATACTTGAAAGCGAATGACGTCACAAACGTTTCGGTAAACGAATAGCCACTCCTGTAATGTGAGGTAAAGGATAAAAATAGTGGACATTGAGACAATTTGCAATTCATATAAAATGCTGTAGAACTTAAAATATAGAATAATCACCTAATTGTTAAATCAAACATGAATTTCCAGACTAAGAATATCCAGGACTCATGCTTCCTTAAATAACTGATTGGCGCCTGCAAATTATGATGCAACTCATAATAGAACACCCATTCTATGGGTCGGATAAAAATATTTGCTGTGTGGTAATATTTGACATCAGAGGTTTATATGGTCATGTTATATTTGCTTAATAATGAAGAAAAAAATTGTTACACAAAATTAATTACATTAATTATCTCCTTGCTTCTCTATGGCACCGATTCACATACAACTGTCTAGCCGTCATAACGGACGCAGAGAAAAACGTTCCTAGTAAAACTAGCCTTGTTATTAACTGCTGCATGAATATACGTAAGTCAACCGTGAATGTTATATTCATTATTTTTTCCCAACAGGATAAAATCAAAATGACGGTTCGGAAGCTGGTGAAAATAAAAAAAGTACTGTTAGAAATGGCGTATACATCTGTATGTTCCAGAATTATCCCAGTACTGCCACCCCAAATCTTCAGTTGATTAAAAAAATCAACGTTTTGGTAGCAGGCTGCCGCTGTACTTAAAAACAGCTTGTGTGTAGTTGTCAAAATTAACATCGATCTTCGGGCCTTGATTTATCAAAACTAATGACTGGATGAAAATGTCTTTTTCTTTTTGTTTCAATAAAACGATGTCAACTATCACATAATTTTGAAACCAACAAGCCTCACCAAGCCTTCAGGTTATTGGTAAACGTAATAGCACGTGGGTTTGTTATGTGCATGTAGATTTCATCAAGAACAGAGACTTGGCCCTGATTTGATTGGCTAATGCAAAGTGTGACATCACAGGCAAAATTTAGAAATGACTTAAATCTATCAATACATTTCGTTATTATTCTTCCCTAAAAAATTTGGGGCTAACAGTGTCAGAAATACTATGCCTTTAGTAGCAGGGGATTTCCCTGTTTGTGACCTCGCTGCTGAGTTGACAGTGCTTATAGCTGTGCCAATAATATTTTAACAAAGCACACAACCTCATGTTTTTTTGTGGAAAAATAAATAGACAAATGTTGATCTTTAGGCATTTTGTTCATTTTATGTAAAATCTATATTTTAATATTTTTTTTTTAATTTGGAAATAAATTGAGATTTGCAATATGTTTGCTTGAACTTCAATACACGCCTTTCAAGGGCAGAAAATATAGGCCTCACTAGTTTCAAGATAAGGAGCAGTTTAAACAAACACGACACGAGTGGTCAAAAGTCTGTTTACACTGTTTTTTGCAAAGTGAAATGTGGTGAGATAAATCACGTACAGTAAATCACTAAGCTCACTCCATGGAGGAGAACTCAGACCTACTTTCTTATAAGAACAGAAAAACCTTTGAAGACTCTCGTGTCTGTTTCCCGCTGCTGTTCTCGTAATGCACCTGTAGTGTCGGTTGTTATATATCCCTGGGAGTGAATATGTCAGGCCTCTATAAAGATTTGTGGAGGTTGGGCTTTCGAAAACGCAGAAAAAATCATCCAAGCGAAATAAATGTCAAAAATATTAAATGACGGATTTCATTTTGTTTCAGATGAATATGTTAGTGTAATTAGACTATCTGTTAACATTTAGACACGGATTTCATATAAAAATTGCCTTGACTTCATGTTAGTTCAGTTTTGGTCACAATGTTACAAAACCAATTTTATAGAGACGGTCCTTAACAATTTTCCCTGTTCACAAAGTTTGTGACGTAACTGTGAGATGGGTTATAACTAATTAAGAAAATTTTATAAAATTTTGCGTGCAACTAATAGATATTTGCTCAGAGAATGAGCTGTACATTGGAGGGGCCACTCAGAATATTAGAGTCCATTTTGTGTAACAGTAAAAACACCAAACTCCTCAAAAATTGCGAAAAAGATTGTTCTGATATTAGGTAAGCCAACTTATCTTGGAGTGCATTGTCAATTCTCAAAGATTTATCTGTCTAAAATCTCAAATGTAAATTCTTCAGACCTGTCTTGGTTTCCCTTCATAATTTTTCATGAAATGACTGTTGATACATTCGCCTGTTTAACATTTCTCTGCCCTTCCTGCATTTCTCTGATTTTATGTCTAATTTAATAAAAAATAAACTGACTTTTTAATACAGCATATCATCAATTAAGGGTTCAAGGATGAAGACCATTAAAGAGTATGCCCTGCAGATACTTATTTAGGGCAAATCCATTAATTCTGAAAAGGAATAGTCCAACCCAAGAGGACTAATGGCAAAAGCTTAAAAGGGTCCCCAGTTCCGTAAAAGGGGGGTCCACTTTGGCTGAAATCACTAAAAATAGGTTGCGGCAGGCTCGAAGGGGGGGGGGACACCTCTCCCCCGGATCTGGTTCTGCTGAAATTGTCAGTGATGCCAGTCAATCCTAGTTATGCTTGTTGTGCAATTAGGTGAAATTCAATTATATTTTGTCGAGATAATTACAAATTCATTGATTCACACTTATTACCGGATTATATCTTTCAAGGTAGTGCGATTCCGAGTTTATGACGCCACAAAAGGTTCATTTTTCCGAACTGCAAAGCTCAAATTGCTAATAAAAGGAGTTTGCATGATGACACACATTATACTATGCTGTTAAATGTCACGGAAAAAAGTTATTATAGAAAGTGACCCTTTCCGGGAAAAGTGGCTCTTTTGGTAGAGATAAGAATTTAAAATTTGTGCGTTCTTCCTGAACTATGAAAGCAAGTTTATACTATTCGCTCCTCGCAGTTGTTGGTAATCTGTTTTACTTCCCGTTTGCAGGGTAACAACAAATGTATAAACCTTGGCATTAATATAATTTATTTAGCGACATATTGAGTAAATAATATAATTTTGTGCGATTGATAAGCTGTCCTGTTTTCATATTCTAATGTTTCTAGCGTCAGATACTGTGCCACGTGAGTGTAGTGTAATAATATATTATCTTTATATGTTTTTTGCACCACCTCACCTCCTGCAGTACACTAATTAAGCACCTGGTTTGTTTTGAGACCTGCATCTATCTCTCTTTAGGGGACAGATATGTTCCCCTTCCGTCAAACTGGTGACACATGAGATTTATCAGGTGTACAATTGCTCCTCAAAACCCGCCATCACTAGCAACGGAAGTGATGAGCAGACGATAACCTACACGAAAGTGCGCGTTATCTCGCGACATGAGTAGATTTGATCTTGCTCTGGTTTCACACGATCATGTATCTCGGGGAAATAAAAAGAAAACACGAAACCATATGAAGTGAACTTGTTTCTCGCTCAATTTATAATTGTTATCTGCCGAAGTGACCATACGAAGCCTTAACGGTCCATCATAGCTTAATAGTCTACATGTCATCGTATCAGCACCGTATGGCACACAACAAAACAAAGCAAAACACAAGACAGTGGCTCAGCAACATGGAGTATATATTAAAATAAAAAATAACCAACTTCCAGATAGGTTTCCCAGACTTTTACGCCTCACACCACATCAAATACACTGGTTGCACACTAAATAAAACTCTAGTAAAAACGCAGAGTCAGATTAAATAGTCTCTGGACCTCCTGAACTGGCAATCGTGGACCCCTACAGGAAAAACTGGACCCCGGCTGTCAATACTGGACCCCGACTGTCGGTACTTGACCACGACTGGCGGCACCTGACCTCGACCGGCGGTTCTTGACCACGACTGGTGGCACTTGACCAAGACTGGCGGCACTTAACCCCGACTGGCGGTACTTGACTCCGACTGGCGGCACTTGCTGATAGCACCCCTGGACACCGGCTGGCATCACGTCTGGACACCGGCTGGCACCAACTCTTCACACGGGCTGGCAGCACCTCTGGGCACAGACTATTACTTCTCTGGACTCAGACAGGCAGCACCTCCTCTGGACACTGGCTGGCAGCACCTCTCTAGACACTAACGGGTGGCTACCTTGCTTCTTGACTCTGCAGACTCCACAGACTCTGTGTCCACACAGAGTATGCAGCTCTCCTTAAATACATCCCTACCCCTGGAGGCTTATTTATATACATAAGTCTAATACAAAGCTTCGGTCTTCTCGTTATGGCTCATCTATATTCATGAGCACGCTGAATACTTAATAGGCTGGGAACAAAGCGCTCGCCATAATAATGGCATTACTAGACCTGGAGCACTCGGTAACCTTAATTGAATACCTCTATTGTATCGCGACATAATGAGGCTGAACGCCGACCCTGGCCTACTCTAAACACATAAAAGAATACAGCTCAACAGCGAAAAGGAAGTAAAACATAATTAAAAAAGACGACAGGATCCCTTTCGTGACGACGAGAAACATGGAGAAATAAACCTGTTATGTGATATACCCTCAGATGCTACACGAAAGTACTCCGATTACAGTGTCCAGGCGAGAATCTATCTGCGGACAGATGTTTGTGACTAGGGGACGTGTATCGGCAAAAACGGCAAGGCGGAATAGCCCCTTTTTTACCATGCCCAAATCCTCTAATTATAATGGGATTAAGTGCAATGGCACCGCATTATATGCACCACTAGAATAAACTTAAAGCAATTTTATCTTCTAGTATGCTAGCATATATGAAAAAAAAAAAAAATTCCCGTTCCGTGAGTTTTTTTTCACTTAAGATGTTCCAAAATAGATTTTCTTTGCGCTTTCAAGTAGTCGAGTATGGGTTTGGTAACACATATCGAGTACTTGAGTTCTAAATTTTCTACCCGTTTCAGCACTCTTAAGGGTGCGTTGGACAACACCTTTCTATGTACCTCCATCTTAATACTCTCAGGTCTGCTGCAACTATGCTTTCGCAGACCTTGATTCAGAGAGCCAAACAGGCGAATGAACCAAACACTTATTCTTCACGGCTACCGAAGCGCGACTGGTGCTAGTACTTTACCAAACGTTAAGCACTGCCGACTCAAATTTCACCGATTAAATAAAGTATTATAAACCTGTTCTGTTTCTGGTGTAGGTTTTTTTTTCAAACGCCGTATGAACAGGGTATTGTTTAATTAATTTTCCTCGGGTTTGATTGGCAGATGTGATTTGGGTCCAAACACATGCAGATATATTCATTATTTCTTACATAAACGCCAGAGCGGCTCGCTGAATCAAGGTATGTAAAAGCGTAGCTGCCACAGACATGATAGTATGACCAGGCGTACCTCTATTTTACCCACACAGCTGATTTCTCCTTTCTCCACCAGGAGGATCGTATGTCCCAGGCCGGTCTCTATCCCTCTCCTTGTGTCATCCAGAGGCTCAGAGGGAACCACGACTCCATTTCTGGTACAGGGTGCTGTAAAGGTAACACACTACGCCTTATTCATAGTGTAATAAAAGTGAGAGAACAACGCACTTTAGACAATTTCTCTACCAGCAAAGGCGTCAATAATTGGGGGAAAGGTTTTATATCCCACCACTTACCACCAGCAAGGGGAAACAATGGTCAATGTGATCATCCCCAGTGCTATTCAGAGAATATTTTTTTATTTTTTAAAACTGAAATATAGAAGTAATTAGAAATATAGACTTTGGTTCCATTTCTGAGTTTATAATAAATATTATATTTCTAAACCTGGTACGGAATTAACCAAAACTGGAAACATAATATTTTGTTTCACACAGACAATAAAATTAAAATAATTAAAAACGCTTACGCCTGAGAGAGAGAGAGAGAGAGAGAGAGAGAGAGAGAGAGAGAGAGAGAGACGGTGGAAGGAAACACTTTCAGACTACCAGGGCTTTAATAATGGCTTCTGTTCAGTCATTGGTTTTAAACATTTGTAAGGATTTTTTAGGATAGTACATATTAATAAGACAGACGTAATAAACATATTGAAATAAGTATCCCCTAAAAAGGATATACCGATGAACTCAGGTAAACCTCAAATACAGGTCTGCCAATTTTACTCACAGTTGAGGTTACTTAACTGTTTACGTCACAGTACTTGTGTTTCGTGTCACCTTGGTGACAACTTGACAGCATCCCATAGCGTGTACTTGAGTTGGCTGTGGTGGGTTATATACACAGACCTGTGGTTAAGAAGGAGGCCTACCTCTGCAGTCGGTCGTGGTATCTACACGTCATTTGTCACAATGCCAAGAACTAGTACCGATAAGACAATTTGATGGTCTGCTAATGAGTTCAAGTTGGTAAATGATTTAAGGATATCTATGATAAGTCAATTGATTAAACTGTTGACATAGCAGTGTGGCGGGTGTCATATTTTTACACGGAAGTTAAGTAAATATGCCTTTTTTAAGTCTAACATTAACAATTACCAAGTGTTTATCTTAACAGACTTTAAAGATGACCCATCATACTGTATATTTTAGCCTACCCCCGCCATATGACATTGTCAGATATGTAGCATTTTTTCCTTAAATCAGTTCCTGTATCCAGACGGTGACCCAGATCACTCCAAAAGATTTAAAAAGTTGTTTTTTCTATCGTGTATTCTTACCTAGCTGTCCTGATAATTTCTTAAAATTCCGTTCATAACTTTTTGAGTAATGTTGCTAACCGACAAACTAACCAACGCCCGGTAAAAACCTTACCTCCTTGGCGGAGTTCAAAATCAAAACAATATATAATTTTTATAAACCATGCACACACATGGCAAGCTTGAATGAAATGTACTGCATTTGCCTATTGAAAATTACTAATAAAGATTTGCTTGTAGCCGAATCCACCTCCGGAAAATTTTTCACCAAGATCATCAGATCGGGAACATTATCCGGATCCTGTTCAAACCTTCATGTGCGGTAGGTTAGTTCAGGAATTATTTTAACCTAGGCTTTGTTTAAATAAATTAACAGACAGACTAGGCAAATGACCTACAGAGCAACCAAAGGCGTTAAAAATTATACAGCCTAGTATATCTGCTAGTGTGAACAAAAAGCAAAAAAAAAAGTAGGGAAAAGCTGAATAATATGTCAGAAACCGCCTTCATAAATCTGTTTAAATAAAACACAATTTTCACTCGGTCCTTGGGGTAAGTGGATAATGTGTGTCTTTTAATATAAAAGTCTGTTTATATTAAACAGTCTTTTTTTTCGTCCGTGTTTTTAATTTCCTGTAGGAGGGTCTGAACACATCGAGCCAGAAATAAAATGTTTGTTGTGTTTTATCTTGGAACTCATGATCCTGCAAAGTATATTTTTGAAAAATGGATCGGGAATATTACCAGGATCCTGATCAATCAATGAATGTCACTATTCTAACTCAATGATTGCATCACATGTCAGCCATGCCTCTTGAACAAAGGCGGTTTCAGTTAGATGATAAAATTACACATTCAACTCGTTGGGAAATTTTACACTTGATGTTCACCAATTACCTTTGAACAACGACAGCCGCGATTGTCTGATTCCGAAAATGGTGAAGAAATCTCTTACAAAATCAAGGTTTTCGAGACAGACTTCTTAGTTGACACCCTTACCCATTTTGAGTACAGACAGACCAGACAAATAACCAAACCAGTCAACCAACGCCGTAAAAAATCATAGTTTTCAATAATGCTTCCAGTATGAGCAAAAAAAACATTTCGGAAAAAAATTCAAAGAGCTGTACAACACGTAAGAAGCCGCCCTTTTAAAATCTATATACATAAAACATTTGCACTCTATCCTTTAGATAAGTGGACAATGTGTCTCAGATCGGTGTATAGGTGTTGAAGGGGGGGGGGGGTGTTATGGTAAATGTTATATTATCATTTTCATGTGCCTCAGAACAGAAAACTAGATACAATTTGGTATAGAATAGAAAGGAATCCAGGCAGTTATTATTAGCTATACTTAATATAATTATTTTGCAGTATTTTATTGTCTAGAATCGCTTCATTGTGTATAGAATGTTTAGGAGTACAACGTAATATTGTACGTCTTGCCTTGACAATACTTATCTCTACCTAAGGTAGAAGTGGTAAAATGAAATTCCCATGTCATACTTCTCAGTAAATATCGCGCTTTTTCATAACAACGGTGTTGAAGGACGGCCGTCAAGAGACGTGCAAATATGACATTCTCACAGACATTGCAGCCATTATACTGGCGACCAAATGAAAACCAATCGTTACAAGCTTTTAAATGGGTTCCTAGTAACACTAACACATAAACATATAGCTTTCTCATAAAAAAATGATTATAAAATTTCAATTAAAGTTTTCTTCCGTGTCAAAATTAAATATAAATTGTATGTAATTTTATCAAAGGCATGGTGTCTGGAGAGTATGAAGATGAATAATTAATTGCAAAAGTCAGGTCTGTCCTCCTACAAATAATGAAGCCAGCATGAGACGCACGTGAAATCCGGGATTGATTTTATCATAATCCTCACCTTTGATCGCTTGTCCGGCTACTTCCGGCGGAAGCAGCACCACAAAGCCCAGCAACACTACCGCCAGCATTTATCCTAGTGATAATAGCAACACACGGACTATAATGTTACTGCATGGATGGTCCGAACCGCCTCTATCTACCTGGTTATTTTACTTAAGGTGACACTTCGCGCTTCCCAGCACTTGACGTAAGCCACGGTTATCACCAGTTGTGACAGGTGTGTCGATAGGCCACTTCATAGTCGCTGAAAACCTGCCCACATAAGCACCAGAATAATTAGCTACGCTTTGAGTGTTTGATTTAGATGGCTCGCCCATATTGGCAATTGGATCGTTTTTTATGACATAAGACTTCTTAATGACTATATTTTTTGCTCTTGTTTGATAATTGTGCAACTCTGCTGTTGGGTGGAACGATATTGATTGAGTCTTTGAATTAGCAGTTTATTGCATGGTAGCTGGGCATGTCAGTATAGCTTTTGCCTAAATAAATTATAGCAGAACAGTATTTCATAATTTAGTATAGACATATGCGTAGACATGGTTGTCTGGGGAGGATATGTTTTTTTTATTTAAAACCAGTTTGACCTGGGGGAAAATTGTTAGTAAAATCAGCGTCACTTAGAATCGACTGAAGTACGTTCTTCGCAGTTGTAAAAGTTTTGTGCTATAGCATGCAGTGTCAAAAAGCTGTGATATATGGATGTCAGCTATTGCTAAACTGTTTGCTGACTGTGATATACTTGTTTCATTAAGTACATTATCACTGTAAACTGTCAACTATTAGGAGTGTTAAGTGTGATCTCAAATCTACAGTTACAAACTGAGCACCAAATGAAAGATGTATGAATATGTCCTCAGTAATATAATATTTTTACTTCAACATTAATTTATCAGTGGTACTTTTGTCCTCCTTTTTCTTCTATTTTCCTGCTGCTGTCCTATTTTTCAATGGTATGTCCTTGAAAGCCTGTGCCTAATCAATAACAGCCTGTTTAGCCTAAATAGTGTGGGTGTTCAGCATTTCCCGGAACATTCTCCGGTCTGAGAGAGCAAGGATGAGGAACCAAACTTTCAAAAATATTCAAATAATCCTTAAATAATGAAAATGCCATGCTTAATTGCATTACAACACTTTTATTGTACATTTTGTCATGAATCTGTAGAAACAAAACTGGTACCAAGCGATACCAAAGTGTATTTTTGTATAGCTGAACGACATAAGAAACTAAACAACGAAAAGTACTCGTTCAAGTACTCATGAGTAAAGTTAGTGAACACGTACTCATACTCCAGTACTATTTAAGTACTCCGTACGGGTACTCGAACCCAACTCTGCTCCAAGACGTCATCTATATTGACGTATAGTACATCATTAGTGAAATTCCTGCGACTCCTCCTCTTTTGGAATATATCAAAACAGTACAAGTAAAATAGAAGTTCCCCGTCTATAGCTCCCACTAAACAGTAGTAATATTTACATTTTTACAGGCCTCCAAACATATAAACAGACAGTCGCGTCGCTCGGGAATCGAGTCGAACCCGGGTCGAACGAATGGGAATCTTGTATTAACTACTGCACCGGCGGATACCATGGGCGGCTTATAGCCAGGAGTCATATCATATAAACGTCAAACCCTACATGGAATTGGGGTATCATAATGAAAAATACAAATTAATTAAAATTCTCTGTTATGTATATATTCACATATTACAAATATGAATACAGAAGCCCAAACACAATACGTATGGCCGAACTCATAACTACTTGGAACATACATTAATATCAAAGCAATGACACACCAGTTCTGTCCGAAAGGTCTCTGCATTTAAGAAGAAGATTTCGGTAAATAAAAAAGAGTTTTCCCGGGGACCATAAGGCAACGTTTCAGCTCCTGGACAAGTTCTATGTCGTCTCCAGCGCCCTCTACAGTACTGTTATCATGACATTGTTTCCTCATAACCAGAATTATAAAAAGAGAAACTGCGCTGCCCGGGAATCAAACCCGGGTCGCAAGAATGGGAATCTTGCATGATACCACTACACCGGCGGCGCCCATGGCCAGATTTGCCCTTGTGTCATTTAATACAAAAATCGAATCCTATATGACATCCATGTATCTTATTGGAATGTAGCAACGAATGAAAAGTTTCTTTAGTGTTAAGTTTTAAATGTGAATATGGACGCCCCTACATAATACGTTTGGTCGAACACATGCCTCCTTGGAACATACATTAATATGAAAAAAATGACACACCAGTTCCAACGAGATGTTTTCTGCATTCAAGTGGAAGATCTATGGCAAACAAAGTGAGTTTTCTCTTGGACTATACTGTTATACATACATAACAGATTCAGAAGCGAATATAGAATCCGGCCTGCAAGGACGAGGTTTTAGGTGTATAAGGAAGGACGTAATGATGTTTAGGAGTCATGTATTCGAGAAGTAAGAGGCATGTCGATGTCATATCATCAGGCATGTCATGGCTTATGTTGATTACTACTAATATGAGACGGTCCAGTCACTTCAGAACATCTTGGAAATGTAAGCCAGGATCTATACTCGGGTCAAGATTCAAATCAACCACAAGTTGTCCGTCGTCTCAAGCGCCCTTTGAAAAGTTGAAACCATAACTTTGTTACACCGCAACCAAACTGATAAAAAAACCCAGTTGCGCCGCCCGGGAATCGAACCCGGGTCGCAAGAATGGGAATCTTGCATGATACCACTACACCAGCGGCGCCCATGGTCAGTTTTACCTACGAGTCATTTATACAAAAACTGAATCCTATATGACATCAAATTATCAAACTGGAGCATACAAAGAAAGAAAAACTCCAATCGGGAGTGATCCGACTTTTACCAGGTATTCTTGTTATATATTTCTGTACAATTGACCAGCATGCCCTAGACTACAAGTCAAATACGAATTCTACGTCTCTAGCGCCTTATCCAGAGCTTTGATCTTGACATTGTTCCCCCCCCCCCCCCCCCATCAAAATTATAAAAAGAGCAACTGCGCTGCCCGAGAATCGAACCCGGGCCGCAAGAATAGGAATCTTGCATGATACCACTACACCAGCGGCGCCATTGGCAAGATTTAGCCACGAGTCATTTAATACAAAAATCAAATCTTATATGGCATACATGTATATTATTGGAATGTAGCAAGGAATCAAAAGGCTCTTTTTATGTTAGGTTTTAAATGTGAAAAATGACGCCCCTACAAAATACATTTGGCGGAGTCATACCTTCTATGAACATACCTTAATATCAAAACAATGACACATCAGTTCAGTCCGGAAGGTCTCTGCATTTAATGAGAAGATTTTGGTAAAAAACTGAGTTTTCCCGGGGACCATATGGCAATGTTTCAACTCCAGGACAAGTTCACCGTCGTCTCCAGTGCCCTCTACAGTACTGTGATCATGACATTGTTCCCCATAACCATAATTATAACAAGTGACCCAGGGATCATGACGCTCAGCTGACCAGGAAGACATTGACAAAAGTAATTTTATCATCTGAATGTCAAATTTGAATGAAATACTTTTTCCAAACTTGACCTTTTGTATAAAATCATCCAATATTCATTGGGGTACTATGGAGCTCTGTAGCATGAAGGATATGGGTAACAGACACCTATTTTCAAGGTTTACAAGATGACTTTTTAGGGGTCTCCCAGCATGTCAAAAAATAAAATTCTAGGTCCAGTTATTATGATTTGTGCCCTGTTAACAAATCCAAATGTTTATTCTGGGGGGTATTTCAAAGCCGCATAGGATGAAGGATATGGGTAACAGAGATGTAATTTCAGGTGCACAAGGAGACTTTTCAGGGGCCTCCCAGCATATCAAGAAAGGAGATTCTAGGTCAAGTCATTATAATTTGTGCTCTGTTAACAGATGACCAAATCTTTATTCTGGGGAGTACTTCGGAGCCCCAGAGCATGAAGGATATGGGTAACAAGGACCTTATTTCGGGTTTCCATGTAGACCTTTTATGGGCTTCCCTGGAGGTGAGGACAGAAGATTCTAGGTCCAGTCATTATGATTTGTGCCCTGTTAATATATGACCAAATCTTTATTCTGGGGGAACTTCAGAGCCCCATAGCTCACAGAATATGGGTAACAGGGACCTTATTTCGGGTTTCCATGTATATCTTTTATAGGCTTCCCTGGAGGTGAGGACAGAAGATTCTAGGTCCAGTCATTATGATTTGTGCCCTGTTTACAGATGACCACATGTTTAAAGATCACAAAAGTAGAGAAAAAAAATCGTAAAAAATAAAAAAAAAATATAGGTGGCGCCACCAATCTCCAGAAATTGATGAAACACTCCATGATCAATATCCATGCAAAAAAACATGGTGATTAATGCATTAGTTGTTCAGATACTTGAGCTTTTGTATTAAATTTTGCATTATTCTGGGGGGTACTTCAGAACCCCATAGCTCAAAGAATATAGGTCACAGTGACCTAATTTCAGGTTTACAAGGAGAATTTCCATAGACCTCCCAGGATTTCAAGTAAGAAGATTCCCGGTCTAGCGGTTACGATTTGTGCCCTGTTAACAGACAGACGCCTGGATGGCCGGACGGACGACGGACAAAAGGTGATCCCTATAGCTCAGATGACTTTCAGTCAGCTGAGCTAAAAATTGAAAAAATACAGGTGGCGCCACCAGAATGCAGAAACTGATGAAACATTTCATGATCAATATCCATGCAAAGAATCATGGTGATCAATATAATAATTGTTCAGATACTTGAGCTTTTGTATCAAATTTTCCATTATTCTGGGGGGTACTTCGGAGCCCCATAGCTCAGAGGTTATGGGTAACAGAGACCTAATTTCAAGTTTTTAAGGAAACTTTTCATGGGCCTCTCAGCATGTCAAGAGAGAAGATTCTAGGTCCAGTTGTTACGTTTTGTGCCATGTTAACAGATGACCGCATCTTATGAGGTCTCAAAAATAGAGAAAAAAATTCGAAAAATAAAAAAAATACAGGTGGCGCCACCATACTGCAGAAACTGATGACACATTCCATGATCAATATCCATGCAAAGAATCATGGTGATCACTGCAATAGTTGTTTAGATACTTGAGCTTTTGTATCAAATTGTCCATTATTCTGAGGGATACTTCAGATGACTTACAGTCAGCTGAGCTAAAAACACTTAATGGTCAATATCCATGCAAAGAATCATGATGATCTCCATATTAGTTGTTCAGATACTTCAGCTTTTGTATCAAATTGTCCATTATTCTGAGGGATACTTCAGAGTCCTATAGCTTGAAGGATATAGTTAACAGAGACCTAATTTCAAGTTTCCACAGGCACTCTTCATGGGCCTCCTTGCATGACAAGAATGAAGTTTCTAGGTCCAGTTGTTGCAATTTGTACCCTCTTTATAGATAACCACATCTTCAAAGATCTCGAAAAAAGAGAAAAAAAAATTCGTAAAAATTTGAAAAAAAATAGAGGTGGCGCACCCTCTCTGCAGAAACTGATGGAACAGCTCATGATCAATATGTATGCAAAAATCATGACCATCAGTGTTGTAGTTATTGAGATACTGCACTTTTTGTATCAAATTTTCCATTATTCTGGGGGGTATTTTGGAGCCATACAGCCTAAAGAATATGGGTAACAGAGACCTAATTTCAGGTTTCCATGGAGAATTTTCATGGGTCTCCCTGTGTGTCAAGAATGAAGATTCTAGGTCCAGTTTTTATGATTTGTGCCCTGTTAACAGATGTTCATATCTTTAAAGGTCTCAAAAATAGATAAAACATTCGTAAAAAAAACCCCGAACAAATACAGGTTGTGCCACCAGTCTGCAGGAACTGATGGAACACCTCTTGATCAATAGTTATGCCACAAATCATGACCATCAGTGATGTAGTTATTGAGATATTGAAGTTTTTGTATGAAATTTTTGACTACTCTGAGGGGTACTTTGGGGCCCCATAGCTCAAAGGATATGGGTAACAGAGACCTAATTTCTGGTTTCCATGGAGACTTTTCATAGGTCTCTCAGTGTATTGAGAATGAAGATTCTAGGTCCAGTCGTTACGATTTGTGCCATGCTAACAGATGACAGCATCCTTAAAGGTCTCAAAAATAGAGGAAGAAATCGTAAAAAAAATCAAACAATATATGTGGCGCCACCAGTCTGCAGGAACTGATGGAACATCTCATAATCAATATGTATGCCAAAAATCATGAACATCAGTGATGTAGTTATTGAGATATTGAAGTTTTTGTATGAAATTTTTGACTACTCTGGGGGGGGGGTACTTTGGGGCCCCATAGCTCAAAGGATATAGGTAACAGAGACCTAATTTCTGGTTTCCATGGAGACTTTTCATAGGTCTTCTAGTGTGTTGAGAATGAAGATTTTAGGTCAAGTCGTTACGATTTGTGCCATGCTAACAGATGACAGCATCCTTAAAGGTCTCAAAAATAGAGGAAAAAATCGTAAAAAATCGAACGATACAGGTGGTGCCACCAGTCTGCAGGAACAGATGACACATCTCATGATCAATAGTTATGCCACAAATCATGACCATCATTCAAGTAGTTAATGAGATATTGAAGTTTTTGTATGAAATTTTTTACTTTTCTTGGGGGTACTTTAGGGCTCCATAGCTCGAAGAAAATGGGTAACAGAGACCTAATTTTGGTTTCCATGGAGGCTTTTCATAGGTCTCTCAGTGTGTCGTGAATGAAGATTCTAGGTCTAGTCGTTATGATTTGTGCCACGTTAACAGATGACAGCATCCTTAAAGGTCTCAAAAATAGAGGAAAAAATCGTAAAAAATCGAACAATAAAGGTGGCACCACCAGTCTGCAGGAAGTGATGAACCATCTCATGATCAATAGTTATGCCACAAATCATGACCATCAGTCAAGTAGTTAATGAGATATTGAAGTTTTTGTATGAAATTTTTTACTTTTCTTGGGGGTACTTTGGGGCTCCATAGCTCAAAGAATATGGGTAACAGAGACCTAATTTCTCATTTCATTGGAGACTTTTCATAGGTCTCTCAGTGTGTCAAGAATGAAGATTCTAGGTCCAGTCTTTACGATTTGTGCCTTGTTAACAGATGTTTACATTTTGAAAGGTCTCAAAAATAGAGAAAAAAAACCGTAAAAAATTGAACGATACAGGTGGCGCCACCAGTCTGCAGGAAGTGATGGAACATCTCATGATCAATATGTATGCCACAAATCATGACCATCAGTCAAGTATTTAATGAGATATTGAAGTTTTTGTATGAAATTTTGGACTTTTCTGGGGGGTACTTTGGGGCCCCATAGCTCGAAGGATATGGTTAACAGAGACCTAATTTCTGGTTTCCAAGGAGATTTTTCATGGACCTCTCAGAATGCCAAGTTACAAGGTTCTAGGTCCAGCGGTTACGATTTGTGCCTGGTTAACGGACGGACAGACGGACAGACGGACAGACGGACAAAGAGTGATCGCTATAGCTCAGATGACTTTCAGTCAGCTGAGCTAAAAAGAGTAACTGCGCCGCCCGGGTATCAAATCCGGGTCGCAAGAATGGGAATCTTGCAGGATACCACTACACCAGCGGGGCCCTAGCCCAGATTTAGCCTCGAGTCATTTAATACAAAAATCGAATCTTATATGGCATACATGTATCATATTGGAATGTAGCAAGGAATCAAAAGGCTCTGTTTATGTTAGGTTTCAAATGTGAAGAAGGATGCCCATATATAATACTTTTGACCGGAGATATGCCTTCTTGAAACATACATTTATATCAAAACAATATCACCATTTCACAACAAGATGTCTTCTGCATTTAGGGGGAAGATTTTATGCAAACAAAGTGAGTTTTTCCATAGAACACACTATTACCAGTAACAGATTCAAGTCAACCACAAGTTCTGCGTCGACTCCAGTGCCCTCTACGGTACTGTGATACAATGTTTCCCCATTACCAGAATTATAAAAAGAGCAACTGCGCCGCCCGGGAATCGAACGCAGGTGGGAATTTTGCATGCTACCACTACCACTACACCAGCGGCGCCCATAGCCAGATTTTGCATCGAGACATTTAATACAAAAATCGAATCCCATATGGCCTCTTTGTATCATGCTAGAACATACCAAGAAATGAAAAGTCCTACACGATTATATATGACTTTTTCTGTGTATCCTTGTTCTACATCTATAAGCAATGGACAGCATGACCTTTAATGCACCAGTCTGTGTGATGTTAGCGCTCCAATAATAATCTAGATGCCCTGGCATAACATATTTTCACCGTAGACATCCCCACTTAGAACATACATTTGTATCAAATCAATGAAACACTAGTTTACAGTGAGATGTATTCTGCATTAAACTTGAAATTCTTTGGCAAAGAAAGTGAGTTTTCCTTAGAACACACTATTACCAGTAACAGATTCAAGTCAACCACAAGTTCTCCGTCGTCTCCATCGACCTCTGAAAAGTTGTGACCATGACATTGTTTCCCAACAACCAAAAATTATAAAAAGAGGAACTGCGCCGTCCGGGAATCGAACCCTGGTCGCAAGAATGGGAATCTTGCATGATACCACTACACCAGCGGCGCCCATGGCCAGTTTTACCTACGAGTCATTTATACAAAAATCGAATCCTATATAACATCCATGTATCTTATTGGAATGTAGCATGGAATGAAAAGTTTCTATGATGTTATGTTTTAAAGGTAAATATGGACTCCCCTACATAATACGTTTAGTCGAACACATGCCTCCTTGGATCATACATTAATATCAAAACAATGACACACCAGTTCCCACCAAGGAGTCTTCTGCATTCAAATAGAAGCATTTTGGCAAGGAAAGCGAGTTTTTCCTTAGAACACACTATTACAAGTAACAGATTCAAGTCAACCACAAGTTTTCCGTCGTCTCAATCGCCCTCTGAAAAGTTGTGACTATGACATTGTTTCTCAACAACCAAAAATAATTAAAAAAAACAGTTCCGCCGCCCGGGAATCGAACCCGGGTCGCAAGAATGGGAATCTTGCATGATACCACTACACCAGCGGCTCCGATGGCCAGTTTTACCTACGAGTCATTTATTACAACACTCGAATCCTATATGACATCAAATTATCAAACTGGAGCATAAAAAGAAAGAAAAACTGTAATCGGGAGTGATCCCACTATTACTAGGTATTCCTGTTATATATTTCTGTACAATGAACCAGCATGCCCATTCATATACACCACTCTGTTTTATGTTAATACTCAAATATTATTCTAAAACCCTGGCATAATATCTTTGGCCGAAGACAACTCTCCTTTGAACATACATCATTGTTAAAACAATGAAATAAATCACCTGTTCACTCCGAGCCGTCCTTTTATATTGAAGTAGTACATCTGTGGAAAAAAACCGACGTTTTCTCATACAATATATTGCAAGAGTACAAGTTAAATACGAAGTCTCCGTCTCTATCGCCTTATCAGTAGCTTTGACCTTGACATTGTTTCCCCGCAATCAAAATATAAAAAAAGCAACTGCGCCGCCCGGGAATGGAACCCGCATCGTAAGAATAGGAATCTTGCATGATACCACTATACCAGCGGCGCCCATAGCCAGATTTAGCCTCGAGTCATTTAATACAAAAATCGAATCCCATATGGCATATATGTATCATGCTAGAACATACCAAGAAATGAAAAGTCCTATACGATTTGATATGACTTTTTCTGTGTATTCTTGTTCTACATCTATAAGCAATGGACCAGCATGAACTTTAATGCACCAGTCTGTGTGATGTTAGCGCTCAAATAATAATCTAGATGCCATTGCATAACATATTTGGCCGTAGACATCCCCACTTGGAACATACATTTGTATCAATTCAAAGATACATTAGTTTACAGTGAGATGTATTCTGCATTAAACTTGAAGTTCTTTGGCAAAGAAAGTGAGTTTTCCTTAGAACACACTATTACCAGTAACAGATTCAAGTCAACCACAAGTTCTCCGTCGTCTCCAGCGCTCTCTGAAAAGATGTCACCATGACATTCTTACCCCGCAACTAAACTTATAAAAAAAGAGCAACTGCGCCGCCCGGGAATCGAACCCGGGTCGCAAGAATGGGAATCTTGCATGATACCACTACACCAGCGGCGCCCATAGACAGATTTAGCCTCGAGTCATTTAATACAAAAATCGAATCCTATATGACATCCATGTATCTTATTGGAATGTAGCTTGGAATGAAAAGTTTCTTTGATGTTATGTTTTAAAGGTAAATATGGTCGCCCTTACATAATACCTTTAGTCGAACACATGCCTCCTTGGATCAGACATTAATATCAAAACAATGACACACCAGTTCCCAACAAGGAGTCTTCTGCATTCAAATAGAAGCTTTTTGGCATGGAAAGTGAGTTTTTCCTTAGAACACACTATTACCAGTAAGAGATTCAAGTCAACCACAAGTTCTCCGTCGTCTCCAGCGCCCTCTGAAAAGTTGTGACCTTGACATTGTTTCCTAACAACCAAAAATTATAAAAAAAAACAGCTGTTGCGCCGCCCAGGAATCGAACCCGGGTCGCAAGAATGGGAATCTTGCATGATAACACTACACCAGCGGCGCCCTTGGCCAGATTTAGCCTCGAGTCATTTAATATAAAAATCGAATCTCATATGGCATCCATGTATCAAATTGGAATGGAGCAAGGAATCAAAAGTCTTTTTTTATGTTAGGTTTCAAATGTGAAGAAGGACGCCCCTACATAATACGTATGGCCGGAGACATGCCTTGTTGGGCCATACATTAATATCAAACCAATGACACATCAGTTCAGTCCGAAAGGTCACTGCATTTAAAGAAAAAGATTTTGGTAAAGAAATGAGTTTTCCCGGGGACCGTATGGCAACGTTTCAAATCAACCACAAGTTGTCCGTCGTCTCCAGCGCCCTTTGAAAAGTTATAACCATAACATTGTTACCCCGCAACCAAACTTATAAAAAAAGAAGCAGATGCGCCACCAGGGAATCGAACCCGGGTCGCAAGAATGGGAATCTTGCATGATACAACTACACCAGCGGTGTAGCATGTCAGGTTCGGGGTATATGTGTCGGGATAAGCTCAGTTTAAGCATAGTTATAGTTTATATAGAGTCATTTGATAATAGTGGCGACGTGTATGTTGTTATAACTTGGTTTAAAGTAAAGATCAGGAACAAAGTCTATCGGATGAAATATACATGCATGAGGAGAAACAATCGACTACCTATATTCAATTCAATTTTTCGGTAATAACAATAAATGTAAGAGTCTTTGGTAAAAGTAAGAAAAGAAATCAAATATACAATTGGTTATCAAATGAATAAATTGCCAAAAGTATTATATTTTTGGAGGAAAAACACAGTACAGAAAATGAGGAAACGCAATGGAGGAAAGAATGGCCAGGAGCTATTTTCTTTTCTCACGGCACCAATTTAGCGAGAGGGGTCATGATTCTTGTCGGGATAAATATTGACTTGGAGGCGATAACTAAATATACCGATACAAATGGCCGATATATTTTAATAAAAGCAGTGATAAATGGTAAACACGTACGCTCCAAATACTGAGACCGAACAAATGATTTTTTTAATAAAATCTCGAGTATACTAGAAATACTTACTCTTGATCCGGACACTAATATAATATGGGGAGGAGATTTTAACCTTTGTTTAAGTTATATTGATGCAGACGAAGCTAATTTTAAGTCAAAACCTAAATCAGTAAACCTATTAAAATCTATTTTAACTGAATATGGATTAATCGATCTTTGGAGAATAAGACACCCAGGAATGTCACAGTATACATGGAGGTCAAAAACGCCTATAAGACAACGTAGACTGGACTATCTCTTTGTTGGAGCTGAGCTAAATGCACATATAAACAATATTTCGATAAAACCAGTAATCTTAACTGACCATTCGGCCGTCATCTGCTCGGTAGGTTCAGTGTCGAGCCAAACCCACGGTCCTTCCTATTGGAAACTAAATGTTTCATTACTGAATGACCCAAATTATATATTACTAATAAAAAACAATGTAAAGCACCTGAGGACAAAGCAAAATAAATATTTAAACGATCAGCAATGGTGGGAATATTTAAAATTCCAATTTAGAGAAATTTCTATTAAATATTCAAAGGAAAAAAAGAGGAAAGAAAGATCGGATATCATTTATCTGGAAGCGAAATTAGCGGGAGCCGAAAACAATCTAAATAGAAATGACCAGTCTAGCCAAAGTTTATATGATATATATAAACAAAAACTTGAAGAATATTATGCACGTGTCACAGACGGACAAATTATTAGATCAAGAGTCCAATGGTTTGAAGAAGGAGAACGTTGTACTAAATATTTCTTCAATTTAGAAAAAAGAAACAAAAATAAATCAATTATAAAGAAATTAATTGCAAAGGGAAAAGAGTTAAGCTCACCAAAAGAAATTATGGATGAGATCAAATCCTTTTACCAAAAGAAATATTCACGGACGACTAACATACGTGATTTAGATTGCTCAAATTTTTTGTCCAAACTAAAGATTCCGACATTATCAGATACGGAGGCTCGTATTTGCGATGCCGCAATTGATAAAAAGGATATACTAGAAGCGTTAAAGGAAATGAAAAGTAATAAAACACCAGGAAACGATGGTCTACCTAAAGAATTCTATATAACCTTTTTTTGATCTTCCGGTTGATGACTTATTATCCTGTTTGAACAGCAGTATTTCTAACGGATCATTAACAGCCAGTCAAAGACAAGCTGTAATTAAACTCATAGAAAAAAGGGAAAAGATGACAGATATATGTCGTCATGGAGACCAATAAGTTTGGTTAATGTCGATGTTAAAATTGTAAGTAATATATTAGTTAAGAGATTTCAGAAAATTTTACCAAAACTAATTGGCGGGGAACAGACTGCATTTATAAAAAACAGGAAAATATCAGATACCTCTCATCTTATTAATGATATATTAGATTTCTCTTTGAATTTTAGGTATAAAGCAATTATGTTAGCCGTTGATTTTGCAGCGGCTTTCGATTCGATTGATTATGTGTTTCTATATACCACCCTTAAAAGTTTTGGATTTGGTGATGGTTTTCTCTCCTGGATACGAATATTACACACAAATTTGGAAAGCTGTGTCATTAATAATGGATATACAACGGGTTATTTTAACTTAGAAAGAGGTACCCGTCAGGGAGAACCTTTAGCTCCATACCTTTTCTTGCTTGTTATTGAAGTCCTGGCCATAGCCGTTCGTCAATCAGATAAAGTGAGGGGAATTCGTATTAACAACTGCGAAATTAAATTGAGTTTATTTGCTGATGATACCACTTTTTCTGAAAGACCTTGATTCTATGAGTGCTGTTCCTGAATTATTGGAGGAGTTCGGCAATGTGTCCTCAGTTAAAATAAATTATGAGAAAAGTGAGTATGCACACATTGGCAGCAGACAGACCAAACAAAATAAAACCATTGGTATTAAATATGTGGACCTATATAATGAGGCAATAAAAATACTTGGAATATATTATACATATAACGAGAAATTGTCATATGAATTAAATCTTGAAAGTGTGTATGAGAAGATAAAAACGGTATTAAACTCCTGGAGAAAGAGAGCCCTAACAATTTTTGGAAGAAACACGCTGTTAAAATCAGTGGGTATAACCAAGATTTTGTACGTTCTTAATATTATAGAGCCACCAAAAGAATTCATTAAAAAATTCAAAAATTGCATCGTTGAATTTATATGGTATGGAAGAAAACCAAAAATTAAATACGAAGTATTAATCAGTGATATGGAAAGTGGAGGTTTAAAATTACCTGATATAGAAACAATATTAGATAGTCAGAGAATAATGTGGATTTGCAGATTAAAGAATTTAACAAACACAAAATTTGCTTCGATCCCAAACTTGTATTTCAGAAATATCGGGGGCATAGATAATATTGGTGCAAATTTCGATCCGGGATTAATTGAAGGAAAAATGACAAAATTTTATTGTCATTGTTTGAAGTCATGGGCTTATTTTACTTCAAAAAGCCCAAAAGGAGTTGTAGATATATGTTTACAGCAGCTATGGAACAATAAATATATTCAGGTTGGAGGTAAGACGGTTTATAATAAGTTTCTGAATGACCTTGGTATAAAATATATATTCCAATTGTTTAAAAAAAAAAATGGAACTAAACGACGATTAGCAGATATTTTACCGCCTGGCTCAAAATATTACAATAAATGTTACATTCACTATCTTTCTATTATGCATGCGATACCGACGGAATGGAAATGTGTGATAAAGAATAACAAAATACCAGACAAAGCGGATGAAATTGATGTTATGGGAAGTTTTCTGGCATGATATCTTTGGCAGAAGACAACTCTCCTTTGAACATACATTAATGTTAAAACAATGAAAAAATCACCAGTTCACTACGAGGCGTCCTTTTATATTGAAGTAGTACATCTGTGGAAAAAACCATAGCTTTGATCTTGACATTGTTTACCCGCTAACAAAATTATAAAAACAGCTGTTGCGCCGCCCGGGAATCGAACCCGGGTCGCAAGAATGGGAATCTTGCATGATACCGCTACACCAGCGGCTCCCATGGAGCATAAAAAGAAAGAAAAAATCCAATCGGGAGTGATCCCACTATTACTAGGTATTCCTGTTATATATTTCTGTACAATGAACCAGCATGCCCTTTCATATACACCACTCTGTTTTATGTTAATGCTCAAATATTATTCTAAAACCCTGGCATAACATATTTGGCCGTAGACATCCCCACTTGGAACATACATTTGTATCAAATCAATGATACATTAGTTTACAGTGAGATGTATTCTGCATTAAACTTGAAGTTCTTTGACAAAGAAAGTGAGTTTTCCTTAGAACACACTATGACCGGTAACAGATTCAAGTCAACCACAAGTTCTCCGTCGTCTCCAGCGCTCTCTGAAAAGATGTCACCATGACATTCTTACCCCGCAACTAAATTTATAAAAAAAGAGCAACTGCGCCGCCCGGGAATCGAACCCGGGTCGCAAGAATGGGAATCTTGCATGATACCACTACACCAGCGGCGCCCATGGCCAGTTTTACCTACGAGTCATTTATACAAAAATCGAATCCTATATGACATCCATGTATCTTATTGGAATGTAGCATGGAATGAAAAGTTTCTTTGATGTTATGTTTTAAAGGTAAATATGGACTCCCCTACATAATACGTTTAGTCGAACACATGCCTCCTTGGATCATACATTAATATCAAAACAATGACACACCAGTTCCCAACAAGAAGTCTTCTTCATTCAAATAGAAGCTTTTTGGCAAGGAAAGCGAGTTTTTCCTTAGAACACACTATTACAAGTAACAGATTCAAGTCAACCACAAGTTTTCCGTCGTCTCAATCGCCCTCTGAAAAGTTTTGACTATGACATTGTTTCTCAACAACCAAAAATAATAAAAAAAAAAACAGTTCCGCCGCCCGGGAATCGAACCCGGGTCGCAAGAATGGGAATCTTGCATGATACCACTACACCAGCGGCTCCCATGGCCAGTTTTACCTACGAGTCATTTATTACAACACTCGAATCCTATATGACATCAAATTATCAAACTGGAGCATAAAAAGAAAGAAAAACTCTAATCGGGAGTGATCCCACTATTACTAGGTATTCCTGTTATATATTTCTGTACAATGAACCAGCATGCCCATTCATATACACCACCCTGT
This sequence comes from Sipunculus nudus, assembly GCA_026874595.1. NCBI lineage: Eukaryota > Metazoa > Annelida > Sipuncula > Golfingiida > Sipunculidae > Sipunculus > Sipunculus nudus. Next base: position 66,431,695 of record CM049308.1, on the reverse strand, counting down.
TTTATGTTAATGCTCAAATATTATTCTAAAACCCTGGCATAATATCTTTGGCCGAAGACAACTCTCCTTTGAACATACATTATTGTTAAAACAATGAAATAAATCACCTGTTCACTCCGAGCCGTCCTTTTATATTGAAGTAGTACATCTGTGGAAAAAACCGACGTTTTCTCATGCAATATATTGCAAGAGTACAAGTTAAATACGAAGTCTCCGTCTCTAGCGCCTTATCCATAGCTTTGATCTTGACATTGTTTCCCCGCAATCAAAATATAAAAAAAAGCAACTGCGCCGCCCGGGAATGGAACCCGCATCGTAAGAATAGGAATCTTGCATGATACCACTACACCAGCGGCGCCCATAGCCAGATTTAGCCTCGAGTCATTTAATACAAAAATCGAATCCCATATGGCATATATGTATCATGCTAGAACATACCAAGAAATGAAAAGTCCTATTCGATTTGATATGACTTTTTCTGTGTATTCTTGTTCTACATCTATAAGCAATGGACCAGCATGAACTTTAATGCACCAGTCTGTGTGATGTTAGCGCTCAAATAATAATCTAGATGCCATTGCATAACATATTTGGCCGTAGACATCCCTACTTGGAACATACATTTGTATCAAATCAATGATACATTAGTTTACAGTGAGATGTATTCTGCATTAAACTTGAAGTTCTTTGGCAAAGAAAGTGAGTTTTCCTTAGAACACACTATTACCAGTAACAGATTCAAGTCAACCACAAGTTCTCCGTCGTCTCCAGCGCTCTCTGAAAAGATGTCACCATGACATTCTTACCCCGCAACTAAACTTATAAAAAAGAGCAACTGCGCCGCCCGGGAATCGAACCCAGGTCGCAAGAATGGGAATCTTGCATGATACCACTACACCAGCGGCGCCCATAGACAGATTTAGCCTCGAGTCATTTAATACAAAAATCGAATCATATATGACATCCATGTATCTTATTGGAATGTAGCATGGAATGAAAAGTTTCTTTGATGTTATGTTTTAAAGGTAAATATGGTCGCCCTTACATAATACCTTTAGTCGAACACATGCCTCCTTGGATCATACATTAATATCAAAACAATGACACACCAGTTCCCACCAAGGAGTCTTCTGCATTAAAATAGAAGCTTTTTGGCATGGAAAGTGAGTTTTTCCTTAGAACACACTATTACCAGTAAGAGATTCAAGTCAACCACAAGTTCTCCGTCGTCTCCAGCGCCCTCTGAAAAGTTGTGACCATGACATTGTTTCCTAACAACCAAAAATTATAAAAAAAAAAAACAGCTGTTGCGCCGCCCGGGAATCGAACCCGGGTCGCAAGAATGGGAATCTTGCATGATACCACTACACCAGCGGCGCCCTTGGCCAGATTTAGCCTCGAGTCATTTAATATAAAAATCGAATCTCATATGGCATCCATGTATCAAATACGAATGGAGCAAGGAATCAAAAGTCTCTTTTTATGTTAGGTTTCAAATGTGAAGAAGGACGCCCCTACATAATACGTATGGCCGGAGACATGCCTTGTTTGGCCATACATTAATATCAAACCAATGACACATCAGTTCAGTCCGAAAGGTCACTGCATTTAAAGAAAAAGATTTTGGTAAAGAAATGAGTTTTCCCGGGGACCTTACGGCAACGTTTCAAATCAACCACAAGTTCTCCGTCGTCTCCAGCGCCCTTTGAAAAGTTATAACCATAACATTGTTACCCCGCAACCAAACTTATAAAAAAAGAAGCAGATGCGCCGCCAGGGAATCGAACCCGGGTCGCAAGAATGGGAATCTTGCATGATACAACTACACCAGCGGTGTAGCATGTCAGGTTCGGGGTATATGTGTCGGGATAAGCTCAGTTTAAGCATAGTTATAGTTTATATAGAGTCATTTGATAATAGTGGCGAAGTGAATGTTGTTATAACTTGGTTTAAAGTAAAGATCAGGAACAAAGTCTATCGGATGAAATATACATGCATGAGGAGAAACAATCGACTACCTATATTCAATTCAATTTTTCGGTAATAACAATAAATGTAAGAGTCTTTGGTAAAAGTAAGAAAAGAAATCAAATATACAATTGGTTATCAAATGAAAAAATTGCCAATAGTATTATATTTTTGCAGGAAACACACAGTACAGAAAATGTGGAAACGCAATGGAGGAAAGAATGACCAGGAGCTATTTTCTTTTCTCACGGCACCAATTTAGCGAGAGGGGTCATGATTCTTGTCGGGATAAATATTGACTTGGAGGCGATAACTAAATATACCGATACAAATGGCCGATATATTTTAATAAAAGCAGTGATAAATGGTAAAAAAATATCTTTTTTTAAACACGTACGCTCCAAATACTGAGACCGAACAAATTATTTTTTTAATAAAATCTCGAGTATACTAGAAATACTTACTCTTGATCCGGACACTAATATAATATGGGGAGGAGATTTTAACCTTTGTTTAAGTTATATTGATGCAGACGAAGCTTATTTTAAGTCAAAACCTAAATCAGTAAACCTATTAAAATCTATTTTATCTGAATATGGATTAATCGATCTTTGGAGAATAAGACACCCAGGAATGTCACAGTATACATGGAGGTCAAAAACGCCTATAAGACAACGTAGACTGGACTATCTCTTTGTTGGAGCTGAGCTAAATGCACATATAAACAATATTTCGATAAAACCAGTAATCTTAACTGACCATTCGGCCGTCATCTGCTTGGTAGGTTCAGTGTCGAGCCAAACCCACGGTCCTTCCTATTGGAAACTAAATGTTTCATTACTGAATGACCCAGATTATATATTACTAATAAAAAACAATGTAAAGCACCTGAGGACAAAGCAAAAGAAATATTTAAACGATCAGCAATGGTGGGAATATTTAAAATTCAAAATTAGAGAAATTTCTATTAAATATTCAAAGGAAAAAAAAGAGGAAAGAAAGATCGGATATCATTTATCTGGAAGCGAAATTAGCGGGAGCCGAAAACAATCTAAATAGAAATGACCAGTCTAGCCAAAGTTTATATGATATATATAAACAAAAACTTGAAGAATATTATGCACGTGTCACAGACGGACAAATTATTAGATCAAGAGTCCAATGGTTTGAAGAAGGAGAACGTTGTACCAAATATTTCTTCATTTAGAAAAAAGAAACAAAAAATAAATCAATTATAAAAAATTAATTGCAAAGGGAAAAGAGTTAAGCTCACCAAAAGAAATTATGGATGAGATCAAATCCTTTTACAAAAAAAAATATTCATGGACGACTAACATACGTGATTTAGATTGCTCAAATTTTTTGTCCAAACTCAAGATTCCGACATTATCAGATATGGAGGCTCGTATTTGCGATGCCGCAATTGATAAAAAGGATATACTAGAAGCGTTAAAGGAAATGAAAAGTAATAAAACACCAGGAAACGATGGTCTACCTAAAGAATTCTATATAACCTTTTTTGATCTTCTGGTTGATGACTTATTATCCTGTTTGAACAGCAGTATTTCTAACGGATCATTACCAGCCAGTCAAAGACAAGCTGTAATTAAACTCATAGAAAAAAAGGGAAAAGATGACAGATATATGTCGTCATGGAGACCAATAAGTTTGTTTAATGTCGATGTTAAAATTGTAAGTAAAATATTAGTTAAGAGATTTCAGAAAATTTTACCAAAACTAATTGGCGGGGAACAGACTGCATTTATAAAAAACAGGAAAATATCAGATACCTCTCATCTTATTAATGATATATTAGATTACTCTTTGAATTTTAGGTATAAAGCAATTATGTTAGCCGTTGATTTTGCAGCGGCTTTCGATTCGATTGATTATGTGTTTCTATATACCACCCTTAAAAGTTTTGGATTTGGTGATGGTTTTCTCTCCTGGATACGAATATTACACACAAATTTGGAAAGCTGTGTCATTAATAATGGATATACAACGGGTTATTTTAACTTAGAAAGAGGTACCCGTCAGGGAGAACCTTTTGCTCCATACCTTTTCTTGCTTGTTATTGAAGTCCTGGCCATAGCCGTTCGTCAATCAGATAAAGTGAGGGGAATTCGTATTAACAACTGCGAAATTAAATTGAGTTTATTTGCTGATGATACCACTTTTTCTGAAAGACCTTGATTCTATGAGTGCTGTTCCTGAATTATTGGAGGAGTTCGGCAATGTGTCCTCAGTTAAAATAAATTATGAGAAAAGTGAGTATGCACACATTGGCAGCAGACAGACCAAACAAAATAAAACCATTGGTATTAAATATGTGGACCTATATAATGAGGCAATAAAAATACTTGGAATATATTATACATATAACGAGAAATTGTCATATGAATTAAATCTTGAAAGTGTGTATGAGAAGATAAAAACGGTATTAAACTCCTGGAGAAAGAGAGCCCTAACAATTTTTGGAAGAAACACGCTGTTAAAATCAGTGGGTATAACCAAGATTTTGTACGTTCTTAATATTATAGAGCCACCGAAAGAATTCATTAAAAAAATCAAAAGTTGCATCGTTGAATTTATATGGTATGGAAGAAAACCAAAAATTAAATACGAAGTATTAATCAGTGATATGGAAAGTGGAGGTTTAAAATTACCTGATATAGAAACAATATTAGATAGTCAGAGAATAATGTGGATTTGCAGATTAAAGAATTTAACAAACACAAAATTTGCTTCGATCCCAAACTTGTATTTCAGAAATATCGGGGGCATAGATAATATTGGTGCAAATTTCGATCCGGGATTAATTGAAGGAAAAATGACAAAATTTTATTGTCATTGTTTGAAGTCATGGGCTTATTTTACTTCAAAAAGCCCAAAAGGAGTTGTAGATATATGTTTACAGCAGCTATGGAACAATAAATATATTCAGGTTGGAGGTAAGACGGTTTATAATAAGTTTCTGAATGACCTTGCTATAAAATATATATTCCAATTGTTTAAAAAAAAAATGGAACTAAACGACGATTAGCAGATATTTTACCGCCTGGCTCAAAATATTACAATAAATGTTATATTCACTATCTTTCTATTATGCATGCGATACCGACGGAATGGAAATGTGTGATAAAGAATAACAAAATACCAGACAAAGCGGATGAAATTGATGTTATGGGAAGTTTTTTTTCCTTAGAAGAAGTGGTTTTAGATGCAAGTAATTTGGATTTTAAATGGCTGTATGGAAAACTGTGCCAAAAAAAGGTGTGTGATCCACCAAATAAAGAAAAAGTAGAAACTATGTTGAACCAAAACACCACGTGGAAACAAGCAGTAAATGAAATTCATTCTGTCTCGCTTGATATGTATTTAAGGCAATTCCTGTACAGGATTCTTCATAACATTTTATCGGTAAACGAAAAATTGTATAAATGGAAAATAATAGACACAAATAAATGCTCGTATTGTTCAAATGAAGAAGAAACTATTACACATATATTTTGCGAATGCACTGTGAGTCTTTCGTTCCATAAACAGATATATGAATGGGCTGTAGATTCTGAAGTTGTGATGCCAGATATGTGCAAGTCGTTAATTTATACAGGTTGTGCAGAACATTATGAGAATAAAAGCCTTATTGACACGTTGCTATTAATCTATAAGTTTGTAATATTCAACTATCGAAATGACATGAACACTCCAACCTTACAATTGTTTCAGAAGCATGTGCAAAAAAATGGAACTGTTTGAGCGTAAGGTGGCAGAGAACAATAATGTTATGCAAAATCATCTGTATAAATGGAACAAAATCCTTTTAAACCAAATCACTTGAATACCTTCCAACTGCTTAATGTTCAAAGTTTAATTACCCAGTTTTGTTTTATTGTGTTCATATTCGCTGGAAATATGTTAGCATCCGGTTGAAGTTGAGTTGCATATTCTATTATCTTCTTAGACATTAAGGTTTAATGTTATTTTTTTCTAAATATATATTGAATGTAAATTGTGAGTTTATTCTATTTCATGTCACTGATATCATAATACGTACCGAACACTGCATGTATGACTTTTTGTAACATTATATATTCATTAGTTCATGTGATGTCGATGATGAAAAGAAAATCATTGGAAAAAAGAGAAATATTCTGAGGCATCCAAAAAGAGAGAAGAGAAAAAAAACTACACCAGCGGCGTAGTACAAAAATCGAATCCTATATGACATCAAGCTATCAAACTGGAGCATACAAAGAAAGAAAAACTCCAATCGGGAGTGATCCGACTTTTTCCAGGTATTCTTTTTATATATTTTTGTACAATGAACCAGCATGCCCTTTCATGTACACCAGTCTGTTTTATGTTAATGCTCAAATATTATTCTAAAATCCTGGCATAATATCTTTGGCAGAAGACAACTCTCCTTTGAACATACATTAATGTTAAAACAATGAAAAAATCACCAGTTCACTACGAGGCGTCCTTTTATATTGAAGTAGTACATCTGTGGAAAAAAACATAGCTTTGATCTTGACATTGTTTACCCGCTAACAAAATTATAAAAAGAGCAACTGCGCCGCCCGGGAATCGAACCCGGGTCGCAAGAATGGGAATCTTGCATGATACCACTACACCAGCGGCTCCATGGCCAGTTTTACCTACGAGTCATTGAGTACAACACTCGAATCCTATATGACATCAAATTATCAAACTGGAGCATAAAAAGAAAGAAAAAATCCAATCGGGAGTGATCCCACTATTACTAGGTATTCCTGTTATATATTTCTGTACAATGAACCAGCATGCCCTTTCATATACACCACTCTGTTTCATGTTAATGCTCAAATATTATTCTAAAACCCTGGCATAACATATTTGGCCGTAGACATCCCCACTTGGAACATACATTTGTATCAAATCAATGATACATTAGTTTACAGTGAGATGTATTCTGCATTAAACTTGAAGTTCTTTGGCAAAGAAAGTGAGTTTTCCTTAGAACACACTATGACCAGTAACATATTCAAGTCAACCACAAGTTCTCCGTCGTCTCCAGCGCTCTCTGAAAAGATGTCACCATGACATTCTTACCTCGCAACTAAACTTATAAAAAAAGAGCAACTGCGCCGCCCGGGAATCGAACCCGGGTCGCAAGAATGGGAATCTTGCATGATACCACTACACCAGCGGCGCCCATGGCCAGTTTTACCTACGAGTCATGTATACAAAAATCGAATCCTATATGACATCCATGTATCTTATTGGAATGTAGCATGGAATGAAAAGTTTCTTTGATGTTATGTTTTAAAGGTAAATTTGGACTCCCCTACATAATACGTTTAGTCGAACACATGCCTCCTTGGATCATACATTAATATCAAAACAATGACACACCAGTTCCCAACAAGAAGTCTTCTGCATTCAAATAGAAACTTTTTGGCAAGGAAAGTGAGTTTTTCCTTAGAACACACTATTACAAGTAACAGATTCAAGTCAACCACAAGTTTTCCGTCGTCTCAATCGCCCTCTGAAAAGTTTTGACTATGACATTGTTTCTCAACAACCAAAAATAATAAAAAAAAAAACAGTTCCGCCGCCCGTGAATCGAACCCGGGTCGCAAGAATGGGAATCTTGCATGATACCACTACACCAGCGGCTCCCATGGCCAGTTTTACCTACGAGTCATTTATTACAACACTCGAATCCTATATGACATCAAATTATCAAACTGGAGCATAAAAAGAAAGAAAAACTCTAATCGGGAGTGATCCCACTATCACTAGGTATTCCTGTTATATATTTCTGTACAATGAACCAGCATGCCCATTCATATACACCACTCTGTTTTATGTTAATGCTCAAATATTATTCTAAAACCCTGGCATAATATCTTTGGCCGAAGACAACTCTCCTTTGAACATACATTATTGTTAAAACAATGAAATAAATCACCTGTTCACTCCGAGCCGTCCTTTTATATTGAAGTAGTACATCTGTGGAAAAAAACCGACGTTTTCTCATGCAATATATTGCAAGAGTACAAGTTAAATACGAAGTCTCCGTCTCTAGCGCCTTATCCATAGCTTTGATCTTGACATTGTTTCCCCCCAATCAAAATATAAAAAAAAGCAACTGCGCCGCCCGAGAATGGAACCCGCATCGTAAGAATAGGAATCTTGCATGATACCACTACACCAGCGGCGCCCAAAGCCAGATTTAGCCTCGAGTCATTTAATACAAAAATCGAATCCCATATGGCATATATGTATCATGCTAGAACATACCAAGAAATGAAAAGTCCTATACGATTTGATATGACTTTTTCTGTGTATTCTTGTTCTACATCTATAAGCAATGGACCAGCATGAACTTTAATGCACCAGTCTGTGTGATGTTAGCCCTCAAATAATAATCTAGATGCCATTGCATAACATATTTGGCCGTAGACATCCCCACTTGGAACATACATTTGTATCAATTCGAAGATACATTAGTTTACAGTGAGATGTATTCTGCATTAAACTTGAAGTTCTTTGGCAAAGAAAGTGAGTTTTCCTTAGAACACACTATGACCAGTAACATATTCAAGTCAACCACAAGTTCTCCGTCGTCTCCAGCGCTCTCTGAAAAGATGTCACCATGACATTCTTACCTCGCAACTAAACTTATAAAAAAGAGCAACTGCGCCGCCCGGGAATCGAACCCGGGTCGCAAGAATGGGAATCTTGCATGATACCACTACACCAGCGGCGCCCATGGCCAGTTTTACCTACGAGTCATTTATACAAAAATCGAATCCTATATGACATCCATGTATCTTATTGGAATGTAGCATGGAATGAAAAGTTTCTTTGATGTTATGTTTTAAAGGTAAATTTGGACTCCCCTACATAATACGTTTAGTCGAACACATGCCTCCTTGGATCATACATTAATATCAAAACAATGACACACCAGTTCCCAACAAGAAGTCTTCTGCATTCAAATAGAAACTTTTTGGCAAGGAAAGTGAGTTTTTCCTTAGAACACACTATTACAAGTAACAGATTCAAGTCAACCACAAGTTTTCCGTCGTCTCAATCGCCCTCTGAAAAGTTTTGACTATGACATTGTTTCTCAACAACCAAAAATAATAAAAAAAAAAAACAGTTCCGCCGCCCGTGAATCGAACCCGGGTCGCAAGAATGGGAATCTTGCATGATACCACTACACCAGCGGCTCCCATGGCCAGTTTTACCTACGAGTCATTTATTACAACACTCGAATCCTATATGACATCAAATTATCAAACTGGAGCATAAAAAGAAAGAAAAACTCTAATCGGGAGTGATCCCACTATTACTAGGTATTCCTGTTATATATTTCTGTACAATGAACCAGCATGCCCATTCATATACACCACTCTGTTTTATGTTAATGCTCAAATATTATTCTAAAACCCTGGCATAATATCTTTGGCCGAAGACAACTCTCCTTTGAACATACATTATTGTTAAAACAATGAAATAAATCACCTGTTCACTCCGAGCCGTCCTTTTATATTGAAGTAGTACATCTGTGGAAAAAAACCGACGTTTTCTCATGCAATATATTACAAGAGTACAAGTTAAATACGAAGTCTCCGTCTCTAGCGCCTTATCCATACCTTTGATCTTGACATTGTTTCCCCCAATCAAAATATAAAAAAAAGCAACTGCGCCGCCCGGGAATGGAACCCGCATCGTAAGAAAAGGAATCTTGCATGATACCACTACACCAGCGGCGCCCATAGCCAGATTTAGCCTCGAGTCATTTAATACAAAAATCGAATCCCATATGGCATATATGTATCATGCTAGAACATACCAAGAAATGAAAAGTCCTATACGATTTGATATGACTTTTTCTGTGTATTCTTGTTCTACATCTATAAGCAATGGACCAGCATGAACTTTAATGCACCAGTCTGTGTGATGTTAGCGCTCAAATAATAATCTAGATGCCATTGCATAACATATTTGGCCGTAGACATCCCCACTTGGAACATACATTTGTATCAATTCGAAGATACATTAGTTTACAGTGAGATGTATTCTGCATTAAACTTGAAGTTCTTTGGCAAAGAAAGTGAGTTTTCCTTAGAACACACTATTACCAGAAACAGATTCAAGTCAACCACAAGTTCTCCGTCGTCTCCAGCGCTCTCTGAAAAGATGTAACCATGACATTCTTACCCCGCAACTAAACTTATAAAAAAAGAGCAACTGCGCCGCCCGGGAATCGAACCCGGGTCGCAAGAATGGGAACCTTGCATGATACCACTACACCAGCGGCGCCCATAGACAGATTTAGCCTCGAGTCATTTAATACAAAAATCGAATCCTATATGACATCCATGTATCTTATTGGAATGTAGCATGGAATGAAAAGTTTCTTTGATGTTATGTTTTAAAGGTAAATATGGTCGCCCTTATATAATACCTTTAGTCGAACACATGCCTCCTTGGATCAGACATTAATATCAAAACAATGACACACCAGTTCCCAACAAGGAGTCTTCTGCGTTCAAAGAGAAGCTTTTTGGCATGGAAAGTGAGTTTTTCCTTAGAACAAACTATTACCAGTAAGAGATTCAAGTCAACCACAAGTTCTCCGTCGTCTCCAGCGCCCTCTGAAAAGTTGTGACCATGACATTGTTTCCTAACAACCAAAAATTATAAAAAAAACAGCTGTTGCGCCGCCCGGGAATCGAACCCGGGTCGCAAGAATGGGAATCTTGCATGATACCACTACACCAGCGGCGCCCTTGGCCAGATTTAGCCTCGAGTCATTTAATATAAAAATCGAATCTCATATGGCATCCTTGTATCAAATTGGAATGGAGCAAGGAATCAAAAGTCTCTTTTTATGTTAGGTTTCAAATGTGAAGAAGGACGCCCCTACATAATACGTATGGCCGGAGACATGCCTTGTTGGGCCATACATTAATATCAAACCAATGACACATCAGTTCAGTCCGAAAGGTCACTGCATTTAAAGAAAAAGATTAGAGTAAAGAAATGAGTTTTCCCGGGGACCGTATGGCAACGTTTCAAATCAACCACAAGTTGTCCGTCGTCTCCAGCACCCTTTGAAAAGTTATAACCATAACATTGTTACCCCGCAACCAAACTTATAAAAAAAGAAACAGATGCGCCGCTAGGGAATCGAACCCGGGTCGCAAGAATGGGAATCTTGCATGATACAACTACACCAGCGATGTAGCATGTCAGGTTCGGGGTATATGTGTCGGGATAAGCTCAGTTTAAGCATAGTTATAGTTTATATAGAGTCATTTGATAATAGTGGCGACGTGTATGTTGTTATAACTTGGTTTAAAGTAAAGATCAGGAACAAAGTCTTTCGGATGAAATATACATGCATGAGGAGAAACAATCGACTACCTATATTCAATTCAATTTTTCGGTAATAACAATAAATGTAAGAGTCTTTGGTAAAAGTAAGAAAAGAAATCAAATATACAATTGGTTATCAAATGAAGAAATTGCCAATAGTATTATATTTTTGCAGGAAACACACAGTACAGAAAATGTGGAAACGCAATGGAGGAAAGAATGGCCAGGAGCTATTTTCTTTTCTCACGGCACCAATTTAGCGAGAGGGGTCATGATTCTTGTCGGGATAAATATTGACTTGGAGGCGATAACTAAATATACCGATACAAATGGCCGATATATTTTAATAAAAGCAGTGATAAATGGTAAAAAATATCTTTTTTTAAACACGTACGCTCCAAATACTGAGACCGAACAAATTATTTTTTTAATAAAATCTCGAGTATACTAGAAATACTTACTCTTGATCCGGACACTAATATAATATGGGGAGGAGATTTTAACCTTTGTTTAAGTTATATTGATGCAGACGAAGCTAATTTTAAGTCAAAACCTAAATCAGTAAACCTATTAAAATCTATTTTATCTGAATATGGATTAATCGATCTTTGGAGAATAAGACACCCAGGAATGTCACAGTATACATGGAGGTCAAAAACGCCTATAAGACAACGTAGACTGGACTATCTCTTTGTTGGAGCTGAGCTAAATGCACATATAAACAATATTTCGATAAAACCAGTAATCTTAACTGACCATTCGGCCGTCATCTGCTCGGTAGGTTCAGTGTCGAGCCAAACCCACGGTCCTTCCTATTGGAAACTAAATGTTTCATTACTGAATGACCCAGATTATATATTACTAATAAAAAACAATGCAAAGCACCTGAGGACAAAGCAAAAGAAATATTTAAACGATCAGCAATGGTGGGAATATTTAAAATTCAAAATTAGAGAAATTTCTATTAAATATTCAAAGGAAAAAAAGAGGAAAGAAAGATCGGATATCATTTATCTGGAAGCGAAATTAGCGGGAGCCGAAAACAATCTAAATAGAAATGACCAGTCTAGCCAAAGTTTATATGATATATATAAACAAAAACTTGAAGAATATTATGCACGTGTCACAGACGGACAAATTATTAGATCAAGAGTCCAATGGTTTAAAGAAGGAGAACGTTGTACTAAATATTTCTTCAATTGAGAAAAAAGAAACAAAAATAAATCAATTATAAAAAATTAATTGCAAAGGGAAAAGAGTTAAGCTCACCAAAAGAAATTATGGATGAGATCAAATCCTTTTACCAAAAGAAATTTTCACGGTCGACTAACATACGTGATTTAGATTGCTCAAATTTTTTGTCCAAACTAAAGATTCCGACATTATCAGATATGGAGGCTCGTTTTTGCGATGCCGCAATTGATAAAAAGGATATACTAGAAGCGTTAAAGGAAATGAAAAGTAATAAAACACCAGGAAACGATGGTCTACCTAATGAGTTCTATATAACCTTTTTTGATCTTCTGGTTGATGACTTATTATCCTGTTTGAACAGCAGTATTTATAACGGATCATTAACAGCCAGTCAAAGACAAGCTGTAATTAAACTCATAGAAAAAAAGGGAAAAGATGACAGATATATGTCGTCATGGAGACCAATAAGTTTGGTTAATGTCGATGTTAAAATTGTAAGTAAAATATTAGTTAAGAGATTTCAGAAAATTTTACCAAAACTAATTGGCGGGGAACAGACTGCATTTATAAAAAACAGGAAAATATCAGATACCTCTCATCTTGTTAATGATATATTAGATTACTCTTTGAATTTTAGGTATAAAGCAATTATGTTAGCCGTTGATTTTGCAGCGGCTTTCGATTCGATTGATTATGTGTTTCTATATACCACCCTTAAAAGTTTTGGATTTGGTGATGGTTTTCTCTCCTGGATACGAATATTACACACAAATTTGGAAAGCTGTGTCATTAATAATGGATATACAACGGGTTATTTTAACTTAGAAAGAGGTACCCGTCAGGGAGAACCATTAGCTCCATACCTTTTCTTGCTTGTTATTGAAGTCCTGGCCATAGCCGTTCGTCAATCAGATAAAGTGAGGGGAATTCGTATTAACAACTGCGAAATTAAATTGAGTTTATTTGCTGATGATACCACTTTTTCTGAAAGACCTTGATTCTATGAGTGCTGTTCCTGAATTATTAGAGGAGTTCGGCAATGTGTCCTCAGTTAAAATAAATTATGAGAAAAGTGAGTATGCACACATTGGCAGCAGACAGACCAAACAAAATAAAACCATTGGTATTAAATATGTGGACCTATATAATGAGGCAATAAAAATACTTGGAATATATTATACATATAACGAGAAATTGTCATATGAATTAAATCTTGAAAGTGTGTATGAGAAGATGAAAACGGTATTAAACTCCTGGAGAAAGAGAGCCCTAACAATTTTTGGAAGAAACACACTGTTAAAGTCAGTGGGTATAACCAAGATTTTGTACGTTCTTAATATTATGGAGCCACCGAAAGAATTCATTTAAAAAATCAAAAGTTGCATCGTTGAATTTATAAGGTATGGAAGAAAACCAAAAGTTAAATACGAAGTATTAATCAGTGATATGGAAAGTGGAGGTTTAAAATTACCTGATATAGAAACAATATTAGATAGTCAGAGAATAATGTGGATTTGCAGATTAAAGAATTTAACAAACACAAAATTTGCTTCGATCCGAAACTTGTATTTCAGAAATATCGGGGGCATAGATCATATTGGTGCAAATTTCGATCCGGGATTAATTGAAGGAAAAATGACAAAATTTTATTGTCATTGTTTGAAGTCATGGGCTTATTTTACTTCAAAAAGCCCAAAAGGAGTTGTAGATATATGTTTACAGCAGCTATGGAACAATAAATATATTCAGGTTGGAGGTAAGACGGTTTATAATAAGTTTCTGAATGACCTTGGTATAAAATATATATTCCAATTGTTTAAAAAAAATGGAACTAAACGACGATTAGCAGATATTTTACCGCCTGGCTCAAAATATTACAATAAATGTTATATTCACTATCTTTCTATTATGCATGCGATACCGACTGAATGGAAATGTGTGATAAAGAATAACAAAATACCAGACAAAGCGGATGAAATTGATGTTATGGGAAGTTTTCTTTCCTTAGAAGAAGTGGTTTTAGATGCAAGTAATTTGGATTTTAAATGGCTGTATGGAAAACTGTGCCAAAAAAAGGTGTGTGATCCACCAAATAAAGAAAAAGTAGAAACTATGTTGAACCAAAACACCACGTGGAAACAAGCAGTAAATGAAATTCATTCTGTCTCGCTTGATATGTATTTAAGGCAATTCCTGTACAGGATTCTTCATAACATTTTATCGGTAAACGAAAAATTGTATAAATGGAAAATAATAGACACAAATAAATGCTCGTATTGTTCAAATGAAGAAGAAACTATTACACATATATTTTGCGAATGCACTGTGAGTCTTTCGTTCTATAAACAGATATCTGAATGGGCTGTAGATACTGGAGTTGTGATGCCAGATATGTGCTAGTCGTTAATTTATACAGGTTGTGCAGAACATTATGAGAATAAAAGCCTTATTGACACGTTGCTATTAATCTATAAGTTTGTAATATTCAACTATCGAAATGACATGAACACTCCAACCTTACAATTATTTCAGAAGCATGTGCAAAAAATGGAACTGTTTGAGCGTAAGGTGGCAGAGAACAATAATGTTATGCAAAATCATCTGTATAAATGGAATAAAATCCTTTTAAACCAAATCACTTGAATACCTTCCAACTGCTTAATGTTCAAAGTTTAATTACCCAGTTTTGTTTTATTGTGTTCATATTCGCTGGAAATATGTTAGCATCCGGTTGAAGTTGAGTTGCATGTTCTATTATCTTCTTAGACATTAAGGTTTAATGTTATTTTTTTCTAAATATATATTGAATGTAAATTGTGAGTTTATTCTATTACATGTCACTGATATCATAATACGTACCGAACACTGCATGTATGACTTTTTGTAACATTATATATTCATTAGTTCATGTGATGTCGATGATGAAAAGAAAATCATTGGAAAAAAAGAGAAATATTCTGAGGCATCCAAAAAGAGAGAAGAGAAAAAAAAACTACACCAGCGGCGTAGTACAAAAATCGAATCCTATATGACATCAAATTATCAAACTGGAGCATACAAAGAAAGAAAAACTCCAATCGGGAGTGATCCGACTTTTTCCAGGTATTCTTTTTATATATTTCTGTACAATGAACCAGCATGCCCTTTCATGTACACCAGTCTGTTTTATGTTAATGCTCAAATATTATTCTAAAATCCTGGCATAATATCTTTGGCAGAAGACAACTCTCCTTTGAACATACATTAATGTTAAAACAATGAAAAAATCACCAGTTCACTCCGAGGCGTCCTTTTATATTGAAGTAGTACATCTGTGGAAAAAACCATAGCTTTGATCTTGACATTGTTTACCTGCTAACAAAATTATAAAAAGAGCAACTGTGCCGCCCGGGAATCGAACCCGGGTCGCAAGAATGGGAATCTTGCATGATACCACTACACCAGCGGCTCCCATGGCCAGTTTTACCTACGAGTCATTTAGTACAACACTCGAATCCTATATGACATCAAATAATCAAACTGGAGCATAAAAAGAAAGAAAAAATCCAATCGGGAGTGATCCCACTATTACTAGGTATTCCTGTTATATATTTCTGTACAATGAACCAGCATGCCCTTTCATATACACCACTCTGTTTTATGTTAATGCTCAAATATTATTCTAAAACCCTGGCATAACATATTTGGCCGTAGACATCTCCACTTGGAACATACATTTGTATCAAATCAATGATACATTAGTTTACAGTGAGATGTATTCTGCATTAAACTTGAAGTTCTTTGGCAAAGAAAGTGAGTTTTCCTTAGAACACACTATGACCAGTAACAGATTCAAGTCAACCACAAGTTCTCCGTCGTCTCCAGCGCTCTGAGAAAAGATGTCACCATGACATTCTTACCCCGCAACTAAACTTATAAAAAAGAGCAACTGCGCCGCCCGGGAATCGAACCCGGGTCGCAAGAATGGGAATCTTGCATGATACCACTACACCAGCGGCGCCCATAGACAGATTTAGCCTCGAGTCATTTAAAACAAAAATCGAATCCTATATGACATCCATGTATCTTATTGGAATGTAGCATGGAATGAAACGTTTCTTTGATGTTATGTTTTAAAGGTAAATATGGTCGCCCTTACATAATACCTTTAGTTGAACACATGCCTCCTTGGACCATACATTAATATCAAAACAATGACACACCAGTTCCCACCAAGGAGTCTTCTGCATTCAAATAGAAGCTTTTTGGCAAGGAAAGTGAGTTTTTCCTTAGAACACACTATTACCAGTAACAGATTCAAGTCAACCACAAGTTCTCCGTCGTCTCCAGCGCCCTCTGAAAAGTTGTGACCATGACATTGTTTCCTAACAACCAAAAATTATAAAAAAACAGCAGTTGCGTCGCCCGGGAATCGAACTTGGGTCGCAAGAATGGGAATCTTGCATGATACCACTACACCAGCGGCGCCCTTGGCCAGATTTAGCCTCGAGTCATTTAACATAAAAATCGAATCTTATATGGCATCCATGTATCAAATTGGAATGGAGCAAGGAATCAAAAGTCTCTTTTTATGTTAGGTTTCAAATGTGAAGAAGGACGCCTCTACATAATACGTATGGCGGGAGACATGCCTTGTTGGGCCATACATTAATATCAAAGCAATGACACACCAGTTCAGTCCGAAAGATCACTGCATTTAAGGAAAGTTTTTGGTGAAAAAATGAGTTTTCCCGGGGACCATATGGCAACGTTTCAAATCAACCACAAGTTGTCCGGCGTCTCCAGCGCCCTTTGAAAAGTTGTAACCATAACACTGTTACCCCGCAACCGAACTTATAAAAAAGGAAGCAGACGCGCCACCCGGGAATCGAACCCGGGTCGCAAGAATGGGAATCTTGCATGATACCACTACACCAGCGGCTCCCATGGCCAGTTTTACCTACGAGTCATTTATTACAACACTCGAATCCTATATGACATCAAATTATCAAACTGGAGCATAAAAAGAAAGAAAAACTCTAATCGGGAGTGATCCCACTATTACTAGGTATTCCTGTTATATATTTCTGTACAATGAACCAGCATGCCCTTTCATATACACTACTCTGTTTTATGTTAATGCTCAAATATTATTCTTAAACCCTGGCATAATATCTTTGGCCGAAGACAACTCTCCTTTGAACTTACATTATTGTTAAAACAATGAAATAAATCACCTGTTCACTCCGAGCCGTCCTTTTATATTGAAGTAGTACATCTGTGGAAAAAACCGACGTTTTCTCATGCAATATATTGCAAGAGTACACGTTAAATACGAAGTCTCCGTCTCTAGCGCCTTATCCATAGCTTTGATCTTGACTTTGTTTCCCCGCAAACAAAAAATATAAAAAAAAGCAACTGCGCCGCCCGGCAATGGAACCCGCATCGCAAGAAAGGAATCTTGCATGATACCACTACACCAGCGGCGCCCATAGCCAGATTTAGCCTCGAGTCCTTTAATACAAAAATCGAATCCCATATGGCATATATGTATCATGCTAGAACATACCAAGAAATGAAAAGTCCTAAACGATTTGATATGACTTTTTCTGTGTATTCTTGTTCTACATCTATAAGCAATGGACCAGCATGAACTTTAATGCACCAGTCTGTGTGATGTTAGCGCTCAAATAATAATCTAGATGCCATTGCATAACATATTTGGCCGTAGACATCCCCACTTGGAACATACATTTGTATCAAATCAATGATACATTAGTTTACAGTGAGATGTATTCTGCATTAAGCTTGAAGTTCTTTGGCAAAGAAAGTGAGTTTTCCTTAGAACACACTATGACCATTAACAGATTCAAGTCAACCACAAGTTCTCCGTCGTCTCCAGCGCTCTCTGAAAAGATGTCACCATGACATTCTTACCCCGCAACTAAACTTATAAAAAAAGAGCAACTGCGCCGCCCGGGAATCGAACCCGGGTCGCAAGAATGGGAATCTTGCATGATACCACTACACCAGCGGCGCCCATAGACAGATTTGGCCTCGAGTCATTTAATACAAAAATCGAATCCTATATGACATCCATGTATCTTCTCCGAATGGGCCAAACTATAGAATCCGTCCTACCTGGACAGTCATCACCTCACTACACACGCCACGACCAAGGCTTACCTAAATGTCTTACATCATTCAGGCGACTATTTAGAGGGTCATGAACGGCATCATCTACCTTATTCACGTTCTACAGACATCTTCTCTTATATTATGTGTCTACATCTGCTCAGAACGCCCACAAGCTCTTTCATGAGCGCCGCCATCTTTATTCCTCGCCTCATGTGTACACATGTTTTGTCTACGTCACACTACTCACATACGGGGTGGATAACATACGCAACAAATGGGCGATGGGCCGATTTTTTTTTTGCTCTCCTCATTACAATTTTTTGGGGGGCTGTTATATTCATTTACATGTTATATCTTATCTCTACTATGTCTGATTTCTCATTCCTATTTCCTTTTACTCACTTTCATTTACTGTGTTTAGCGGGGGTGTGGGGCCGCCAGCCCCCATGATATTCATATACATTTAATATCTTCTATTTATTATGTGTCTTTCTCATTGCTATTTCGTTCCACTCTATTTCATTTACTGTCTTTAGCGGGGATGTGGGGGCCGCAGCCCCCATTACATTCATATACATGTTATATCATATATTTACTGTCTTTAGCGGGGGTGTGGGGGCGGCAGCCCCCATTACATTCATATACATGTTATATCATATAGTTATTATGTCTGATTTCTAATTCCTATTTCCTTTTACTCACTTTCATTTACTGTCTTTAGCGGGGGTGTGGAGCCGGCAGCCCACATAACATTCATATACATGTTATATCTTCTATTTATCATGTCTCTTTCTCATTGCTATTTCGTTCCACTTTATTTCATTTACTGTCTTTAGCGGGGTGTGGGGGCGGCAGCCCCCATAACATTATGACATTATGACATGTCATGTCATATATTTACTATGTCTCATTTCTCATTCCTATTTCCTTTTACTCACTTTCATTTACTGTCTTTAGCGGGGGTGTGGGGGCGGCAGCCCCCATAACATTCATATACATGTTATATCGTATATGTATTGTGTCTTTCTCATTGCTATTTCGTTCCTCTCTCTTTCATTTACTCTCTTTAGCGGGGGTGTGCGGGCGCCAGCCCATATTCTATTTATATTAATAGCATACTGATTTATTTATTGGGTCCACTATCATTTTTATGTCGTAAGTATTGTCATCAACATTATATTTTACTTACCTTAACTAAATCTTCTTATCTAAAATCCGGGTCATACAATATTAACAGTATTTACATGAGGAATTCCCGCATGACCCATTATATATAGATCGTGCAGATTTCATAAACTCGACAAACATGTTCTTCTGTACATTCCGTTGTTTCCATAAAAAACACTGATATATAGCTCTGCAAGTGGGCACTTTTCACTCCAAGCCTAGGCATACTTTGCCCATGCTTTACCTTTTGCCACGTGCCTTCGATGGAGTTCGTATGCGCGCCAGATTCTGGATCTTTGAAGGTTTGCGAATGGTTGACAGTTTGGTGAGTATAACCGTGCTCACTTAAACATTTATATGCCGCCCAACAGTCTGATATAATTATGGAGCCCTTGGCAATATGTTTCAGTATCAATGGAATCATAGTTTCTTGCGTTCGGTCAGGTACGGCAAACATAAACACTTTCGATTTATCGTCTCTCTCACGTCCTCCAAACACCCCCCCCCCCCTTCACTGAATGACCACGATGATATTTTCTTTTTGAAAATTTTGATTCATCTATTTCTACAATTACGCCGTCTCCACCGATTTGACTACCATTCTCCGAGTCCCTCATGAGACTTTGTTCGCACACTTCTCGTGCAAAAGAACACCAATCCACAATTGTGTTCCAACTGCACTCCAGCTCTCTCAGAATTTGTTTTGGCGACTAACTCATGCTCCACAAAAAGGTTAGTTGTAATATTTCCTCGGGAGTCAGGTTGGACTGGTCGAACCATGACCCATGTCTGATGGATAACTTCTGGTCATGTCGTGGTTGCTTTTTTTTGGCAGCGCCATCTCATTAAATCGCTGCTGTGCATATAGGACAAGCACGGCTCTTTACAATCAACTCTTGGTCAAATAACTATTGTATGGTTACGTCTTTGCATATTAATATTTTTCTCACCAGTTTTGTGTATGTAACAGATTCTAAGTCTACAAATATCTCATGTCGATTACGCTGGTAGCTCCCATGGCTGTACGTACATGAAGTTTCAGCATCTTTTTTAATTACACTTTTGCATGATTTAGCTGCTGTTAATTTGTTTTTTTTTTTACCTTACTCTCTTGTTTCTTTGCTTCTGTTTCAGGCTTTCTTTTTCTTGTTTTTTTTCTGGGGAACATGTGCCACTATCACACTGTGTACCTTCCATGATGACAGTCCAAGATATACTGTTACCACTTTCACGTTCACCTGTACTTTGCATTACCTGTGCAACTTTTCATAATCCACGTCAACAAACCACTCCCTCAGGGGCAACCACTTCACACGTCACACCATTCATACTCCAGCTAATTCTTACAAATTACGAAATGAAAACCAGTCCCTAACAACTCATCATAATTTTCACAATCTCCCTTTCATTCACAGCATCTGGGTCATTTTTCCTCATTTTACCATATATCAAACATAAATCCATATGTTTTGTCGTTCTGTTTTATTTTTCCACATATAATGTATATATTTATAACAGGTATTCATAATATTAATTTTCTCTCCATATATACACCCTACACAATGTCAGACACAATAATATTGTTATCATGCAATGCCACCCATATTTTCTGTCCTCGAGTGGCCCCCCTGTCTCACTTTTGCCAAACCTCTCAGCTTTGACCTCTAGGTTAATTCTATTCACACATTACAGTTGACGTCACATCTACCATGCTCAAATAATGAGTATGACTGCTTACAGAGGGCGACACTTGTAGCTAAAATTTAAAAGCCCTGGATTTCAAGAACTCGTATCAAGCGCTTCACGGCGCAGTGGATAGCTAAGAGGACACCCATGAGAGCGGTCGGTGGTTCGACTCCCGTCAATATCTACTGTGTTTGCATTGCATGTATATATAATAATAATTGCATTTCTCTCTCAGGTTACACTGCAATAGGACGTAAGTACAGGACCGGAAATATAGGCAGTAATAGTATCAAGGGCAACAGTCATAATGCGAACAACTATTTATTAATTCTTTATGTGAAACTGCACCCCAGTTTTTCTCTATCCCCTTCAAATTGTCGCCCTCTTTAGTATGTTGGATATCCAACCGGTAGGACGGATTCTATAGTCGCTCCGTGGAATGTAGCATGGAATGAAAAGTTTCTTTGATGTTATGTTTTAAAGGTAAATATAGTCGCCCTTACATAATACCTTTAGTCGAACACATGCCTCCTTGGATCATACATAAATATCAAAACAATGACACACCAGTTCCCACCAAGGAGTCTTCTGCATTCAAATAGAAGCTTTTTGGCAAGGAAAGTGAGTTTTTCCTTAGAACACACAATTACCAGTAACAGATTCAAGTCAACCACAAGTTCTCCGTCGTCTCCAGCGCCCTCTGAAAAGTTGTGACCATGACATTGTTTCCTAACAACCAAAAATTATAAAAAAAAACAGCAGTTGCGTCGCCCGGGAATCGAATTTGGGTCGCAAGAATGGGAATCTTGCATGATACCACTACACCAGCGGCGCCCTTGGCCAGATTTAGCCTCGAGTCATTTAACATAAAAATCGAATCTTATATGGCATCCATGTATCAAATTGGAATGGAGCAAGGAATCAAAAGTCTCTTTTTATGTTAGGTTTCAAATGTGAAGAAGGACGCCTCTACATAATACGTATGGCGGGAGACATGCCTTGTTGGGCCATACATTAATATCAAAGCAATGACACACCAGTTCAGTCCGAAAGATCACTGCATTTAAGGAAAAGTTTTTGGTGAAAAAATGAGTTTTCCCGGGGACCATATGGCAACGTTTCAAATCAACCACAAGTTGTCCGGCGTCTCCAGCGCCCTTTGAAAAGTTGTAACCATAACACTGTTACCCCGCAACCAAACTTATAAAAAAGGAAGCAGATGCGCCACCCGGGAATCGAACCCGGGTCGCAAGAATGGGAATCTTGCATGATACCACTACACCAGCGGCTCCCATGGCCAGTTTTACCTACGAGTCATTTAGTACAACACTCGAATCCTATATGACATCAAATTATCAAACTGGAGCATACAAAGAAAGAAAAACTCCAATCGGGAGTGATCCCACTATTACTAGGTATTCTTGTTATATATTTCTGTACAATGAACCAGCATGCCCTTTCATATACACCACTCTGTTTTATGTTAATGCTCAAATATTATTCTAAAGCCCTGGCATAATATCTTTGGTCAAAGACAACTCTCCTTTGAACATACATCATTGTTAAAACAATGAAATAGATCACCTGTTCACTCCGAGCCGTCATTTTATATTGAAGTAGTACATCTGTGGAAAAAACCGACGTTTTCTCATTCAATATATTGCAAGAGTACAAGTTAAATACGAAGTCTCCGTCTCTAGCGCCTTATCCATAGCTTTGATCTTGACATTGTTTCCCCGCTATCAAAATATAAAAAAAAGCAACTGCGCCGCCCCGGAATGGAACCCGCATCGCAAGAATAGGAATCTTGCATGATACCACTACACCAGCGGCACCCATAGCCAGATTTAGCCTCGAGTCATTTAATACAAAAATGGAATCCCATATGGCATATATGTATCATGCTAGAACATACCAAGAAATGAAAAGTCCTATACGATTTGATATGACTTTTTCTGTGTATTCTTGTTCTACATCTATAAGCAATGGACCAGCATGACCTTTAATGCACCAGTCTCTGTGATGTTAGCGCTCAAATAATAATCTAGATGCCATTGCATAACATATTTGGCCGTAGACATCCCCACTTGGAACATACATTTGTATCAAATCAATGATACATTAGTTTACAGTGAGATGTATTCTGCATTAAACTTGAAGTTCTTTGGCAAAGAAAGTGAGTTTTCCTTAGAACACACTATTACCAGTAACAGATTCAAGTCAACCACAAGTTCTCCGTCGTCTCCAGCGCTCTCTGAAAAGATGTCACCATGACATTCTTACCCCGCAACTAAACTTATAAAAAAGAGCAACTGCGCCGCCCGGGAATCGAACCCAGGTCGCAAGAATGGGAATCTTGCATGATACCACTACACCAGCGGCGCCCATAGACAGATTTAGCCTCGAGTCATTTAATACAAAAATCGAATCCTATATGACATCCATGTATCTTATTGGAATGTAGCATGGAATGAAAAGTTTCTTTGATGTTATGTTTTAAAGGTAAATATGGTCGCCCTTACATAATACCTTTAGTCGAACACATGCCTCCTTGGATCATACATTAATATCAAAACAATGACACACCAGTTCCCACCAAGGAGTCTTCTGCATTCAAATAGAAGCTTTTTGGCAAGGAAAGTGAGTTTTTCCTTAGAACACACTATTACCAGTAACAGATTTAAGTCAACCACAAGTTCTCCGTCGTCTCCAGCGCCCTCTGAAAAGTTGTGACCATGACATTGTTTCCTTACAACCAAAAATTATAAAAAAAAACAGCAGTTGCGTCGCCCGGGAATCGAACTTGGGTCGCAAGAATGGGAATCTTGCATGATACCACTACACCAGCGGCGCCCTTGGCCAGATTTAGCCTCGAGTCATTTAACATAAAAATCGAATCTTATGTGGCATCCATGTATCATATTGGAATGGAGCAAGGAATCAAAAATCTCTTTTTATGTTAGGTTTCAAATGTGAAGAAGGACGCCTCTACATAATACGTATGGCGGGAGACCTGCCTTGTTGGGCCATACATTAATATCAAAGCAATGACACACCAGTTCAGTCCGAAAGATCACTGCATTTAAGGAAAAGTTTTTGGTGAAAATATGAGTTTTCCCGGGGACCATATGGCAACGTTTCAAATCAACCACAAGTTGTCCGGCGTCTCCAGCGCCCTTTGAAAAGTTGTAACCATAACACTGTTACCCCGCAACCAAACTTATAAAAAAGGAAGCAGATGCGCCACCCGGGAATCGAACCCGGGTCGCAAGAATGGGAATCTTGCATGATACCACTACACCAGCGGCTCCCATGGCCAGTTTTACCTACGAGTCATTTAGTACAACACTCGAATCCTATATGACATCAAATTATCAAACTGGAGCATAAAAAGAAAGAAAAACTCCAATCGGGAGTGATCCCACTATTACTAGGTATTCTTGTTATATATTTCTGTACAATGAACCAGCATGCCCTTTCATATACACCACTCTGTTTTATGTTAATGCTCAAATATTATTCTAAAGCCCTGGCATAATATCTTTGGCCAAAGACAACTCTCCTTTGAACATACATCATTGTTAAAACAATGAAATAGATCACCTGTTCACTCCGAGCCGTCATTTTATATTGAAGTAGTACATCTGTGGAAAAAACCGACGTTTTCTCATGCAATATATTGCAAGAGTACAAGTTAAATACGAAGTCTCCGTCTCTAGCGCCTTATCCATAGCTTTGATCTTGACATTGTTTCCCTGCTATCAAAATATAAAAAAAGCAACTGCGCCGCCCGGGAATGGATCCCGCATCGCAAGAACAGGAATCTTGCATGATACCACTACACCAGCGGCACCCATAGCCAGATTTAGCCTCGAGTCATTTAATACAAAAATGGAATCCCATATGGTATAAATGTATCATGCTAGAACATACCAAGAAATGAAAAGTCCTATCGTATTTTATATGACTTTTTCTGTGTATTCTTGTTCTACATCTATAAGCAATGGACCAGCAAGACCTTTAATGCACCAGTCTGTGTGATGTTAGCGCTCCATTAATAATCTAGATGCCCTGGCATAACACGTTTGGCCGAAGACATCCTTTCTTTGAACATACATTTATATCAAACAATGATACACCAGTTCACAGTGAGATGTATTTTGCCTTCAAATATAAGTTCTTTGGCAAGGAAAGTGAGTTTTTCCTTAGAACACACTATTACCAGTAACAGATTCAAGTCAACCACAAGTTCTCCGTCATCTCCAGCGCCCTCTGGAAAGTTGTGACCATGACATTGTTACCCATAACCAGAATGTATCATATTGGAATGTAGCAAGGAATAAAAAGTCTCTTTTATGTTAGGGTTGAAATGTGAATATGGAAGCCCCTACATAATACGTTTGGCCGGAGACATGCCTCCTTGGAACATAGATTAATATCAAAACAATGACACACCAGTCCAGTTCGAAAGGTCTCTGCATTTAAGGAGAAGATTTCGGTAAAAAAATATTTCCAGGGGACCATATGGCAACGTTTCAACTCCAGGACAAGTTGGCGTGACATAATACGATTGGCCGAAGACATCAGTAGCCCTCCTTGGAACACACATTAATAGTAAAACATTAAAAACACCAGTCACCCCGACACGTCATCTATAGATAATAAAATAATACATCTGTGGAGAAAGAAAATGGAGTTTTCTCTTTCAATTAATGGTAACAGTACAAGTCAACTACTTATTCTCCGTTGTCCCCAGCGCCCTCCCCAGAGCTGTAATCATCACATTGTTTTCCCGCGACTATAAGATTATAAAAAGAACAGATGCGCCGTTCTGGACTCGTACCCGGGTCGCAAGAATGGGAATCGTACATTATAACACTATATCAGCTGCGCTCATGAGCGATTAATAGCTACGAGTCATTTTGTACAAAAACCAAGGACTATATTGCATTAATTTATCATGTTCGAATATACCAAGAAATGAAGAGTCTCTTTTGCGGAAGGTTTCAATTGTGAATATAGACGCCCTTACATAACATATGTGGTCGAACTCGAGTAGTTCTTTCAAGAAAAATGTGTGAGATTTTTTCTCGTACCATACGGTAACCATTATGGTAACTGTTCAAGTTACCTAATAGTGACGGTAACTGTTTAATTTTACTACAAGTTCTCCGTTTTTTTCCCTACCATTAAAATTACAAAATGGCAGCTGCACCGTCCTTGAATCGAACCCGGGTCGCAAAAATGGGAATCGTACATGATACCACTACAACAGCGACGCAAATGGCCTTTTCAAAATCAAATCCCAGTTCGCATTATTACATTATGTTAAGGTATTTCGGTTATATTTTGTCTGCGTAATATTTTGAAAATTTAAGATCACAAACCTTTCCTCCAGCATAAGACTTTAGCAGAAGACGAACCTTCCCTTAAAACTGGTATACCAAAAGAGTCAACCGAAAGAGTGTTCTTCCCCGCTTTTTCTATATTAATGCAGAAAAATTCTACCAATTAATGTTGAATGAAACTACCAATTTTCCCTTCTATATTCATGGAGAAGATTTCTAGGATCATGTCACTATTTTACTGTAAAACATGACAACAATATAAAAGTCGGCTCCCAGTTAGCTCATTTATAAGCGGCATCTACAGGCTTGTTATTATGACAATGTTTATCCGCCATGAAAATTACAAAAAAGCAACTGTGCCGCCCAGGAATCGAACCCGGGTCGCAAGAATGGAAATCTTGCAAGTTACCACTACACCAGCATGCTGTTAGCCATGTATGATTTTGTGGAATAAAAACAATCATCTGAGGAATTAAAATATCATAACGGAGTATAAATCACGTGATTTAAAGTGATATGTCAGACGACCTCTCCCTTTGATGCAGTTTGTAGCAGAGGTTTTCTATTTTTTTTTAAATGAAAGTGGACACCATATGCCATGGATGAATGACACGGGAGTTAATGATGGAAAATATGGTCTGTATTATGTTGGGTTTCTTTAAAGGGAATCTGGCCGGGTTTTTCCGCCATGGATAATAAGTATTTAAGTAACAAGGATGTGTTTAAAAGGCAGGTTGGTGAAGACTGTTCAATGAAAAGGTCAACAAACATGCTCCAAGAAGCCTTCGCCTTTCACTTATTCGGCCAACATTCAAGGATTCATTCGTGCATATGTGACTGTACATTGTGAATATTCCTGAATGAAGTTCGTGAACCAGGATCGATTGGATTACTACAACCAGGATTCAATTGCCCATGACCAAAATGCTCTGAAAATTTCATGAGATTCCGTTCATGATTGCGTGGGTGATGTTGTGAACAAAGACACACAAAAGCATACAAAAGGGGATGAATGTATACCGTCCTGACAGAGGCAACGAGCAAAAATATACAGTTGTATAATATCGGTGAGTCACATGCAGGAAACTGAGCCCGAATAATTTGTTCAAGATTGGTACCAGAGGATTGGCTTTTAACCCACGTAACCCCCTATGTCAGAACCTATCACACTCGTCACATGACATGAAATATAAAAAAAAAGAAATGTTTTATTTGCTATCCTAATTTTAAATCCTTCTGTGTTTAATTATTACTTATATAAATCGGGGTGCTGTCTTTCCATGTTATGAACGTATTCTGGTAAACTACAACTTCCTTTTTTTCCAAGAAGCGTACTGATAATTCAATTGTCCGGGACTGTAATGTTTGTGTATTTTTACCTTTCTTTTATTTCATTCCTTTCAAGGGCGTCGATCAAGGGGGGCGGGGTGGGAGGGGGGGGGGGGGGATGGGATTATGTATTCTCCCACATTTTCTTGCTATAGGGCGCGATCACTATAATCAATTCCCGTGTTATTTAGGGAACCAGGTTTAATATAAATTTATTCAAATGTTTTAAAAAATGAAGCATATTTTAAGTTTTATCGGAACTAATAAGGAGACTGCTTGTCATAACCTTTTGGTCAATTGAGGCATCTGATGAGAGTAAGATCGATGCCATCATATATGTACTGAGAATGCAAATGCTGTATCTTAATTGTCATTCAAACTATAGTAACTATAGTGATGTGCAACTAAACTATGCTTTAAACGTTATGTCTTATCGTTAAAACCTTTATACGTATTTGTCAGATATTTGCAATCGGAAAAAATGTCATATTTTAATAGTCATAGAAAAATAAAAAAATAAAAATTGATTACACGAACACCCCCCCCCCCCCCCACGATGCCTATGAGTCATCCCCCTAACTCCTGAAGATAATTCGACTCCACTTATATATATATATATTTTATTAACTTTAGCAAGGGCGTCTATACAAGGGGATGGGGGATATATGCCTCCAATTTTTAACAAGAGTGAATGGTCAATGTAATCACACACACCCCCCCCCCCCTCCCCCGCTATTCAGAGCATAATATTTTGGATTGGAAATGAAATATATTAACAATTAGAAGTATAGACTTTGGTTCCAATTATGAGTTTACTATGAAATATACATCTAAACTTAACTTAGAATTAACACATATTAGAAACATATACGGGAAACCAGGGTATTATGTTTAAAAAATATATTAATAATAAACCAGTTTATATATATGAAATGAAACCCTATTTTAAAACCCTTAACTTTACTGTGATTTATTTGAAATGTTTCACACAGACGATAAAAAATATATGTTTATAAAAAAAGGTTTTCCCAACTTTGATTACCCTCCCGTGCCTGAGTCCCCCCCCCCCCCCCCCTTTGAAGATAAATTGTCGGACACCTTGCTTTATATGTGCTACTTGGCTGGTCCAGGTTATAGTGTCTTAAGGCAGGTCTTAAGACAATGTTGGTTAAACATAAATGTTCAAGCGAGACGAAGGTAACTTGGCAGAGGTCTGAGCTCCCGCCTGCTGTGCGCTCCCTGAGTATGACTTGTCTTGTTTGCACTCACTGACTACAAATACGCCTATGCATAACCTGCTTTATGACCCACTTTGAAAGGTTAATCCACCTTACCGCTACTGCGCCTTCTCGCGCTTTTTATCATTGGAACAATTAGAGTTTGTGAGCAGGTGAACCAGGTCTTGTAAACAAAGAGGCTTTTTTAGAACGTTGAAATCACATTTAGTGACCTCAGGATGAACTTCGGTCCAGTTCGGTTGGACAGGTTCAGCAGACTGCAAAATTAAGAGACAGAACCGGACTTTTCTGTTGAAAAAAATGGCTTATGAAAGCCACAATTATATTTTTATAGCAGCCCAGTGTGTCCCTCTGTCTTCTCGACCGAATTTCTGAAAACGCCAGATACGCCAGAATATAAAGGCAGTTTCGTTCAGGTAAGCCGTGCAGAGAGCTGTAACGGGCATGTGACCACGTGGTGAGTACTTCTTGTTTTCCATTGTTCAATACATTTATTAGGGTCCCGCTTGACGAGCGGTTGCCCTATATTCCGTCCATCCGTCCTTCCCTACGTCCGTCCTTCCGTCAATGACGCTTTCTTTCGCGCGCGATAACTCAACAACATAATGCAGCTTTCCCAAATTCATAGGTATGATTGGTACCTATGAGGGCTCCAGACCTATCGAATTACAGACTTGTCGGAATCCCAATATGGCCGCCACAGCCCTATCGCTGATTTTCTTTCGCGCGCGATATCTCAAGAACAACATACTGCAGCTTTCCCAAATTCATAGGTATGATTGGTACCTATGAGGGCTCCAGACCTATCGAATTACAGACTTGTCGGAATCCCAATATGGCCGCCACAGCCCAATCGCTGATTTTTTTTCGCGTGCAGTAACTCAACAACAATATACTGCAGCTTTCCCAAATTCATAGGGATGATTGATACCTATGAGGGCTACAGACCTATAGAATTAGACATCTGTCGGAGACCAATATGGCCGCCACAGCCCAAGCGCTGATTTTCTTTCGCGCGGGATAACTCAAAAACAACATACTTCAGCGTTCCCAAATTCACAGGGATCACTGGTACATATTAGGGCTCCAGGCCGATTTAATAACAGATCTGTCCGAATTCCAATATGGCCACCACAGCCCCATTGCTCATTTTCCCATTGCGCGATATCTTAACAAGATCATGCTTGCTCTTTCTTAAATTCACAGGGATCATTGGTGCCTTTATGGGGGCTACCGACCTATTGAAATACAGACTTGCTCAAAACCAAATATGGGCAACAGAGTACAGTCGGTGATCTTCTATTGCACATATTATTTCAGACATATCTTCTTTAATATTATTTGAACAAGTAGGATTTTTACCTCGTGCATATAGACATAAACCCTTTTCTGCTTGTCATATTTTTCAACTTTAACCTAAACTTTTTACCCATATGAAAACTAGTCCAGCATTACCAGAAACGCGGGGCCCTCTGAGGACCATTGTCCGACCACATCTAGTTACTTTTATTTTGCATTCATATTTCCGAAAATGATACAGAAGACAAATAATTTGTCAAGAAGTGGTGAGTTAGTGATGTAACCAGTGCTCATACTGAGTTCACACAGTGTTCAAATTTAAAGCAGTTCAAAGCACAAGCCCAGTCCAGGGTGGTCGAGTAAGAATAATATTCTAGGTCCTTGTCGTTCGAGTCAAAGGTATGGCTTATTTGAGTCCGAGTCTAGTTATAAACAGGGGAAATGTATGTTATTGTTACTTTTATTTTTCAACTACATTTGCCTTGAGGTGAACTGTACTTGAACATTCAAGAAGAAATTCTATAAAGACCAATTTGGAAATAAATGGACCAGGAAATAAAAACCTGTTATTCAATTATTACAAATTTAATTAGATTTTCTGCTACAAACTTGCATTAGACCAAGCATTTTGACTCTCTATTGCCTCTCATCGAAACCCTTGAATCCTATCACCCCCCCCCCCCAAATTATTCGATTTCATTATGTATATGGTATCAAGACCCACTGTTGGAGCGAGAGCTCGGCGATCAAGTTGCAAAACCCGTTTTCCCCCAACACGTTCGCAGCCGCCAACTCCTGCAGGTAAGTAAGAAATCTTTTTGTTAGTTCCCAATCCGTGGGATATTTATCCAAATGCCTATTTCGACGGATGTAATATTTACATATTGTAAATATCCCGATTAAAGGAGCCTGATGCCCATTAACTAAAGAAAATTCATTGAACCTTTCATAAAAAGTAGTTCAAAAACGCCGCAACGACGGTGTTCGCTTTGTTTATATGCACATATTAATAACATAACAAGTGGGGGCCCCACCAAAATAAACAAAACACATTGAACAAGGACATCTGGCGACAAGTCAGACGAACAAGAGTTTTGCAACTCCTGACGTATCAAATTCAGCAAATATGCAACCAACCACCTTAGGTAACATGAGTTTCCGTTTGTCATCATCACTGTGTTTACTAACAGCGTGTAGATAAACACATAATCCGCCAATGGCTTAATAAGAACCTTTCTTGACAGGAATTACATGGAGTTCATAAATATGTACGCACAGTAAGCGAGAAATCGAAAACATTCTGTAGAAAAGGTATATGTGGATAGCTGGTTTTTATCATGAGTAATTGACATGAGGCATTGGTATTTACATGTTACAAGATTTATATAGTGTAAATTCCGTTTTGAGAGTAGTTTGACTTTTACCACTCCCCTCCTGAGAAAAAAAAATATGTGTCACACTGAAACCTTCATTTATAGAATGTACATGCCAAACAAGCGTATCAACGGCATACGTTACAGTTATGTATAAAAGTTATAAAGTACCACTAATTCTACAATTTTTTTTATTATAGTAGACCCGTAATAGGTGAGATATATGCAAGTTACATATATTACATATCTCAAAAAAGAAACACTTTAGCAAGGCTGAAAGGGTCATGAAAGTAATCCCGTAAAAAATATAAAGAAGACGTCCTATAGAAATTCAAATACGTAAAGTAGATATGTGTGTGTGTGTATATATATATATATATATATATATATATATATATATATATAACACCTCCTGTTATAATTATAAGTGACTAGTATTAAAAGCAGAAGGAATACCCTAGAAATTAATTCTTAACGTGTATTAAAATCAAATTATCAAAGTGGCCCAATCACCTATAAAGCATGTTGAATTTACACGAAAAATAGCTATTTCCCTTTTAAAATAAATATGAACCTGCCAAAATATTGCCTGCAAATCGTTTTCCGGGTTGCGATCACAGGTGTCAACACAGGTGCATCGCGAAGCCATAACACGTGTCAATCAGGAGATGCCTCGAATGACTTGGCCAAACAAATGTAATACATGTTCTCGCTGACTAAACATCACGTGCTGAGGCTCATATCCGGACCTCTGGTCAATTGGCCTTGTTAAGGGAAACAGAAACACGTGGACTGTACAAACAGGCAGAGTCATAACAAGGTGTTTAACAGTCAGTGTGTGAGGTATTGTGACTGTGTGCTGTGAAGATTTTGCTGGGAAACCTTTGTATAAAGCAAAACTGAACTGATAGTGTGAAAGAAAAGGCGTAGTATTGCTCCTGATTGTGTTCCTTTCACACACACACACACACACACACACACACACATATATATATATATAAATATATATATATATATATTATAAAAAATTATACGTATCACCAACCAGTCTTATCCATGGCCCGGTGAGTGTCTTGCCTATTAGGCCAAATTTCCTCAATGTTATCATCATCTCTGGAACCCTGAGCCTGTTACTTAGGAGTGGACCGCATTCTTTGGGAGCCAGGTGGTAGTGTAGAAGTCTTTAATATTATGCAAAAGCCTGTAAGGAATCCCACAACTAACAAAGAAAACATGAAAACGATTTCCAACAAATCTGTAATAAATTACTTTATATGTTTACAGTGTCCCTTTCATTTTCAGGTTCGACATCAAATCATGAATACAATATTTTGTGTAGTGAAAAATTTTGGCTGCAAACCGTACGAGTGCCGGTGTCAAGCTTTCACCTCTACTTACATAGTGCAGGGCTTGTTTTTTTCCCCACAAAGTCTGGCTGAATTTTTTTTTAGTTTTCGAATTCCTTAACAATTTTGGCACAGAATTTGGCAATTGGGTCTAACAGGTGCATTGCACATTTAAATTGATTAATAGGGCTGGCTCCCTTTATCTTTTCAAGACATTCATCAATAGCATGGTTTATAGCACCCCTGTCAGTCATTGTGTTGAATATATTTTTTAAAAAGTCTATTACGATATCTGAAGGTGTCTATGTAGACTCAACGGCCTTCATGCTATCAGGGATACTTTCTACATAATATGTGGCCTTGCCAACAACTTGTTGCTTGACACCTAGCAGATAAGTGCGATCAATGGTGTTCCACCAGGGATTTTGTCATGCCGTCAAATGTTGGTTTCAGACGCAAGAGCTTCTTTAATCTCCTGGCGTGACAGGACTAAAGCGATTCTGCATTCCATAGCTTGGAAGTACACCTGTAATTTCAGAACCAGTGACAGTTTGTACCACATTCTGAAGCACGGCGGAGACTTTTCTTTTGTTAAACACCGGCTTCTTGTAAGCAATAGCTGGTCCCTCTTATTTGTGGAGCTTTGTTTTGGTTGAAAACTTAGTTTTGTCCTGCATATGCTCTAAATTGAACACACAGTTGGCCTCTTTGAAAGCAAACTCAGTAGTGTTCTGTTTAAGTTCTTTGTATTTATGTGCCTGTTCCTTGCTGAATTTACATGAATTTTCGCTGACCCGAAGTATGTTGAAAAGTGCTCCCGCCCAAGCTTTGGCATCCTTGCACAAAATGTGCTCACCATGGGTATCTGAAGAGCAAATAAAACACTTTACAATAAGACCCTCCCCTCCCTCTAAATCACTATTGAAGGATTAGAATGTTTATTATAAGGCAATTGTTCATCTTAATTCTACTGGTTAAAATATTCTTTAATAAAGAAAGCAGATGAGACGAAATACTATTATTTAATAATAGTTTGTATAAAACTCGGTAATCGGTTGCTTTAACACTTAATTTTTCGTTTTCAACATATAACCATGTAATTTTTTGCACCATTCTTGAAAAGAAACCTGTCTTCTTAAAAAAAAATAAGATATAATGCCTCGTCGAGATGATAAACAGAGCTGACCATTGAGTCAAACTGAAAACATTCACTAAATCAGGCCCAATAAAGTCCTAAAAGTGCCGATAAAATTCACTGATAAGACCGTCTCTCCCCGGACTTTCTACTGATTAAGACCCACTTATCGCCCTGATAGCTTCTTCTAAAAAAATTTCCCCTACACAATAGTCTGAATCTGTTAAAGAAAGTTTGGCTTGTCTCGATAAAAGGAAATCTTTGTACAACGAGACCCCAGTGTTCAATAGACCTTTTATAGAGTGCGTCCTTCCCCATCATTGAGTGCACTCGCACTCCGTTTCAAACCCCTTTGTTGCTCGAGACCGACCAACGAAGAACTCTGTTAACACCCCCCCCCCCCCAGTCCATATATTCAATTTTACAACGTATTACCTTTATCCTCTTTTTATTGAAACTCTATTAGCAGATTCTTAAAGTCTAAAATTATCTTCCCCTTATAATTGTTACCCTGCTTGATTTAGTTCTTCATTGAGAATATGATGGAGAACGTCTTGCGAAAGGCACCTCAGGCTTACTGTGTGAAGATCGGGGTTCGAGCGGAGTACATTGTTCCAGTTGACGTGGAATGCCCCTTCTCATTCACAAACCACAAAATGTTGACAGAATAGACTAAAAAGTGGTAGGTACGGGCTTTTTAAGCGAAAGTAGAAATAAGATAGTCATGTAGTGGCCAATTGTGCATTCTTGCTTGGCTTTATTTCTTACTCTGGTTTTAACGCTCACTCAAATGGGGTTTTGTGTTTTCCGGGAAAACATTGCAAAACATGGGTGTTTTGTGGTACGGTCTACAAAATATAAGTATTATTTTGAAAGCATCTGTAAGTGCAATTTAAACAGAAGGCGTTTTCTTAAAATTGAACGAATTTTGATTTTGAAATCTGAGTCAAGATATCTCGGGCCATCCCCACCATATCCAAATGAAATAGGTTCTTCTCAAGGAAAGGTGGATATTATAGGAATGTAATGTTATTTTGTTGTATAATGACTGAAATGACTGATGAATTCTAAAGTGTTTTCAAGGATTTACTGGTTTATTTCTGTTACATGTCGTTTCCACACTTACCTACCATTCAGTCATGAATTTGAACTGTCAGGACGTTACAAATAGAATAAAGAACGATATTCGGTATTAAAATGTTCCCTGTCTCAGTTTTACACTTGTAATAATAACAATCCACGGACATAACGTGCCATACTAAATCAAACTCGGACTTGACAAACTCGACAAACTACAGCATGCGAGATACTTTCGCGTGGGAACGAGATAAAAATAATATTCTGCGTGTCCTATACGAGTTACCGTAAACAACTGTAGGAGAAGGATAACATTTTGTAACTAGAAATCTGCATCCTAATGAATTAAGTGTCCGTCATTCATTTATTCGGCCCTTAATGCCAGGTTCATTCGTGCATAAGTGACTGAACATTTGTGAGTTTACTTGATGGTTTCCTGGATCCGGATCGTGAGCCGGATCCACACAAAAATCTTATCGTTTCTTCATTACCCATCCCCGAAATGCTCTGAAAATTCCATAAGATTCCGTTCATGATTGCGTTATGTTGTGAACAAACACACACGGGAATGAACGCATACCTTCCAAGCGGAGGAAACATGTCAGCTAGCGGCAGTTTGATACGCAAGTTGTGGCATATATCTGGTCTGATGACGTTTGGGCATATTTTGGAAGCCGTTATAGGATAGCACAAGCGCCATTCCACACTGTACTTGCTCTGTCATGTTTGTCATTACATCCAGTCTTGAGCAAAAGCATCCTGTATCAAGAGCTAGATGAAAATAACATGCACACAAAGCCACATACATTGATAACGATGTCATTTTTATCACACAATTGCTTGGTTATCGCTCAGATTAAGTGAAAAAAAAAATCCAGAATGTGTCCGGGAGACAAATATTGGCTTGAAACCGGCGCATATCTATCTGCGCAGTATCGCTGTTAATATCAGATTAGCCTTGCCTCGTATTTAATCCACATAACCATAAACTTCTTTGTTTGCTCTCGTTCTGTCGATTTACCTGTAAGGATGCGATCGTTTGCCTTGTTTCCAATATGCTGTGACAGTGGTGTTTGAATAAGTTCGCTTTATTGCATTATCACAATGCACTAGACGTGCTTTGTCGAATCCAATTTCACCAAGGGGTAATTTGCCCGGAACTGCTATTTTCGTATTTCATATCGCCATAGCGTTCGTTTGCCTTGTTCCACTCAATCAAGTATCATTTCTCCGTATGTACCATTCGCACACCAAATTTCGTATGGTCATTGTCAGTATTTTCTCTTGTTGTACCATGTATCAAAGCATGTATTTTGTTAGGTCTCATATCAAACCTGTAGTCCAGTGGATTCGAGATTCACAAAGCGTTTATTCGCCGAAATCATATTCCGTGTTACCCTTTGTCAGTTTGCCTAGTTCTCGCTGTATCTTATTTCACGTCAGCATGTGGTCTGGTGTGCTATATGAAACACTGCCACGTGGAATGTGCCTTCTGCACGGCTGGAAAGCAATTCATACGAGTGTGTGACGAAAGAAACTACTCAATGTGTTTTAAATGCTGATAACATTAAAAAAATTATTTTAAAACTATTGCGAATGAGTTCTGAATCCACATGAACATAAATTAAATGAAGAGCAGCACTATCGAACAACTAGGAATCGACATTTTGACAAATGCAATTTTCCACAATTCGCTTATTCGGCCCATATTCATTGGTTCTTTCGTGCTTAAGTGTTTGTACATTTGTGAATATTCCTTGATGACGTTACTTTGGTCAGGATCACGTGCCAGATCTACATCAAAATCTAATCGATTCTTTACTTGCTCGTTCCCGTAATGCCCTGAAGATTCATGAGAATCCATTCATGATTGCGTGAGTTATGTTGTGAACAAACACACAAACACATACACGGACGGGAATGAAAGCATACCCTTATTGCGGAGGCAGACATTTCCACTGCTTGCATGGCCAAGGATTACTTGCCTGGTGACCGTTACGGGAAAACAGGAGAATGGACAGTACCCTCATGGTGAAGTGAATATCAGTCAGAGCCACTCGTGCAATTGAATTGGAAAAATGTATCCCCTTGCTTTTATCAATGTGCCATTTTGACTTTCTTATAATGTTGCTGAAAATTGCCTGTATTAAGAATGTGTCTTTTAAACCACTTACAAAACTTGTATTTGCGGGGAGTTCTGCATCGTTTTGAATGGATGCATTGTGGCTTTTGGACTCATCAGTGGCCGACGCCAAAGGAGACTCCAGTGTGCCCCCGCCCTCCCTTGACCCCAACCTATTTTTCGGGTTAAAATCCAATTTCAGACCCGCTCCTTACCTGACCAGAGGACCTTTTTTAAGCTTATTTATTGTCTTCTTGGCTTTGACCCTCCCCCCCCCCCCCCCTCTCCAAAATCATGGATTTGCCCCTCCTCAGGGCTTTGTATATGCCTTTTTTCCATTAAAAGTTAAAGGAAACTCGTGCTTGTTCGTACCTTATTTCTAGCACATCCATTAGTATGATCGACATACATATTGTGCTTGTTCGTACCTTATTTCTAGCACATCCATTAGTATGATCGACATACATATTTTCAGTTTGGAGTTATGCCAACTGCATAATTACTGAACCGTCATTGAATATCTTAAGCTTGTTTTAAAAAATCGTTGCCTTTCGTATTTATATTTTCCAAGTTTACATTTGTTCATCTGCACATATGTGTATGGTCTGTTTGAAAATCTAAAGTTGAACAAGTTATTGCCTTTGCCAACAAAATGTTGCTTTTCGATTTAGCTATTAACATATAAATCTAGAATTTCTAAACTTTGTGGTACCTGGTTTCCTGTAGTGTGTTCCTCTTCATTCGTGGATTCATTCATTATCATTTGTATGGATAATTCAGCTTTTCCTCACCACATTCTTAGTGGTGTGTAGCCTAAATTTATATCATTGGAATATATACAAAACGGATGCAGATCAAGGTATCCGGCAAAATGGGTTTCATTTATAGGTTGTGATTTATGCTTTTATACAAATAATGGTAATCATTCAAAAAGGAGACCTTTCCTGTTTGCCTTTGACCTGATGAAAATTAACATAGTTGCCAAATCAAAGCCTGATGTTTATAAATGCCGGTAAAATGTCATATCACCACATGTTATCCTAGATATTGTTAGTGGGCTGTGCATGATTTCTGGTTGGGTTAAATGTGCTTCTATGTTGCCATCACCTGAAACAGAGGAAAGAGTATTATTTTTCATTTGAATATTAGTATATGTATCAAAGACCAGTTCATTTTTGTTTGGCCCTGGCCTAATCCCTATTTATTTTCTGAATGTTGGATATATGGAATTAAACTGTTATTGATATTGTCCCATTTAAATATTTGTCCTTCAATGTACAGTTTGTCAAAGGAAACGTATGATTCTTAATCACTCTTGCGAGCCTTCAACATATGTGGAACAAGGTTTCGATAAGATCTTATCTAGAATGGATATACGAGCTTTAATTATTAAGTATGCACATTTTACCCCAAGGATTCAGGTAACGATACGAGTCTGACAACATACTGTGGTTTTTGTTAGCGGTTTTTTATTTTCGCGCTTTTCGCGGGAGCTTAAATTATGAAATTTACACATTTGAACAACACGTTTTATATACACATTTTATTTTTTATGCAAAAAAAATTATGTAATTATATATATATATATATATATATATATATATACATATAAACATATGTACATACCTGAGTTTCTCTCTCTTTCTGAGCACATCTGAGTGAATGTATGTATAATTCAAAGAAATAAAATACCATGTTCATCAGATTGAAATACATATTTACAGTACACCGTGAAGTACAGATAAAAGAATCAAAAGTATTTTCCATGCTCAAAATGAATATGAATATATATATATATATATATATATATATATATATATATTCAAATACAATAAACATAGGAACATATGAGTTTCGCTCGCTTTCTAAGCACATCTGAGTGAATGTATGTATAATTAACAAATATAAAATACGATGTACATCAGAATGTAATACATAATTAGATTCAGAAATGGATCGAATACAGGAGAAATGTATTCGAACACGAATACAGCAGGGGTACACAGATACGAATACTAATACAAATACTCAAAACAGAAATGTATACGAATACAAATACAAATGTATTCTTGAATATCAATATGAATACAATTTACTGAAACAAAAAGAAACTATCAAGTATCATTCTTGTTTAACACAATTAACTGAAATCATCACTAGCAAAATGTTATTTTAGTCCAAAATGCAAAATTTTCATGCGAGTGTTTGCGGAAATTCAATGCGGATTTTTTTCAGTAGTTGAAATCTGTGCAGCACAGTACCTGCATTTGGCTTTATAAGATCTATTGGTACAATCTTGCAGTTCAAAATGATCATGAATCCCGGATATCTTGGCAGGTGATGCCATACTGATTACTGTTCCACAATATCTCTGACAGACAGCAGATCACAATGTGCAGAGTGTCATGTCAGAGAATACATAGAGGTAATCAGGTAATGACATGTGGATTAGCTTACTTGAAGTGCTTAGACTTGTTTATTTAATAGCACTGATAGTTAGTCACTGTACGAGCCTGAACTGCTTGTATTGTTGATGCATGAATTCCTCAGATTGGCTCTGACGTTAGGGTGAACAGTAACCACACTTGAAGCTTCAATAGGTGTGTTTTACAAGATGTGTTATCTTGCAATGTCTTGTACATAGAATATACACATTAATATTAATTTAATATGAATAAATTAAAAATGTCAAAATATGTAAATAAGATTGTCTGTGTGCATGTTTTAAGTGGGACCAAATCAGTCATTATTGTAATAATGCCACATTTTTCCAAATAGATAAAAGGACAAAAGGTAAACAACATTGTATACTGCATGTAATCATATAAGGCATTCATGAATGTGAATACTTCTGCAATGTATTTGAATACGAATAGAAATACCTTTGTACTTTTTACAAATGTATACAAATAGTGAATACGAATACCCCATTTCTGTTTAGAGTACACCGTGAAGTACCGCTGAAAGAATCAAAAGGCTTCCAATACAAAAAATCTAGTCTTCTTTCCTGAGGATTCAAACATTTATGAAACCATCTTGAATCAGCGATTTCTTGCCTGCCATCCCTTGATGTACCGCCATCAGCCAGCTGGTATGCAGAGGCTTGATAACGGCCATTTTTTATTTCACCTTTACTCTCTGAATTTGGCTGTCGTCTTCAATATTCTCAATCTGCGAGGCCATTTGTTTAGAGTACCACTGGTTGTACCTTGTCTTGAGAGCGGTCTTATAATTCTTGTTTAGCGATCAATCAAGGGGCTGCAACTTATCTGTACATGCTGCGGGTACGTTGCATCATCTGATGTTATTATCTATCAGTTTCCTGATAACTGCGTCAGTCCTGTGTGCGGCGTAAATATCGAAGATGACTAAAGCTGGTTGCTCTGGCCGCTGAATCTCTTCTGAATCTTTCAAAATATGGAATTATGATCTTGTCTACGAAGCGAAGCATCGTCTGCTCATTACTCCAGTGGCTAGGAGAGTAAAGCGCATCCGAGTCCTCGGGGAAACTTGGTTGGAGGCAGACACTTGGGAGTTTTCCCAGCATAGAGCACCCGTGGTGGAAGAAGACTGCTCGACTTGGTTACGCTCAGCCCCACTGTCACTTGCCTTTCACGTCTACCCCGTAAATCGGCACCTGCTGTCTGCCTTTGACGTCCATCGTCCAATTTCCAATTGGTACCAAGTTGCAGCCCGTCTGATCCCAAAACAGTGGAGAACACTTATCATCACCCCTTTCTCGCTCATCCACACACCTGCATAATTTAACAAGACTGAATAACAACACTCAACAAAGTTCACGGTAAATAAATTTATATTGATAGGTTTTTTTATTATAAATATATATATATATATATATATATATATATATATATATATATATATATTAGTTTTACGGAGATACTGCACCGGCCTTTACGTCGCTTGTTTCCCAAGACCATATAATAAATACAAGTTCGTCTAAAAGAACTGTATCTGAAGACGGGAAAAGGCAGTCAGCTGATAGCTTTCTGTTAGTGTTCCACCTTAGGAATATATATAATTAATATCAAGCGAGGATGTAACGAATTCATCATGGCCAATCATCATTTAATTTCAAGAATCTGCAGGTTCCTCATTTCTGGATAGGTCGCCTTATATATCATTGTGACCATCACCTAGCAGCGCTGCTCTACAGGCAATGCCCGCGGGCGTGACACAGGTTATATATTGCGACGTACAATAATCTCCACATGCCAGGTGTC
Source organism: Sipunculus nudus (assembly GCA_026874595.1). Taxonomy (NCBI): domain Eukaryota; kingdom Metazoa; phylum Annelida; class Sipuncula; order Golfingiida; family Sipunculidae; genus Sipunculus; species Sipunculus nudus. Next base: position 66,389,671 of record CM049308.1, on the reverse strand, counting down.
TGTACTTGTCCCTTCTTTGGCCCTTCTGACAAAATAGGACAAACTCTATTGGAAGTTAAGTCCTTCTTTTGATGTATCATCTGAAAAAAAGGACAAAGCCCATAAGCTACCTAACAGTTCCCAGTTCCCCAATCTAAAAAGGACAAAGCCCATAAGCTACCTAAACAATTCCCCAATCCATTGTAAACCAAAAATAAACAAAATGGTAGTCCTACTTAAATCTCTTAACAACTATATTAGACAAACATCGACCCACTTGAGAAATATACATCCAAATACCCAGACAAAACATAACTAAACACAAGCTTAAATTTAGTTTTAACACAAACCATAACAAATAACTAATAAATATTAAATTAGCAATCAATACTAACCCAAAACAATAACACACAAAACCCCATCACTTAACATCTCACCTGTCCGTGGAAAAACAAATTACTTATGATTATCTAAACCCTAATCCCAATAATCATTATCAACCTGAACAAAGCTGTTAATAAAACCAAAACCTTCCCTAAACTAAAGCAAATTATATTAAAATGTTCATCAACTTTGCATAATCCTTCATTATTACACCAGAATTTTCTAAACCTTTCTTAACCCTGTTCTGCTTTGCCACAGCTCATGAAATGCTCCTGTCTAATTCTGACAATAATATTCTTTAAAAAATTGGATCTAATGCATGTGTTAAAATACCTTTATTCCTATTACACCACAGGACGTACTTTCCACCACAGAAAATTTAACAACTGTATCGACGTATCAGATAGCTCTCTATTTATGACTTAATCCAAATCATATCGTGAACATAATAAGTTAATTAGGATTCCAATTGAATTTTAAGTACATCATTATTGCAAAGATAAAGACCTAAAACTTTTAACAAATTTAGAAGACCATAAAATTATTACCCGGTGTATCATCTCGACCCAAATATTTACCCAACCATAGCCCTTCGGTTTTCTCCTTATGAATAAGCAGGCACCTGAAAAACATTTAATATGTTAAAGAATTCATGTTTTCAATTCACATCACAGACAAATAAAGTGGTAACATTGGCATATTGTTGGATTCTTAATTCGCTATTATGTGGTAATGAAATACCTTTAGAATCATAAGGTATAACATTTGCTAGAGTATTTGTTACAATAACATTTAACAAAGGACTTATTGGACAGCCTTGTAAAGTTCATCTATACAAATTAAAACAAGACAACATATAACTATTCATTTTATCACAACTTTTAACATCAGTGTTACATTAACGAACCCAAGTTATGACCTCATGGTTCACAAAAATTATCTAAACATTTAAATATATAATCCCAATCTAACCTATCGAAAGCTTTTTCTTGGTCTATAAAAATTAGAAAATAATAGCTCTAATTAAAGAAGCTGTTTGTAGAATTTAAGTTTTTAACAGAACAGGTTTGGTCCAAACTGATAATACTCCTAACCCCCCCCCCCCCCGTACCCAATAAACATTTCGTTAAAATCTTGTAATCCATATTTTACAGAGTTATAGGTCTCCAATTCTTAAATAGTTGATGATCACCTTTTTTTTATTAAAGATTGAAGTAAAAACCCTTATCTGTTGAGACGGAGACAAGTGGCCATAATTAAAGCATAAATATAAACTTTGACCAAATCTGGCCCAATTACATTAAAATAACGACGATAAATTTCAGCCGTCAGGCCGTCAAGGCCTGGGCTTTTCCCCAGTTTGAAACTTTTAACGTAAGATTTTGCCCTTACATGAGATGAAAAAAAAATATACTTTAATTTAGGTGACTCTTTGAACAAAAAGACCTTTTGAGCAGTTGGATCTGTCTGTTCATGCTCGTATAAACGTTTGTAAAAAAGTGCCGATCTCCAGCATGGAATTCATGTTTGAATGCACTCGCCCCTGGTTGTCTTTTAAAGAGCTGAATGCCCGCTTCACATCCCTTTGTTTTTCCGCGACCCACAAAGGTTTGCTTAAAGACTCCCAACAACTATTCCCCATTATATTGATGTCAGAAAATTTGGACTGTACTTGTTTTCAACTTGAGCTATTCCTTACAGTATGCCTTGGTTGTTTCTTTAACTTTTAAATTTCCCAAAATCCCAACATCGTAAAATACCTGTATTATATAATGAGTTTCCCTGCCAGTATTTCCAAAAAGGGGAAATTGTATCATAAAATTTATTATCACTTGAAATTGAAGAAGTAAAGTGCCAGTAGCCTGGTCCCTTTGAAAAATATTATCTTCAGTTTCACGTAAAACTAAATCGTGGTCTGACAAGAAGTTTCTTATAATATTACAAGTTTTGAATTCAATTAATTTATTCGTATACACTATCTTTTCTGGAGTGACTGTCCATTTTTAAATTATGAAAAGTACACCCCCCCCTGGATTTAACATAGGATATGAATCTGTAGGAAATAATTATCCTTAATGATAGTGTATTCACTTCTATCGATCTTTCAAAACACTACTACCTCCTGTTTTATCCAAAGAAATGTGTTCTATAAAAGTTAAAATCACCAGCCACAATTAGCGAATTTTTAGGAGTATTCTATCAACAGATGGTCTGGTACATATTACAAAAAGATTCTTTTCTTTCATGTCGATCTGTAGGACAATGTAAATTTACAGTGATATATGTTATTTTATCAACGGTAATAAAATTCTTACAATTCGGCCGTTTGCTGAACCAGGAAAGTTGCAGCATCGGACAGCCACACCATTCCGTCTGTTAATGCACGGGCTACAAAAAATGTTACCACCCCATTTTTTCTCTGTATTAATACAATCATTTATACCTGAAAAGGTTTCTTGTAAACCCATAAAATTAATTCGATTTTCACAAAAACATTATATATAGAGTCCTGTTTGCTTACTGCATTGAGTCCTCCTGCAGCAGGCCTATAATATATAAAGTCGAAACAATAACATACCTAAGCACACACGCGCATATGTAAAGTATCGTAATTAATAAAGGACACCCTACATAGCTCCTCCTACATAATTCCACTGCAAACAAGTATAAGACAAATTTCTAAGCAAGATATAAATAAATCACACATCCTATTCTATCCACAATGTACGTAAGTATGCAAAAAATTCCATTCCATATCTGGCTGATACCTGTCGTTCAATTGCCTGTAACAAATTTTAAATATATGTTGGCTTGTTACATCTTGATTAAAAATGGATTGCCACTTATTGACTAAAGACGGAACTTTAATTTAACAATATGATGTATAACCCTATACATGAGAAATTCTCAGAATCAACAAAATTCTAATTTTTATTTTTAAAAATATCGTACTTATATTAAACTCCCCCCCCCCCCCCGTCCCTTGAGAAGCATCGTTACCCATGATGAAGGAATATCTCTTATCAAAAAAACATCTATATCAAGTCGATAAAGCTTATGAATATCATGGACATGTTGGGCTATTATAAAGGAATTTAATGTAATATGTGAGTAAATGATAAATGAAATTACCTGACTGATGGATTAATAGAGTCAAATACAGTGGTTTATTTTTATTTATTTAGGAGGGGTTGAAAATTGTGATATATTTGAGCAAATATGAATGCAATGACAGCAATAATAAGCAGTAGTACAATGATGATAAAGCTATTTGTTGAAGGATCTAAAGTGTATGGTAGTCTGCAAGCTTTCAATTTGACAGATATGATGTTATGATTAACTATGCTGATGAAGTGATTCATGAATTTGTGACTGTATGACACAATATCTCTTTAGTCTTGACAAGGTACATTATTGTGATGCCTACTATGTCTACATATTACACAATACTGACATAATTTCTGGCATGTACATAGGTACCTAACGAATAGTTATACAAAATATTAAAGTATGAATATATCTGATTCATCTTGTTCTTGCTTATTGAGGCTGACTTTGGGATGGGGTTCGGAGAAGGGAAAAGTGAGGGCAGCACGAAGGTGGATGTAGAAATATTCTATTGTAATGTTTTTCATTTATATAAGAATATGAAAAGCTAAGAGGAAAGGGGCCCTCCTACTTGGTTACAGTAAAGTTCTAAATATATGATTGCAATTAATACTCTGACAAGACTGTCATGAAGAAAAACAGTAAAAGCTTTGAGATACTGTGATGCATATGAAAATTTACAGATGGACGGGCAAGTTGACAGAATGGACTAATACCTTTATTTCACTTTCAAGGGAATAATGCATTTAAGTTTATATATAATCCTATTTTTTTTAAGCATATCCACTTTTTCCATTAAGAAGTTTATATCTGAATCATTCTTTTATTTAAAGGTTTTATAAATTTTTTAATAAAAAAACCTGAAAATATAAGTTAAAATATTAGAATTGTTGCAAAAGTTGCAATCATTATATATACAGAGTAAAAAACTGAAACTATAAGTTAAAATATTAGAATTGTTGCAAAAGTTGCAATCATCATATATCCAGAGTGTAGCTCATATTGGGTCATATTATGCATACACAAATTTTATTATTTTTAAATCATAAATGTTTAAAATGAATTTAAAAGAAAATAATGCCACAACATAGCATCTAGAAGAATATTCCTTGAATCACTATTAAAAAGTTTTGCACATTGGAGTTTTCAGTACATGCTTAATTTTATTCACCAAAATAAAATAAATGATTCAGTAAATTTGATAAAATAAAACATCTTTTCAAATAAGGTCACACACTGTTGGTTGAATGAGGGACAAACAATCTCATTGTGCTAATTACTATCCCAGTTTTAATTATCACTGGAATTAATACTCCATTTCACACCTGGTGAAGTTTTTACTCCTCTGAAGTAAGGAATTACTTATCTCATGAACATCCACACTTTCATAGCAATACACCACTTTGTGGACACAATTAAATGTACACTTTAATCACTGTAACCCTGGTGGTAAAATACAAAATCTAAAATGTAGCATAGCCTAGAATAAGAATGAATCAAATACAGAAAATAATAACATTCATCTAGTTTATGCACCTGCTGGGGGGGGGGGGGAGGGGGGGGTGCAGGGCAGAGGAGAAGCCTGCTGGTAGTGGCCAAGCTGACCCAAGGCAAGCTGCCTGGGGTGGGTTACATAATGCAAGTGAAGGCTGTACTACTAGGTGGGCTAGATGTAAACAACACTTGACATGGTGTATGAAAACATGAATAGAAGCTATTCTTTCCAATCAATTTCTTTAAAATTTCAGATTTTAAAATATTAAATCCTTATGTATATATGCTGTGAAAATTTAATCAACAGTGCCAAAGTTGGACAAAAATTTAAGGTATTGATTTTTTATTTATGCTAATAACTTGAAAAATTTGCAAAATTCAGATCTAATTTTGGGTAAACACTTGAATCTTGATTAAATAAAGTTATATTCCTGAAAAAAAGTCTCTAGGTTCAGCAATTCTCATGTTAGGTGAGTAAATATATTTCCTGATTTTTTTAAAAATTGCATTATGTTTTGCCCCATAACTTCAAAATAATACCCAATACTGACCTAATTTTTTGTATGTTCGTAGAATATGTATGAAAGAAAGTGAATACTAAATACAATCAAAAACAGATCAGTGGTTTTGATATTAGGCAGCCTTGAAGTGTAACATAGCCTTATTTATGGAAAACAGAGGTTTTTTTCCTTAATATCTCGAAGGAACGAAGTCCTAATGACCAAATTTTTGATATGGTAGGTGATTTTGGGGACATCTAAAATTATGCCAACAGCCTGGGGAGCATAGAGATGTGCACTGAATGACCTACAGTCATCAAAGTGGACTGCTTGACAATGTAAAGGAATACAACAAGAGCCTCCAAAAAAATTCAATAACTAGCCTAATTTTGCAGCTTTTATTTTCATATTTCAGATTTTAACAGATTAAATCCTTATGTATACATGCTGTGAAAATTAAATCCACAGTACTTACAGGAAAAAACGTGCCGTGGCCAAAGTTGGGCAAAATTTAAGGTACCAATTTTATATTTTTGCCAATATTTAAAAAAAATTACCAGATTTGGTCTAATTTTTGGTATACATTTTAATTTCGATTAATTAAAGTTGTATTACTGGGAAAAAGTCCCTACCTTTAACATTTTTGGTCTTAAGTGACCAAATATCTTCCTGATTTTTTTACAAAGTCCATTATGTTTGGGCCCATAACTTTTTTAAATTATATAAAACTGACTTAATATCTGGCATGTACATAGAAACTATATAGAGGAATATTTATGGTAAATATGAAGAAAACCAGATGAGTGGTTTTGATATAAGGCAGTCCTGAAGTGTGAAAATAGATTTCTAATAAAAAATTGAGGTTTTTCCTTAATATCTCGAAGGAACTAAGTCCTATTGACCCAATTTTCGGCATGGTAGGAGATTTTAGGGACATCTAACTGTATGCCCAATTTCAGATTCGTAGGTCCAACGGTGTCGAAACGTGCCAGTCTTACGGACAGACGGACGGACGGACGGACAGACAGACAGACGGACGGACGACGGACAATGGACCACGACTATAGCTCAGATGACTCATAGTCAGCTGAGCTAAACATCATACAACAATGACGCTTTACCTTTATCATTTCTAATATCAGCATTCAGAAACAATGGTTATCCTAAAATAGCAGATTTGTTTAAAGGAGTTACTTTTACTGTCACTCCAACTTTAACCAAAGCGTGTTACATTTCTCCATATACCCACGGCTGGTTTTTGCAGTTACGGCTATTTATATCTTATGCACACAATAAAATTCCTCTACCAAAACTTAAATACTTATATTCTCCAATTAAAAACTCTGCTAATAATCTACATTCATGGTCCATATTTAAAACTTGTGACAACCCCTGTGCCAATATCTCAATATTAATATTTACCAACTGTTGATCATTTCCAACTGTTGATCACCTCTATGTCTTGGCAAAAATGACTTTTTTTAACTAAATGTCTCTTAAAATCCTATAAAAAAATAAAGTAATAACTGTTCTAATTTCTTCACAATCCATTGAGGTACAGGGATTTAGTTAGAAAAATACCAGATACCACTGTTTGCTAACAAATTTGCTACTGTGACTTTTCCAGTATACGTTAAATTTCTTAATGACCATAAATACAATATACTTTGAAATTTTCAAATATTAGGTTCCCAGTTCTCTTTGCCAGTGTCTTCATTACCTACTATAAAACCTAAAACTTTAACTTTGTTTGACGACTATTAAATATTACATGGTGTGTCCCCCTTACCTATAAATTTTCCCAATCACAAACCCTCTGTTTTTTTCCACGTTCACCTTTGCCCCAACTGGCCTCCTGAAAAATACGAAAAACTATAAAACAATTGTATATGGATGGAACATCGGAAACAAAAAGAGTTGTGTCGTCAGCATATTGTGCTATCTTTAAATCAGTATGCTCGGGTACTTTTAATCCTGTAATGCCTTGTTCATTTCTAATTGTATACGCCAAAGAATCTGCAACTAAAATATATAAAAGCGGACTCAAATGACAACCATGCTATTTTCCGAAACTGAAAAATCATTTTCGAGATATATGTGTAAAATGTATCAGTTTATAAAGGAATCCTGCAAAACGGTGGCATATAGATCGCATAATTGTAAGACAACCAGAATATCAGCAAAAGCTGACAAAAGCCTTCAGCCAAAAGAACAGTGTTTATATGTGGTAACAGCAACAAGTACGAAATATTTGTTCTCACATGGACCTATATCTGTACATGTCTCAGTTATAAATTTAAACTGGAGAGGTATGTACCAAGTTCCATAACAATCCACCAAACGCTTCCTGAGAAATATTTTACTCTATTCTAAGCTCTGTAACCTTGTTATAGGTCAAGTTCACCCATCTTTGAACATGACCAAGATTTTGTGAAAATGCATCAGCACTGAAGAAATGAAGTTCCTGTGTTGAATATCTTTGGAGATATCACGCTCATAGGGCCAATATTGAAAAATCCGATAAAAATTAATTAAAAATGAGAAATTGTAGGAGGCGCCCCAGACTTGTCCATCAGTCCCAATGATCAGACTTAGTTTTATGAAAATCCACCCAATAGTTCCTGGGAAATAAGCTTATAAGTGTTTTTCTATAATCAGCTGTAAAACGTAGAAAAAAAGATCAAGGTCACCCATCTTCGAACTTGGCCGAGTTTTTGTAGATATTCATCTTCACCGAAGAAATAAAATTCTTGCGGTGAATCCTTTAAGAGATATACCGCTAACAAGGCCAAAGTTGAAAAGTCCCGAGAAAAATTCATAAAAAATCAGCAATTGAAGGTGGCCCCCTCTAACCTGTGCAGCAGGTACAAACTATCAGTCCCAATGATCAAAGTAATTTTTGTGAAAATCCACCCGATGATTCCTGAGATATAAGCTTCTAAGTGTTTTTCTATAATCAGCTCTAAAACGTAGAAAAAAACGATCAAGGTCACCCATCTTCGAACTTTACCGAGATTTTGTCGACAAACGTCTTCACAAAAGAAAAAAAGATTCCTACGGTGAATCCTTTTAGAGATATCCCGCTCACAAGGTTAAAGTTAACGGACGCCGGACGGACGGACGGACAGCTTGGGTGACGACAATAGCCCATCAGCCTAAGGGCTCAGGGCTAAAACCCAGCAAAAATTCATAAAAAATCAGCAATTGAAGGTGGCCCCCTCTAACCTGTGCAGCAGGTACAAACTATCAGTCCCAATGATCAAAGTAATTTTTGTGAAAATCCACCCGATGATTCCTGAGATATAAGCTTCTAAGTGTTTTTCTATAATCAGCTCTAAAACGTAGAAAAACGATCAAGGTCATCCATCTTCGAACTTTACCGAGATTTTGTCGACAAACGTCTTCACAAAAGAAAAAAGATTCCTATGGTGAATCCTTTTAGAGATATCCCGCTCACAAGGTAAAAGTTAACGGACGCCGGACGGACGGACGGACAGCTTGGGTGACGACAATAGCCCATCAGCCTAAGGGCTCAGGGCTAAAACCCAGCAAGCATGCGAAATAAATTGAGGACTTCTGGCACACAGACATACCGGCAGTGACACGTGACAGTGAGATAAAAGATTGCCGGCATAACTACACCTGTACATCTTTCCACAAGTAAACAGAAAACTTGGCATTTCTAAGAACCCGTTGAGAGAGCGGATCTTAGCTTTCATCATCAGCGTCAGGCTCGCTCGTGATGTTGTGTTGTTGGGGGGCCCTAATTTTGATCATATAAAAGGTATACAAGGGGGGGGGGTCATTTGTCAAAGTGTGTGCATTGGGTTATGTATATATGTTGCCTCATAGATGCATTTAAGCGTGTTACGATGTAATGTGTTATCGTTCGTAAACACCGATATGCTAGGGGCGTCTTGTCTTCGGTGTACGTGTTCCCATACCCTCCAGAGACCACCATCTTCGCATATTTTTTTCGGTTGTAAATTCCTAATATATTTTATATTTCATATGGTTATTTAAAACTAGGTAGGTTCAGGTGTTATGTTTTTTTGCTAGGAAATTTTTCTTGATCTCTACTGGCCATAGGCCCCTCGTGCGGCGTGAGCAAAGAGAAATCCAGAGCTTTATTCGGTGCTTGATCTTCTTAGTGGGAGTTTGTCTGGAAATACTAGGACGTGAGATTTGTGAACGTACTGTGAGATTAGTTCCACAGTGCTTTACTGGTGTATATACTATTTCTGAATAAACGTTTTACTCTCTTGAATTAATTATGGTAAATATATATATATATATATATATATATATATATATATATTAATATATTTAAATATATTAACCATATGTAGTGTTCATACTTACGAGTTTTCTTTCCGTCTTTTTTTTTGTTACTAGGAGTCTTTACTACTGTGTGATTTTGTAACTTGGCCAATAGAAAGATGAAAATATTTTGTAAAGTTTTTAATTTTTAGCTCAGCTGACTGTAAGTCATCTGAGCTATAGTACACCCTTTGTCCTGCGTCTGTCCGGCCGTCTGGCCGTCCAACCGTCCGGCCGTCCGTCCGTTAACAGGGCACAAAATGTAACCGTTTGACCTAGAAACTTCTTATTGTACATCCAGAGAGGTCCTGGGCAAATCTCCTTAGAAACCGGAAATTAGGTTATTGTGACCTATATTTTGTGACCTACGAGCCGAAAACATGATTTTGAGCACCCAAAGAGTCAGACAGGGCACAAATTGTATCCATTAGGTATTGAATCCTCTAACCTGGCATTTAAAAAGATCCTAGTAAAATATCCATGGAGACCTGAAACTAGGTCACGGTGACCTATATTCTGCGATCTATAGGGAAAAGATGTCATATGAGCACCCTGAATCTCACATGGGCACAAATCGTGACTGTTTGACCTAGAAACTTTTAACTGTACATCCAGGGAGGTCCTAGGCAAATCTCTTTGGATACTTGAAATTAGGTCATGGTGACCTATATTTTGTGACCTACGGGCCGAAAACATGATTCTGAGCACCCAAACAGTCAGATTGGGCACAAATTGTATCCTTTTGGCCTAGATTCCTCTCACCTGACGTTTAGAAAGATCCTAGGCAATTGTCCTTGTAAACATGAAACTAGGTCACCATGACCTATATTCTGCAAAATATAGGAAAAGATGTTGTATAAACACCCTGAATGTCAGATGGCCACAAATCCTATCTGTTAGGCCTAGAATCTTCTCACACAATATCCTGAGAGGTTATAGGATAATCTCCTTGGAAACCTAAAATTTAGTTCATGGTGACCTATATTTTGTGACCTACAGGCCAATAGCATGATTTATAGTACCCTGAATGTCAGATGGGCACAAATTGTTTCTGTTAGGCCTAGAATCTTTTAACGCAACTTCCTGGGAGGTTCTAGGCAAATCTCTTTGGAAACTTGAAATTAGGTCATGGTGACCTACATTTTGTGACCTACAGGCCGAAAACAGGATTATGAGCATCCAGAAAGTCAGGCAGGGCACACATTGTATTTGTTAGGCCTAGAATCTTCTTATGTAACTTTCTAAAACAGCCATGGCAAAGGTCCATGGTAAACTGAAATTCGGTCACCATGACCTATATTTTGTGACCTATAGGAAAAGATGTCATATGAGCACGCAGACAATCAGACTGGGCACATATTAGCACCTAGACAGTTACACAGGGTACAAATTGTATTTATTAGGCCTAGAATCTTCTAATGTAACATTAAGAGAGGTCTTAGTCAGATGTCGTAGGAAACCTCAAATTAGGTCATGGTGACCCGTATTCTGTTGGGCTGAAAATGATTTGAGCACTAAGACAGAAAAGACAAAAAATGTATCCATTAGTCCTAGAATCTTCTAACACAATATCCTGGGAGGTTCTAGGCAAATCTCCTTTGAAACCTGAATTTAGGTCATGGTGACCTATATTTTTGACCTACAGGCGGAAAACAGGATTTTGAGCACCCAGATAGTCGGATATGGCTAACGTTGTATATGTTTGGCCTAGAATCTACTTATGTGACATTCTGAGTTGTCCTTGGCAAATGTCCTTGTAAAAACTGAAATTAGGTCACCATGACCTATATTTTGCGACCTTTAGGAAAAGATGTCATATGAGCACGCAGTCAAACTGGGCACAAATTATATCCATTTTCCTTGGAACCCTGTATTGTGAAATCAGTGGGATTACTTGGCAGGTCTCCTATGAATCCTGATTTTTTTATTTTCTGTCCATTATTTAACACAGTTTCATTAGCCATAGGTTATTCTCACAGACAATATACAACAATAATAAAAGAAATGAGCACCCAGTCACATTTAGCTGAGCGTCATGGCCCATGGGCCACTTGTTATATCAGATTTAGTGACTTGATGGAGCCTCCACTGCTATCCAGGAATGAGAGGAATTCACCTAACACTGCATGTGGGTGTTTTTAAATTATTATTTATTTGGGGGGGGGGGAGGGATTGGTTTATTAAGTTTGATGGCAGATTTTAGTGTTTTGAAGGATTCTCCACTCCTATCCAGGAACGAGAGGAATTCACCTCGCACAGATTCTGCATGTTTTAAGGACTAATTTTGAACTATATTTTGTTCTTTATTTATTATATGTATTATGAGAAACTTTATATATGTCTAATAATCGAATTGATCACTTGTCTCAGATTCTCTTTGCCTGTGTGTGTGTAAGTGTATTATATTAATTTTTTTGGTTTGAGAAATCTTTGGCATGGATAGTGTTGGTATCGAACACTTGCCTCTGGTTCTCTGTATGGTGTCTGTTATCTTGCTGTGTAATTCCTATTTCGTTAATTTCTTTGATGAGAGAATCTTTGGCATGTATAGTGTTCGTATTGAACACTTATCTCTGATTCTTAACTGGAGGGGGGGGATTATTACATTGTGACATTGGCTGCATCAAGTCGCGATAGTCCAAATGAACTTGTGTGTATGGCGGGGGGGATTATATCTTGTGTGTGTGTGTGTGGGGGGGGGGGGGGGGGTGAAGCCTGTGTTGTTTGTAGAATTTTTAAATTGGAGTGCTCGAATTGAACACTTGTCCCCTGGGGGAGGGGGGTCATGATAACATTGTGACACTGGCCCTGACAAGTGGGTTTTGTCCGAATGTAGACGGTGTGGGGGATAGGGGGGGGGGTGTAACATATGGGGGTTTATAGCATGTTGGGGAGGGGGGGGGGGGTTATTGTTATGATCATTTTCTAGTATAATGTTGTTGCTAGCAACATAATTTTTATAATGTTAATGCTAGCAACATAATTTTTCGGGAAAAATGGTTCAAGCCAAGCTTGAGCAAGCGACTGCAGCGACACTTGGAGACACAGACTTAACCCTAAATAAAACAAAGTTCTCTTCTCTAAAGAAATAAAATTGATTTTACAGAATTTACAAAAACCAAGAGGAATGGGCAGTTGGGCACACATGGAACATTTTTGAACTGGTCAAAAGGAGAACTCTAAACCGTGGAGGAAGCAAAATATTTTTAGGTAGATCTTCAAAATTATTTTATGATCATGCCGTCATTAAGAACAAGCCTTTTAATTAAATTCCTTCTGCGACTCATGCGACCATAAACATCATTTATAAAACTTGTTAAAATGGCGGGGGGGGGGGGGGGAGTCAGATATTGGCGGGAGGGGACGGAAAAAATGTTTGATTTGCCGATCCCCCCCCCCCCCCTGCAAGAACACACACGGTGAAAATACCATTAGGTCAAAGAATGGAAAGCATAATAAATTAAGGTACAGTTATGCCAAGAGTAAACACTCAGGCCATTTGTCAACAGAGGGCAAGGAACTCGGGGACAAAATGTTAGGAGCGTTTCCCAAAAAAAAGTTTTAAACAAATCAAATGTTCCTGTGACCTTAACCGCAAAAATGTGCAAAGGTAAAGCTCTGCTGGTGGGCGTGCAATTTTTGAGACTAAAGTTGAAGAATTTAGATGAAAATTTTCTTTAAAAATTTGCACTGTATATTAATTAAATAAGATTCCTCGGCCTTTAGGAACAGAGCAGATTTAAGGGGGGGGGGGGTATTTAAAATGCACTGCAAGCTTTTCATTAATTGAATTCCTTGACCTTTAGGAACAAATTAACAGTTGTGGGAGGGGGAGGAAGGGGTGGTTTAGCCCATTTTGAGTCACACACACGAAAAGACATACAGGTCTCAGACATGCAACGTAAAAAAAATTAAATTGGGCCAAAGACGCTTGCATCAGTACACCCTGACATTTTTCATCATTCTCAACAAGTTAATAAAAGTCGATAGTAAAAAAAACGGGTTTTATATAACAGGATACATACACAAAAACACAAGAAGGAATGTCACAGGAATTCCTATGACATTTTACTTAATTATGATTGTGGGCCGCAATGTTAATGTGCGAATGCCCAAGCATGAAAATAGACCTCTGCCTAGTGCTAAATCAGTTGAGTAATCACTTAAGAAGGCTTACGCTTCGACAATATTAAGAGCATCATTTAAAAAGAGCACTATGACGCAAACATTTATTTAGAAACTTATGCAAGATTACCTTCTCAAAGATAAAGATCGCTAAACAAAAAGTAACCGATTAAATTGAAAACAGTAATAGCATCAGTTAAATCTAAGATTTAGTACAAGTTGTGCACGCATTTGGCGGAAAACCAATATAGTTTGGTGTCCATATTGAAGAAACCCAGTTGTGTGCGCTCGTTGAAAGAATCCAGTTGTTTGTGCGTGTAGTAGGCCCAGCCGAAAGCACAGATGGTCATCTGTGGAGAGGCATCATAGTCACACATAGCAAAACATTTATACAGTAAAATTCAACAAATATGTAAATTGTACACATATGTTAGCATATTTAAACCGAGGTCCGGAACGTAAAATTTAACAGATTTACACAAGGTCCTATTTAATCTTCTCTTATTCAGTCATTTATACGAATAGAAATGTAAATTACGTATTCGGTCATTTATACGAATACAAATTTAAGTTATTGAAAAATCAAGAGTAAAACAAAATTGCAATTACAAAAGGAGGATAATTATTTATCGATTAATTTTAAAAATTACATAGTTATAGTGTGATAGTATTTAAGTGAAAGCAAACTAGGTCTTCATGAACTTTAATGAAGACAGGTGAAATTTATCAGGAGAATATCGGCACGAAATTTTAGCATGTAGGAAAGGGCAACAATTAACGTTTTGGTATAAATATCAATATTTTTAAAAGGTCTAGGGGCTTGATTTGCTAGCAAGAATGTGAAAAGTAAGAATGTAGTAAATTAATTAATAAAATCTTGAAAGATTATCATTGTTGGGCACATTCGAGAGGTTGGGCACATCAGGGAATCTTACGATTTCCGTTACTAAACATATACGCGAAAAATAGTACAAGTGTTGATACGTAATCGATGCTGCAATTCGTTATGGACAGTGCTAAATAAATTATCATACAGAGAAGAAATAAATAATTATTCAACCCCCTATTAGAAGTACCATGATAATAGACTAAGGCTATAGTATTTTTATTTCATAGCATCAGTATAATAATACGATCGTGAAGTCCTTTACATAACTTTAAGAAGCTGGATCATGGTTGTTCATAATAACTGCTATCAGTTATTTGTAATAATAACTCTGATAGATACTGGTTAACGTATGGACAGAGTGAGCAAGAGTTTCCGAAAGTGCCAACTTGTTATGTTGTCCTAATTTGCTTAGCAACTAGGCAACACCTAAGATAATATGACGTAAATATAAAGACGTTTGGCCAATTTATGTTCAGATTTCGTAGGAATCATTAGTTAATGTCGAATTTGTTGGTCAAAGAAGGCAACAATTACGGTTGAATTAATCGGGCATTTTACTCTTGAAGAAGCAAATGATAAAAAGGATACATAAAAAATGTATATATACCTTGCACATCGACTTGTTGGGGACCTGTGCACACAGGTTGGACCAGATTTTCTTCATCAGAAGTGCCAAACGTCTCGATTTGTAGGAATCGACGGCAGACATTTTCGATGCAGTGGTCTCCGGAATCTTTCACAACCAGCAGACTACAGGTGCCCCCCCCCCCCCCTCTTCCCTCCAGTCCAATCATCTCTACGGTTCTTCTTATCGGATCTGGATCCAGAAACTGAAAATTGCATGGAAAAGGTGGTTTTAGGTAGGCGAATTAAAGTAAGTATGGGTGTAAAAAAAAATAACCGAGAAAATCCCTAACCGAAAAGAAGCACTGTCAAAAATAAAAAATATACACTACTCAATTAATCTAAATAAACTCTGAAAAACTTAAAGTGGCGTGACGTTTCTTGTAAAATGAGCAGTCATTTTTAATTATTTTGCAAAACCAGTCGTAAGTATTTTTGCCACCATTTTTGCACAGCGTCCTTCTGTTAGTCTGCTGTAGGATAAAATCACTCTTATACAAGTAGTGGTTTGATTTATTTGCCTAAAATTTTGCATATGTATACAACTTGGATAGCTTTCTGGATTGTGTGGTAGGTGGCGCCACCTACATACACATTTCGGCTACAGTCATCCATGCTCAAATGCAACATGCCCCACTCCATTTCCCCTCGCCACTCAATCCATGCCTCAATTCACCCGTCCCACTCTATTTCGGCGGATACACGTAGTCGCTTGTCGACTACCCGTATTCTAGTTCATTTGTGAAAATACGTCTCAATCTTAATATACAAACAGGTTCACTTTCTCCAATTAAAAGATTATATATAGACCTCGTGGAAAACTTGTCTGATTTTTATCTGAAACAAATAAATTGGTGTCATCTGCATACTGCTACATTAACTGTTATCTGGAAATGTAATACCTTTTGTATGTAAATCTTTGCGTATTCGTTTGCTAAAGTTTCAGCTGCTACAACATAGAATAATGGACTTAGAGGGCAACCTTAATTGTCTTGCACCACTAAACAAATTAAAAAAGTATATCGATTCACAGTAAATATATCGACACAGCTTTGTATATCTGTAAAGCATAAACGAACCCTGGGAATGAAAATTGTCCCAAACCCTAATTTACCCAAACATTTAATCATAAATTCCCAATTTAATCTTTCAAATGCCTTTTCTTGGTCTAAACAAATCATTGCTCCTGGTAATTTGTTTCATATAATAATTAGTATCTCTGATTTCACTAGCTGTTTGAAAGATCGAACGACCTTTCACTGAACATGTTTGATCTTGGTTTATAATATTGCTTAAAACTCCACACATTCTATTGCTTAAACAGTTAGTTAAAGATTATAAGATTTTAACTAAGTGATGGGTCTTCAATTTAAAAAAAACACTCGATCTCCTTTTTTAAATACCAGAGATAAAATCCCTTTTTTTCTGTGATGATGACAGTGTACCATGACGGAAAGCAAAATTTAAAACTTTTACTAAATCGGGTCCAATTAAATGAAAAAAATGCCGAGAGAATTCAGCCGTTTGGCCGTCAAGGCCTGGGCTTTTGCCTAGTTTAAATCCTTAAACAGCTTGTGTAGCTTCGTCTTAAGTAATTCCCCCTTCACATGAACTTGAAACAATTGGACTCATTTTAAATGAATCATTTAACAAGAAACACTTTCTCCGCTGTTTGGATTTTCTCTTCGTGCGTGTAGAGCTGTTTGTAAAACGAAACCCCAATCTTTAACATTGTATTAATATCCGAATGAACCCGCCCCTGGTTGTCTTTCAAAGAAACAAAGGCTCGCTTCAGTCCCCTTTGTCGTTCCAGCCCCACAAAGAATATAGAAAATGTCTCATCCCGATATTCAATCTTGCACCTAATGGCCGCTGCTCCTGACTGCTTCTCATTCAAAGTTTTAAGCTCCTTTTCTAGATTTAGGTTTTCTGTTTCGGCCCCCGTTCCCTGTTCATGCTTTAACAATTCATAGTTATAAAGACGTTCTTAATTTTCAGTATTCTCTAGTTATTTCTTCTAGTTTAAATTTTCCCATGTCCCGCCATAATAAAACATCCGTGGTATGTAATAATTTTTTTTGCCAGGATTTCCAAAATGCACATATAGTTTCGTTATATTTGTCATCATTTAAAATAGAACAACTGAAATGCCAGTAGCCTTAACCCTTAGATATAATTTCATATCAATTCCATATCTTCACTACCATATCATGGTCTGATAAATATTCCTTACTATATTACACATTTAACCTTGATTAGACGACTCACATGAATTCGATCTATTCTGGATGGATGTTTAAATTTAAATTATGGTATGTATTATGATCACTTTTTTTGTTTATTTAAAACAAAACTATGTGCATACATAATCCACAATCACCATGGTATATATATGCATATTTTGTTTCTTTGTTAACAAACAAATAAATTACAACTGTTATACATATCTGGCCCTATTATACTCCAAAAATTACAATAAAATTCGGCCATCAGCCCGTCAAGACCTAGGCTTTTCCCAAGTTTAAAAGATTTAACCGCCTTAGTGGCCTCTTCTAAAGAAAAGTTTCCTTCGCACGAAGTAGTAAGCACAGTATTTGATTTCGGCGAATCTTCTGATAAGAAGACCTTTTGCGCTGTGGTGTCAGTCGGTTCGTGTTTATATAACTCTTTGTAAAAGCACGAGCCGATCTCCAGTACTGACTTTAAGTCCGAGTGTACTCGCCCGTGAGTGTCTTTCAAAGAGCTGAATGCACTCTTCACGCCTCTTTGTTTTTCGCGGTTAACAAAGAACTTACTTAAAGTCTCCCCCGTTCCCTGTACTTACAACTTTACACCTGATCGCCCTTGCCCTCGATTCTTTCTCATTCAATGTTTTCAGTTCTGTCTCTAAATTTAACAATTTCTGGGCCCCAAATCCCTTCCCCTGTTCATGTTCCAACAATTTTCTATTATACTGACTTTCTAAAATTAAACGGTACTTCTTTTCGGCCTTGACCTTTCTTTTACAATACTCCCTGGTGATTTCTTTGACTTTAAATTTCCCCAAATCCTACCAACGTAAAAAAAAATTTTCTGTATAATGGATTTCCTTGCCAGAGCTTCCCCCTTCACCGGATTCAACATAAGATATATATCTATAAGCATCTATAAGTCACTAAGCACAATATGTGGGCTTTTCGAAAAGTTCTCTATCAATAAATAATCTGGCACACCTTTTAAACCACAGCCTTTTTATATTGTTTATTAAAGTCAGATATCTATATACAATCATATGTGCATACATAATTCAGCCAAACAATGGTATTTACATAGATACAAACATATACATTCACTTATAAGTAACAAAATCTATATATATACACATATGTGTATATATATACCGCCGAAATGAATTCATCAATCAATGTACCTGAAAAGGAAAAGTTATCTATCCTTATCATAAGTTATACCGAATATATAGATCTATTATCGAAATAAAAACCAATACACACCCTGAAAAGGAAAACCACATCATAACAAATTCATCCACAACCATATTTATATATACATATGTATATGCACAAAGAAATAAAATCTTTAAGTCTATTCATGCAATACATATAGTCCTAAAAAAAGCAACAAAAACATTCCATGCAAATATATATTACCTATTAGCTCCCATTTTTTATTATTTCCTGAAAAACGAAGGAATATCTATATTGTACATTGTACTTAAAATACGACATCCAGTTTTTACTCCTCTATAAAAATTATCTCTAATTTTTTCCGCAAAAAATAGCTCCGTTTCACACGTCTTATATGAACGGTACCCTTATCTGATCAGTTTATGTGTACTTAAACATACATATATATAAATATATTCGCAACATACAATACATGTATATATTCGCATATACTCAATTACCTACATGTATATATTCGCATATACTCAATTACCTATCTTCAATAAAAATTAAATGAAAGCCCACTTTGGGTATCTAACTCGAGCGCCATCTGGCGGTAAGCAGATGTACTTATCAATAACGGCCTAACTCAAAAGGTCAAAGCCACTGGAGCTTTATATTTCTCTATATATATTATATTACTGTGTATGGACATCTCATATATTAACAAACGGATGAAACTTTAAATAAATTTTTTAAAAGAAAAGAAAACAAACGGACGAAATATAAAGAATATCAATTCTAAGGTCGATATATCAAGTAATTAGGACCTATCCCGATTGAAGCCACTGTGAAATATAGACATTTGCTCACTCAGCTAATTTAACCAGATACAATATTCTCAAAATGCTCTCTCTTTCCCCACCTACTAAAGTAAATCAAAACATAAATAAAAATTATCGTCAACTTTACTCTCGATAATGTTCTTGTTTTATTCTATTAATAACTACATTTTAAAAGAAACATATCGTATTCAAAGGTTTAGATTCAATACTCTTATTCCTATTACTCCATAACACATATTTAGCTGTATATAACTAAAAAGTCTAGTAGTAAGATTTCCTGTTCCGAGAGAACCTGTCGCTTATGACTAAACCCAAAACATATGGCATATAAATTTATATTTACTAATTTACCTGTAATTTTATTGAAAATAGGTTTAACATCTTTCCAAAACTTAAATGCAACAGTGCAATCTGAAAATAAATGCAAGTTATTTTCTTTCCGATTACATACGTGACACAAATCAGAATCAAAAAGTTTGCAGCGTAATAGAAAGTCTCTGGTTGGTAGGGCTTCATGTTAAAATTTCCAATTAACGTCCATCTGGTAACGATCATTTATATTCTTATAACATCTGTCAAAAACATGTTTAACTTCTAAATCACTATTGAAAACTTTTTTCCATTTATCCATACATTTGGGGGCTATTCCTCCAAGTATACGTCTAATCGTCTATATAAAAACTTTCATGAAAACTCAGATGATTCAAATTTACTATTCCAAAGATCTATACCATAAATTAGAGTAAAACCAGGGTCACGTCCTTTTCTCAGAAGAGTAATACAACTCAATGAGAACCCACTAAAATGGAAAACATTTAATCAATTCATCATACTTCTTTTTACAACAACTAGTATATGTTACATTGAAAAGCGACACAATATCTGAAACTTCATAAAATATCCTAGCCTTCTATTCCATACATGTTTAACTTGTTTACAACCTTTAATGATAAAATCTTCAATAGAAAGGTTTATCCTCTTTATTCATAATGCGAGTGTTAAAAAATAAGTAATGATCTAATACAGTACTTTCATTTATGGTGTCATATCTAGCAATAATACCAAGTTTTTTACAAGCCTCAAGTGCATATCTATATACTAATGGCTGATTTTTACCATTTCTACAGTTGACCTCGATCTTACATGTAAAGATATCTTTGCCCAGCATAACTCCTTTATATATTCCAATGAAATATTTTGTTAAAATTCCACATTTGTGTTCGGTATTCAAACATTGGAAGAGCCATTTCGCTCTTTGAGCTTAAACTTTAGGTTTTATATTTATTAAATTTAATCCACCTTTGTTTTTTTGTATTGTTTAATAAAATCAGGTATATATACAATCATATGTACATACATTCCTCACCAACACCGTGGTGGGTATATCAGTAGATATACATACAAGCACAAGCACAAACATACTTTTGTGTTACAAAGTCCATGAATATATAAATATTTATATATATATATATATATATATATATATATATAAAGTCCATAAATATATATATATATATATATATTATATATATATATATATATATATATATATATATATATATATATATATGTCCTACCTCATAACCTGAAAAAAAACCCGACATTTTCATAAATTCTAAAATCCATATATATACCTTATCCTGAAAAAGAGATACATTCCAATATATTCATGACAAACATATGTACATGCATTCACATTAACAAAATAAATAAAGAACCAACCGCAAACAAACAAAAAATGAAGTGTCATACAATAAAACAAAACATGTTCTCAACAGCTTCTAACAAACCATAGACATAAATAACCAAAACCCCTCCCAAAAAAATTAACAATAAATCAAACTATAAACCAAGAGCCCTACTCTAAACAAATAAATAAATAAACTAAAACCCTTCCCTGAAAACGTAAAAGTGAACGAACTTAAAGGACATGACCAGCGTAAATAAAACTGCAATTTGATCATATTATACCGTAGACGAATTGTTTTTGTAACTTTTGGCTCTGTGTGTAGTCGTTTCTACCAGCCTAAAGTAATTAAAACCGCGTCTAATAAGAGCACTGAGATGCTTGGTTTCACCCTGCCCGCGTTCGGCAATGAACGGTTCCGTGCCTCATGAATATTCGGAATGACGTCAGCTCAGGAACGGCAGTCGGTCATAACAAAGCCACATGTGTGATTTCATGACAATAGGTGTACCGTTTTCTGTATTGCGTTCGATCGTTAATAGTTAAAATAATGCCAAATAGTTGTGTAGCGGGTGGCTGCAGTAACACAGACCGTGATGGTGTGAGTTAACACAGGTTTCCTTTGAGCCAGCCAGAACGTTTGAAGAAATGGGTCAACTTTGTTTGCGTGAGGCGGGAAGGCTGGGAGGGGCCATTGGCTCGTTCCGTTTTGTGCTTAGCCTTCACATTACGTTAAAATCGAGCCATTGTCAGCGAATTATCACACAGGCAACATCAACTTAATGTTAGAATGAAGAATTGATTATTATCTTAACGAAATTCGGATAGTTAATTAAAATTATATTGCCTATTTAAAAGCAATCCACTGTTTCCCATTGCTTGAAGTTGCATTTAGTAGCGTACTTAACACACAAGTACACATCTATAACATCCTGCAAGCATTCCTTAAATAATCAATAGAAATTGAACCCCCTCGTACAAATTATGTAAAATTATATATATTATATATAAGATATGGTTGCCAGGTATATTTTGAGGAAATAACTTTATTTGTGTGTTTAATTAATCCAATAATATTATAGATATATAACTTTGATATGTAGGCCTACCGGTGATGTACAGCGTTTTTTGCCGATTTTAAACAATCCACTTTTTCTCCATTGCTTGTAAGTTGTATATAGTCGCGTGCTAAAATCGAAGTACGCCTCTAGATAACTTACCAAAAGTATGTCTTCCTTCCAATAACAGTGAAAGGAAATCCCCAGACACTCATATTAACATATGGATTTCATATAGGAATCATTCGTGTCATAATTAAACGAATAAATATCTGGATATATTTCATTTTGAAGTTCGCTTATAAAATAATGCAAGTATGACTATACCATGAATTGACATAGTATTTTTTTTACAAAACGTGTCTTTGTGTTCAATTCTGCATGAATAAAAGGATTAGTTCATTGTATTTATACAAGTTCCGCTGAAGAATTTGACTTAGGAATTAAACTTTTACAGCAAAATGAGATCATCATGTGATGTACAAAGGCTGCACAGCAGATTAAACTGGAAAAGGGCCTCTTAAATTCTTTCTTAAAGCGATTTTTATGTATATTTTAAAATATACGGTAATTTACTAGACTTCTGTGTAAGTAATCAAAACATGATTAAAATTGGCAACATTTGTTTTTTGCAATGTTCATTCATAGAAGACCTAAAATTATAAAAATACATTCATAAAAATCATTATTCCTATATGTCTCTTTGTTTGCAGATTTTATTCCAGAACTAATAAAGCCAGATGATGACACATCTTGTTTAATTTTTCAATCATGTGATATATAAACACCTGAAATGTTGAATAAAAATCAATTGAACCTCTTCACAATGATGTTGTATTTTATTATCAGAAACATAAAAATATGAAAAACACAACACAAATGGATTTAATGTATGATGAATAACCGTGATTTAAAAGATCTGACCTGTTAACTGGAGTTCATCGGAAGGCCGAAGGCATGCATGCAAAAATTGCACATCAAGGTTTGCTGCCGGACCACAGCTGTGAAGATGCATAGCTGTTATCATCTGTTCCTGCAGTTCCTAAATATAACCCGTTACAAATAAAAAAGTATATAAATATATTTATATGTGTTTGCGCATAACAGAGAAGTGGGGAGCGTAAATTACATATGGTCATCAATTTATTTCCTTGTTGAATTTTGGTGCATACAATTTCGTTGAAACACAAGCTTAAAATTATGCCTTGGTCACTCAACAAAATTACACATTTAAGAGAACATATCCATATGACTTCGTTAAAAATACCTAAGTTTTAACTTGTAAATGTCCAAAATGGACATTGTGATGGCATGTAATTCGTTTTTTAACAGATGTAGAAAATAAATGTATTTTAATTACATTTTAAAAATAAATTTAATTTAATTTAATTTCCTGCGTGGGTACATTAATTCATATAAACAGTTTTATTTTATAAATATACAAGTATTTTTTTACACTATATCATTTATAACTAAATTGAATAAACAACCAGAACAGTAAACTGATATTTGCAAACACACACGTGCGTCTTGCACATAAACACTCCACCATGCACGGTATAGGCCTACATGTAACACATCAACATTATATACTTAATAATATTATTAAGTTTATTAAATACACAAAATAAATTATTTCCACAAAATATCTGACAGCTATATCTTTATTTATATTTTTACATATTTTAATCGTTTTTCACGGCATGCTTGCGTATTTCGATTTTAGTACGCGAACATACACAACTTACAAACAATGGATAACAGTGGATTGCTTTAAAATCGATGATAGAATCTTAATAAACTATCCGAATTCCGTTAAAATAGTAATTAATGCTTCATTCTAACATAAAGTTGATGTTGCCCGTGTGATAATACGCTCAAAATAGCTCGATTTTAACGTTGTGTGCAAACAACCTCGTCAAAGATCGTCTCGTGTCGGCCACTATGTGCAATATTCGATCTTGTCAACTGGCATCCACTCAGGTTGCCCGATTCATTGGCAGTGGCTCTGAGCAAAAACTGACCAATAAACATTGACTAAATATGGAGAAAATACGGGTAAAGTAATCGCAAGTTGGCGACACGAAGGCTGTGGGTTTCCTACTTCGATTTAAGGACGACCGTCCTTCCTTTGAAGTACGTACCTAAATCGAAGGACGTCTTAAAACTGCGGTCAGCCTTGACCTGGTTAAATGTATCGCATATTATGCAAAAGTAAATTATCAAGCATTATAATAATATGATAAGGATACCCGTCTGTTATTATTTTAAAGGACTTGCACACCTGTCTTTCACGCGGGACGATATTAACGTGGACATTTTATCATTCACAGCTGACATGTCTTGTATTAAAAATTGATGTGCATTTATCACATAATATGTGCAATTAATTTACATAACGTTCACCTATTTTACATGTTTATTTGGAATAAAAACGACTTTATAAAATAACCATTCTTTGTTCCCGATTCGTTACGGTGATTGTATATTATTGACTCGTCACTCGAATTGTCATCATCCCTGCTCAGGGTCGGCTCAAACATGTACGGCTGTACATTTTCGCTCCCCGGTATCCTTGTATCTTTATCTGAATAATCACTAAAGATGTCGTAGCTTGAAGAGTCAAACTCGACTGTTGAATCCGTGATGGACTCGAAACTTTCAGAAAGGACATCGTTACAAAACCAGTGGCCATTGTATATACACAGGGTGACTGCCGTAGTCAGCCTGCAGTTCCTGAGCTGACGTCACAGCCTGTGCCTGCACTTGAGAACCCGAGCGGCGGTGTAGCACTGACCCTGTGACGAGTAGCCACATATTTGCCTAATTGCTCATTAATAAAGCTCAGTCAGCACAAGTCACCAGCGGTATGTCACTTTAATAGGGGTAAGATGCACTCTACACAAATGGAGTATATTTCGCTGGTCATGTCCTTTAAAGGTAAATAAATCATACAACACCCAAGCCCTGTCGAGGGAGCTTGGGTGTAGTATGATTTGGTTAAGCCCTTTTTTATATTGTTTATTAAAATCAAGTATATATACAATCATGTGTACATACATATAACCGACACACTAGTGTATATAAATACTAGAACAAATATATACATACTAAGACCGGGATGGGGATCAGCACAACACCAGAGTTGACTTACATTTCTTTATTGTACTTCAATATAACTGGCAAGAGGCTAAAGGCTGGTCTGGTCTGATCTGGTCGGGTGGGGCCTGCAACCCTACCCCTTTTATACCTGTCCAGAAGGGGGCCAGGGCTCCAGCTCTGACTCCCTGCCATGGTATGCATAAAATTAATATTAAAATATACACAGTGACCAATAAGTAATGTAGAATCTTTTAACACATCTTTCTGTTGACTAAATAAGGTATATGGGGTGACCAGCACTGTACAGCTTGTGACCCCTGTCATGCCACAGGAATGTGGGTACCCTGCTTACTCAGCCAGGGTCAGCTTCAAGGCGTGGCACTCAGTGCTGAATAGAATTTACTTTACAAGAAAACTCTGTTCTATTTGCTTTATATTACATATATCTTCAAGTATTAACATTAATAACATATTCTATCAAATATTTTCAATAAGTTAAGATTCTGTATAAAGATTATAATATTATACTGACTTTAAATCTTGGAAAATACTTACTGTGAAGTTAATATAGTTATTGGTCACATTTTAACTGGCAGCACATTTCATTTGGTTACAATAGCCTCCCGTACAAAAAAATGCTCCTGCATTTTGTTAATAAGTATACATGATATAAGAATATATAATAGTTACATTATAGTATATGATGCTTTATATAAAACTGATAAGCACATCGAGCTATATGATAATATATGCAATCGTGAAATCCAATAAGTCCATCAGGATTCACCAGTAGGAAATTGACAATAAAGATATATAAAAGGAAATGACAATAAGTCCATCTTTGGTCTGGAAGTGTGATCATCCCATACTCCCAGAGTGCATATGTAGCAATATGATAATAGTGATCGGTCACCACTAACCCTGTGATAAGGATAGTTAAAACTAAAATATGAAAACTAAGAAACTGAAGTGAATATGCCCCTTTCTAATCACATAAGGTTGAGAACATGACGTCCTGAACTCAGCCTACTATCCAGTGGACCAACCAGTTAAGGTAAGCTAATGAATAGGAGTGATAGAATAGTGGTATAAGATGAGAATAAAAAAAATACATATAAGGTAATCTGGTATTGAAACCTGGCTAATATCTATTACAATCATTATCTGATGGGTATCTTATCACTAGCTTGGGCTAAATATATAATGACAAGATAATATAGGATTACATGTGAATAATACAGGTAATGACAGAAATATATATAAAAAAAATACAACTAACATGTAACATCTTTAACCAATTAAACACAATTAGTCTTATAACTCAGTTATACTACTGATAATATCACTCAGGTTACATGCCCTGAACATAATAGTACTTCTGTTGTCATGACATGTCATTAATGATATGCAATAATATGTATTCCTTATTCTTTCTTCTGATACATTTTATTAGTTTTCTGAATATAAAATTCTTCTATGATCTCTTGTGGTACATCATCTTCATATTCCCATGTTGTTCGTTTACCATTTACTTTTTCTTTCCATTTTATCTGAAAACACTTACGACCATTTATTTTGGCTGGTTTTATGATTTTATCTACAATGTACCACTTCTGTGGGTGTACTACAGCTGACCCTGCTTGGGGTGGGGGGTCAGTAGAGGACTGCATGTCAGGTGATACATCACCAGGAGTCCCCTGCGGGGAAGCAGTGTCCAGATTGTCTGTGTCAGTTAAGCTAGCTGGACCAGGCTGTTGTGACATATGACCCTCTGTCTGTGTATCAGTGGCTGCCTCAGCTGGCAGATTGTTGACATTCTGTACAGGGTCAGGGGTGTCTGGCGTACATAGTGGACCAGGCCTTTGGTCAGGACTAACATATGGTTTGAGTCGTGATGCATGGATTACAGACTACACAAGAAAATTGTCTGAGCATCTCCTCAATTTATAAGTGTGATTGGGATATACGATACAGATATAATATGGACCATTTCATTTTGTTTGTAATTTGGGAGATGATCCTGCAGGAGTTACTGGATTGTTTACCCAGACCTTGTGACCAACTGCAAAATTTGGATCATGTGCTTTCTTATCATGTTGTGATTTGTATTTTGCCTGAGCTTTGGAAATGTTTTCTTTTGCAATAGTCTGAGCAACTTCAAAATTCTGGATGATCTGTTCCATATGGGTTTGAGCAGTTCTACCTAAAGTGGTAGGGGGTTTGAGTGATTTGTCCAAAGGGAGAGTGCATTCTCTACCAAACATTAAGAAATATGGGCTATACCCAGTGGATTGTGTAGCTACTGATGTTCTGTAAGCTAGCATTACGCTTGGTAGAATGTCGGGCCATGTGTTTTGAGCCTGACTGCAGTATGCGCGGAGCGTTTTAGCAATAGTGCTATTCATACGTTCGCAGGTGGCATTTGTTTGTGGATGATAGCTACTAGTTTGCATTTTTGTGATTTGGAATATGTGACAGAGTTCTTTAATTAATTTGGACATGAAGTTAGTTCCTCTGTCAGATAACAGTACGCGCGGTGCTCCATACCTACATATGATTTCAGAATATAAGATATGAGCAATTTCAGCAGCTTCCATTGTTTTTAAAGGGAAAGCTTCACACCACTTGGAGAAAGCACAAACAATAAGCAGTATGTATTTGTATCCATCTTTACTCGTTGGTAATGGGCCTAAAATATCAAGATGAAGTCTATCGAAAACACCTTGTGTGGGTAATGGATGGAGAGGTGGAACCTTGGTATTTGTCGGACGTTTTGTCTTTTGACAGGTGATACAACTTTTGACATAGTTGCTTATATCAGCATACATGCGTGGCCAGAAATATTTGTACCTGATTGTTTGGTACGATCTCTCGACACCCTGATGTCCGCCAAGGAGAGAATCATGATATGATAATAAGACATCATGGCGAAGGGCTTGTGGCACAACAAGTTGTTTTACTAGGCGTTCGGTTTTGTGACCTTTTCCGCGCGGATAGTACAGATGATATAAGACACCTTGGTCAACTAAATAGTCAGCTGATTCCAAGATAACATGGCGGGCCTGTTTGTCATTATCAGGTAGGGTTCCATCTTGTAGATACTCAATAAGAATTTTGATATCAGGGTCGTCTAACTGAAGTTGTTGTATAGACTCAGGCGTCGCAACTGCCATATCTGTCACATAACTTGATGGGTCATGATCCAGCAAGTTTGTTTCGCTTATGGCATTATTGATATCAAATGGTGTGAATACATCTTGGTTCTGGTGGGATTGTGAAATGGGACAATAATCGAAAGGGTTGATAGAGGAAGTAAGATCAGGAGATGATTCTGAGGACATTATGTAAGGTCGTCTAGACAGTGCATCAGCGTTCCCTAAGTTTTTTCCAGGTTTATGTATGATGTCGAAATTGTAACCCTGTAGCAGGATAGACCAACGACCTAATCTTCCTGTGGCAATGTGTATTTTCTGCAGCCATGTCAGGGCTATATGATCAGTGTATACCAAGAATTTCTTATTTGCTAGATAAGTATGATAATACTTGATGCCTTCCACTAGGGCTAAGCCTTCGCGGTCTGTTATACTCCAGCGTTGTTCAGTCGGGGTTAGGGAGCGTCCACCAAACTGAATGACAACTTCCCTTCCTTTAGGGTCCTTTTGTCCTAGGATATACCCAATTGACTGATCACTAGCATCAGTGTAAAGAATAAACTCTTTGTTGAAATCAGGAAAGGCCAATATGGGGGGTGATATCAGGGCCTGTTTTAGTGTAGAAAAAGCGTCAGCACATTGTTCTGACCAGTAAAATTTGACACCCTTTTTTAGAAGAGAGTTGAGTGGAGCAGCAATTTGAGAAAATCCCTTGACAAAACGTCTATAATAATTACACAAGCCCAAAAACGATCTAACGTGTTTGACATTTTTAGGTGTTGGAAATTGTTGCACCGTATTTGTATGTGTTTTGTCAACTTCAACTCCATTTTTGGAAATCACATGACCTAGATATGTGACGCTTTTGGCAGCAAACTGGCACTTTGATGGTTTTAATCTAAGGTTGGCTGCCTGGAGTTTTTGAAACACTAGTGTTAGATGAGACAGATGTTCTTCAAATGAATGACTAAACACTAAAATATCATCCACATATACTAATGTACTGCGCCAATTAAGATCACGCAAGACTTCATTCATCACCATTTGAAAACTGGCTTCTGCATTAACTAAACCAAACGGGAGGGATTTAAACTGGTAAACTCCACTATGGGCAACAAAAGCTGTTTTATCTTTTGAGTCTGGATCCATTGGGATTTGCCAGTACCCAGAAGCTAGGTCAAGAACAGAAAATATGCTCGCCTTGGCTTCACCGATTGAATCATAAACATCCTGTGGTCTGGGCAAAGGGAATGTGATAGGTGTGGTGACTTTGTTAAGTTTTCTGTAATCAACAGCGAATCTATAGCCACCTGTTTTCTTCTTGATTAGGACAACTGGAGAGGCCCACATAGAAGTGGATTTCTCTATAATGCCTGCTTCCAGCATATCATTTATTTGTGTATCTATTTCATGTTTCATTTCTGGGGATGTTCTGTAGAATCTCTGTCTGACAGGTTTTGCATCACCAGTTTCAATAGTATGTAAATGGATGTGTGTTTGTCCCAATTCTGATATATCCTTTGCAAAAACATTGCGGTGTTGGGCAAGACATTCCTGCAATTGTTGTTTTTCTTGGTCAGTGAGGTCAGCTCTGCTAAGGTCAAATGTAAGGTCGCTGTGAGTGTCTGTGGCCCGCTCACATTTCTGGGGTGTTGTGTTACATGCTGTGATTGATTTTGTCTCAGGAATAGAGCCTAGGATAGAATCAGATGATAAATGACTAAAGGTGCCAACTACACATCCAGAGGGAAGGGTAATTGATGCATTGGTTGGATTTAGGATTTTGTAAAGAGTTGTCTTTTTATGTACTTCCACAATACACTTAGCACCCATAAGATGATGTCGCGTAGTCAATGATTGTACAGGTTGAATTAGACCTGAGCCAGATTTTACTTTAGGACATTTAACAGGTACTAGGATTTCACAACAACTGGGCACAGTGACATCAGCAATAAGTTGGGCAAGTGATGAGAAATTTTGAGCTCCTAGAGGTATTTCAGTGAAACCATTTTGTAAAACAAGAGTGGCCTTTTCATCAGAAAATTTTATGTGTGCATTTTGTGTTTGTAGGAAATCTGTTCCAAGAATAATTGATTAGTTTAGATGGGGTAGGATATAAAAGTCATGTGTGACAGAGAGTCTGCCGATTTTGAAAGTGACAACAGATTTTCCTAGGGCTTTGGTGATGTGTTCCCCTACTCCCCTAATAAATGGGATATCACTTTCCTGAAGTGGATACTTTGATTGTAGGCCAGAATTGTGATATGTTTTTGAAGTCATGCAAGTTATATTAGCTCCTGTATCTATCAGTGCTTTAACATTTATTTGCCCTACATTCACAGCTATCAGATTATTTCTAGATGTGCCTACTGACTTTGATGGTATCACATTACACTCATACCTGTTTGGTTGGTCAGCGTTTTTGTTAGCCCTACTCTTTACTGTTTTGGATGTTAATTGCTATTGTGTCCTTGAGCGACACACCCTAGCTAGGTGACCTATCTTGTTACAATGATAACAGTGAACCGATCTAGCATAGCACTCTGGGGCAAGGTGGTCACACTTACCACACCGGTGACATGTCTGAGGTCTTCCTGTAGTGGTAGGGCCGTGGTTGAATGGCTGATGAGGATCTGGTTGATGGTATTGTCCCCTTTGCTGATGGTACTATCTACCTGGATGGTGCTGCTGAGGGTACTGCCTGCGTTGGTGTTGTTGAGGCCTGCGCTGATATTGGTCTGCAGTGTCTACACTGGAGATTTGGGCTTGCAGGGTCTTCATTTCAAGGCGCATTTCGTTTAATGCTTTGGCCATGTCTGACATAGCGGAGCTATCAGCGTTCTGGATGCTAGCCCCTAAACGTGCATATTTTTCAGCTTCCTGTAGCGTTTGTGGACTCTTCCCAATTACAAAGGCTTTGACTGATGGTAAGAGGCCTCTGACAAGAATTTCAATGCGTTCCGCCTCTGGCTTGTTTAATTCTGAACAGAGTCTGGTTATTTCATTGATATACATGTCTATGGGTTCATTGGTAGTTTGTTTACGGTCCACTAATTCAGCCACTTTTATCCACTTTAGAGTTTCTGCGGTGTTGAATTTGATATTAAAGTGGTGGAATAGTTCTTGAATTTTGTATTTCACATCCCCGGACAAATCTCTGTACCAATAAATAGCTGATCCACTTAACATCAATGGGAAAAGTCTAACTTGGTCAGCTTCTTCAAGTTTCTTAAATGCACAATATTGTTGGAATCTTTCGATCCAGATCTGTGGGTCTTGTCGTCCATCAAAATGTTCAATAATACCTAGGTTCTGTGAGCCCATGGCACGTACCTGTTCTTGTAGTACCTGTTGTTCTGCCATGACTGCTAGGACTTGTTCTTGCAGCAGTGATGCTCTGGTGACAGGTCGCTGTAAATTCATTGTTGATCCATCCTTTTTTTTAAGGCCCGGCTCTCCACCAATTACCCGGATTCTCCACCAATTAAGACCGGGATGGGGATCAGCACAACACCAGAGTTGACTTACATTTCTTTATTGTACTTCAATATAACTGGCAAGAGGCTAAAGGCTGGTCTGGTCTGATCTGGTCGGGTGGGGCCTGCAACCCTACCCCTTTTATACCTGTCCAGAAGGGGGCCAGGGCTCCAGCTCTGACTCCCTGCCATGGTATGCATAAAATTAATATTAAAATATACACAGTGACCAATAAGTAATGTAGAATCTGTAAACATCTTTCTGTTGACTAAATAAGGTATATGGGGTGACCAGCACTGTACAGCTTGTGACCCCTGTCATGCCACAGGAATGTGGGTACCCTGCTTACTCAGCAAGGGTCAGCTTCAAGGCGTGGCACTCAGTGCTGGATAGAATTTACTTTACAAGAATACTCTGTTCTATTTGTTTTATATTACATATATCTTCAAGTATTAACATTAATAACATATTCTATCAAATATTTTCAATAAGTTAAGATTCTGTATAAAGATTATAATATTATACTGACTTTAAATCTTGGAAATTACTTACTGTGAAGTTAATATAGTTATTGGTCACATTTTAACTGGCAGCACATTTCATTTGGTTACAATACCATCAATTACAGACTCCATATACATATACATATATATACACCTACACATATACACATACATATACATTTACATACATATACACGCAGATCTTTTGGGAAAGTAAGACCTTTAAAATTAGAATCCAAAACCTAAGCAAGAAACATCATTCAATTCTAAATCTGAAAATAGAACATATATTTAAATACAATATATATATACACATACACACATATATATATATATATATATACACATACAAACATATTCACCATGGACGAAGTAACAAAAGAAAACACTAAAATAAAGCGCCATCTAGCTGAAAATAAACATACTATTTTAAGCTGACCGTATTCCGAAACTATCGGGGTAATTCAAGTGTTTTACATTTATATATATACATACATACACACATACATATACAGATACATATGCGAATACCTATGCCTAAATTAAACGTCTTATACTGCTGGTACAATATCACCAAAAGCAAATAAATTAAAAAGAGGAATTACATCTCTCTCTCCACATATATATATATATATATATATATATATATATATATATATACACACACAGATATATATAAATATATACATTTATACATAGACATATACCTGTACGCAAAATGGTATGCAAATAGTTACCTGTTAAAAGTAATACATACCTTAAATTACTATTTCATATAAAACTTCATTAAGCTAGAACGGACGAATATATGAATTTGCAAATTACTGTTAACCTAAACGAAAATAGTTAATTAAAATTTTCATCAACGTTACATAAAGCCTCGTGATAACACCATATACTTTTGAACATATCTTTTTCTCTTTGACACCTATGCTATATGAAAAATGCTCTTCTTTTAAACGACTAATTATAAGATTCTTAAAGAAAGAAATTGGATCTAACGGACGAGACAAGATACTTCTATTTCTATTATTCCATAAGACATATTTACCTATATTTAAAACAAAATCGAGTAATCGTATACCTCTATCGGACACGACCTTCCATTTATGACTATAAACCAATGCAAATGGTGTAAAGGTTTACTTTAATGCTTCTTCCTGCAATTTTTAAAAATAAATAATTAACCTCTCTCCAAAACTTAAATGCCACAGTACAATCAGAAAAAAAACATGCAAATTAGTTTCTTTTTGGCCACAAATATGACACTCATCTGAAATGGTAAACTTGCATTTGAACAAAAAGTCGTTAGTAGGCAATACTAAATGTAAAAATTTCAAGTTAACATGTATTTGATATTTATCGTTTAAATTTATAGCAATTTCTAAAAAATATGTTTGACCTATAAATCTTCTGTAAATATATTTCTCCACGAAGTCATACTGCTCGGTTCACATGCCTGTATCAATAAATTATAAATGGCTCTAGTAGAAAAGTTATCAGATCCTAGAGTTTTACCATACCCAATATCAATACTGTAGTTCAATTTATACTCTAATTCTGGTTAAGCCCTTTTTTTATTGTTTATTAAAAGCAGGTATATATACAATCATATGTACATACATTTCTCACCAACACCATGGTGGGTATATCAATAAAAATACATGCAAGCACAAACACAAAACTACCTTTGTCTTACATAGTCCATAAATATATATATCTATATATATATATATATACACCTGTCCTACCTCATAACCTGAGAGAAAAAAATGCCCGACGTTTTCATAAATTTCAAAATCCATATATGTGTTCATGTCAAAACTATGTACATGCATTCACATTAACAAGACAAATGAAGAACCAACTACAAACAAACATAATGAAGTTTCGTACAAAAAAAAACTCCAACAGAACCGATTAAACAAACGTATAAAACTTATCACATGCAAATATACAATACCTCATAACTCCAATATGAATATTTTCCTGAAAACATAACAAACCATTAACATAATTAACCAAAACCCCTCCCAACAATTTAAAAAAACATTAAATTATAAACTGAAGCCCATCCCTGAAGACGTAAAGTAAACGAACTCAAAACTGCAAACGAAACCCAAGCACCCTCTGCCGGCACTAACAAAACCTAGGCTAACCTAACAAGATGAGCATTTGTCATGTACATGTACATATCTACAGATCTGCATGTTTGGGACTAACCTAAAAATATTTACAAAAAAACATATCTCTGTCGCCCAGAGGCTCCAACTACAAAACAAACCTCGTGTCTAGAAGACAGATCTCCAGACTAGTGTAAATAAACCACCGAGTTATAATCCTAGTAATTAACCCTACCTTGAGCCCAAGACTTTTCTGAAACAAGGCATGTCCTCATGTACCTGACACTATCAAATGCTAATAATTCAAAAAACGGAACAGGTTAATAAATGGATGTTGCTCTATCAAACCATACATCTGTACTATAAATTTACGGAGTGTTTTCAACGCCTAAAACATGGTGCAATCTAACGGAAGATAGACAAAACTAACAAGAAATTAACGTATTCTTTACGGTCTGAATCAAACCTTTTCTGTCATCTAGTGACAACTAAAGAAACTACCACGACCTAAACAGGAAGACAAACCCCATACATACATACATACTTCTATATACCTACATACATACAGACACATATTAAACCCCTCTTTTTAAACAAAAGCACATTATTACATCATCATATATTAAATCGTAGTTCTTTTCTATCTTCTTCTATTTTACATAACGCTTCATGAATACACTATACTTTCTTAAAGTTCTCTGATTTCACCTTCCCTCCTGAAACAAAATATTCTTCTTTGATTCTGTTAACTATCAAATTCCTTAAAAAAGCAAAAGTCTGCAATGGTGTACCTAATATAGTTTTGTTTCTATGTGTCCATAATACATATCGAGCGTTGTACAGTACAAAATTACACAATCTAATACAATCTTCAGATAGGGATTTATATATATGGTCAAAACCAAAACATTTTGTAAATAAATTGAGATGAACAGATCTACCCGCTATTCTATTAAACCAAACATTTATATCTCTCCATAATCTAAAAGCAACTGGACAATCTGAAAAAATATGCAAGTTTGTTTCTTTTGCATTACAAACCAAACACAGATCCTCACTTTAAATGTTACATTTCACCAAAAAATCTCGTGTAGGCAAAAAGAGGTGCAAAAAATTCCAATTAATATCAAGTTGGTATTTATCGTCCAATTGTTTAAAGCAATTTTTGAAAACATGCTGAATTGATACATCCTGATTAAAAACATATTTTCCACTTACTGATACAGGGCGGAATTTCATCTTTTTTAACAATGCTGTATATAAACTTTTACATGAAAATTTCTCTGATTCATCAAATACGTTATTTTTTTAGAAACCATACTTTATTCAAATTCACCTTCACGCCCCTTTCGTAATGTTGTAACCCAAGCCGAGGGAATCTCTTTAATCATAGAAGCATATTTACCTTTGAACCAAGTATCGTAAAACTAAATCTTCGTATCTATAGAAATACCTGGGCGTCTATTCCAAATGTAACAAACCTTATTGCAACCCTTGTTAAAAAAATCATACAACAAAAATGGTTTCCCCTTATTATTTGTAATATTGGCATTCAAAAACAGCGGCTGACATAAAATGACAGATTTATTTAAAGGAATCGCTTTAGATGTTACACCAACTTTATCCCACGCATACAACATTTCCCTATATTCAATCGGTTGATTTTTACAATTACGAATGTTTGCATCTATCATACATAGTAATATGTCTTTACTAAAACTTAATTTTTTACACTCACCAATAAAATATTGTGTGTGTCCCCCCTACCTATAAATTGTTTGCATCTATCATACATAGTAATATGTCTTCACTAAAACTTAAATTTTTACACTCACCAATAAAATATTCTGCTAAAGCTTTACGTTTGTGTTGCATATTTAAAACCTGAGATAGTCAAAGCGCCAAATTTAGACCACCTTTCTCTCTTGACCAAAAAAAATTACCTCTTTTCTAACAAAATGTCTTTTAAAATTCCATAAAAAAATCAAGTAGAAGTTGCTCTAGTTTCTTAACCACCCATGATGGTACATGAATAACATTTGAAAAATACCATATCCCACTACTGGCTAATGAATTAGCTACAATAACTTTTCCAGTATATGTTAAATTCCGTAACGACCATAAATACAGAATACTCTGAAGTTTTTTAATTTAAGGGTCCCAATTCTCTTTACTTTTATTAATATTTACTAATATGAATCCTAAAACCTTTATTTTGTCTGATGACCAATTAATGCCACACGGTGTGTCCTCCCTACCTATAAATTTTTCCAGCCACAAACCCTCCGTTTTCTCAAAATTCACCTTGGCCCCACAGGCCCCCTGAAAAATACGAAAAATATTGAAACATTTATGAATAGATGCGACAACAGATACAAAAAGAGTGGTATCATCAGCATATTGTGCAATCTTTAACTCTGTATTATCTGGTAATTTTATTCCTTTAATATTTGGTTCATTTCTTATTGAGCAAGCCATAGATTCAGTTACTAAAATATATGAGTGGGCTCAATGCACAGCCTTATCTCGTCCCGCGTGACAAATTAAAAAAGATAACATATAACCATTTATCTTTAAACAACACTGTACATCTGTGTAACCAACCTTGATCCAATTAATAAACTCTGATCAAAAACCAAATTTCTTTAAACACTTAAACATAAACTGCCAATCCAAACGATCAAAAGCCTTCTCTTGATCAACGCATATTAAGGCCCCTGGATTTTTTTATTTTTGGTATAATTAATGACATCACGTATTAACGAAGCAGTTTGAAAAGGAAAAGTGTCTGTTCAACAGTTTATAAAAGTCCGATATTTGACCTGAAAAGGAAAACATTCCAAAATACCCATGCAACAGATGTTTGCAATATCACTTAAACATAAACTGCCAATCCAAACGATCAAAAGCCTTCTCTTGATCAACGCATATTAAGGCCCCTGGATTTTTTTATTTTTGGTATAATTAATGACATCACGTATTAACGAAGCAGTTTGAAAAGGAAAAGTGTCTGTTCAACAGTTTATAAAAGTCCGATATTTGACCTGAAAAGGAAAACATTCCAAAATACCCATGCAACAGATGTTTGCAATATCAACAACAAGAAGTAATACCTTATACATAATAAAGTAGCAAGAATTTCAACCGGAACAACCTCAGAAGCTAACCAGATGCACCATGCAAGAATATTTCATGCAAAAAAGAACAAACATACCATATTTTGATAAATTCTCCTCTGAAACAAAGATGAAAAAAAACGTAAACATGAAGCTCAGAGAATTCCTGATTAAGAAACGCCCTCTAGTGGTGATCAATTACACCAAATAATATACAGGGCAATAAACAGCTCAAACAAAATATTATATCATATCTGGATCTCCATTTTTAAATTCCATCTATTGTAAACAAATATATCGTAAATAGGCCTGGTATTCATAAAAATTCATAAACATTCAAAAACATGACGCTCAGAGAATTCCTGATTAGGAAACGTCCTCTAGTAGTAGTCAGTTACACTATATATTATACAAAGTAATAGACAGTACAAACAAAATATTATATCATATCAGGATTTTCAATCAAAAAGTTTGCATCTATTTTACACAAAGTATCGTTAATACACCAGGTATTCATAAAGATTTTCCTATCCGTTTCTCCTTTCTTATAACAGTTAAAATATTCTTCCTTAATCCGATGAGTGATTAAGTTTCTAGCGAAGGGTAAAGGTTGCAATGGAGTGCCTGTAATACTCTTATTCCTATTGGTCCATAGTACATATCTGCCTATATACAATATAAAATTCAATAGCAAAAAAAATTTTTTTTTATATTGTTTTATAAAATCAAATCATGTACAATGATATTTACAGAGATCACCAACCATCTTGGTGTTGACATGCATAATACAAAACAATCATAATGCATATATATGCATAACCAAAAAGTCCACAAACCTGAAGGAAAGTAAAAACAAAAATTACGAAAAATGTCCAGGTATATGTATATACAAATTATATACAAACATATACCTGTATATACGATTTATCATTTGAGTCCATAACCTGAAAAAGAAGAATTCATGACAGCTTATTATATACCATAGACCATGCACTGAATACAGTAAAACAATCCCGCATAATACTAAATAAAGCCCAACCCTGAATCAAATCAAAATGTCATTCCAAAACAAAACCAAACAAAACCCTGCCCATAAAAACCTAACACCAACATAGTAGTTCATATAACCCGAGACTAGTTAAACCCGTCTCCATTTAAAGAATCTTTGTTGACTTAAAACTTACCAAGGCGCTAACCTATATTACAAAAGGGTATCCCAACTTTCCCGAGAAAACCAAAAAAAAAAGGAGGACCCAAAGCCATGCACAATACAAAATACTCTAGGAGCGCCACCTAGTGGCTCGCAACTTACATGCAACATATATGTACAGATAAGAAACAAAATTGTAACTAATAGCCACAAGGAAGAGGAAACAAACAAACATAAAACACAAAAAAAAATTTTAACATAGGAATCCCATATTTGTATGTAGACATAAATACCTATATTTGCGCTCCTTTAGACAGCTGAAAGAAAGAAGTAATGATGTTGAACATAGCAATTCCTCTGAAAAAAGTATCTGTGTATATATATATCGCCAAAATAAAATTCACATAAACCTTGCTATACATACATGTATATATATATATATATATATCCTATATAGCACACGCCTTTCAAAACGCATAACCTCAAACGAATATTTGAAGCAATCAAAACACTTTATAAGGCTGTATTCTAACAATGATCTAACTATGTAGGCATGGGTAAAAGACGTAAGGAAGGAAGGAAAAAAATGGAAGAAAAGAAGAAGAAGGGGGAAGAGAAGGGGGGGGGGGAGAAAAGTTACCACTTAACAGATTCAGTGGCCATCACCAGTGTTGAAGGGAAACGTCAGAAAGGAAATCAAGAGTAAAACCCACTTACTCACAAACAAGTACGAAGACATCGCCTTCTGGCGGCAAAAATGTACCATAAAAATCTCGGCCCTCTGTGAGGATATCGTCTGGCAAAAGGTTAACTTAGTAGGCGTAGGAAGAAAAGGACATGGGGTAGAGGAGAAAAAACAGTTGTCCATTTACAAATAACATAGAAAATATTAAACTGGAGTATACAATTAATGAAAAGGAACATCAGAAGGGAAATTTAAGCTTTAACTTCACACTAGCGGAAGCAACCTGCTCCGCTTTTTCATTTTATGCTGCTCATCAACATTAATATACACATACGGACGAAATCGTAATATTTGTTACCCCTGCCTTGCTTAACGCAAGAAGTACGAAACAACTGAATGTTTGCTAAATGCCTGTCACCCTAGCGCCATCTGTCTATGGTTAGAATCACTATACCGAGAAGGCCTCAATAAAGTATATTATGTATATTTATACATACATTAGCAGAAGCGCATGGATAGAATATCAACCATAAATCGAAATATTTACCTAGCATTTAATTGAGGTCTCGACTCAATCATAGCTAGCCTTCAACGTCCCTTGAAGGTGGGATTCTTAACTAATAATAATATGTCATATCAGAATTCAGAGTTTTTCTGAATTATTGAACCCTTATTATTAATAAAAACGGAGAGCATCTTCTTCTACATCCACTTGACTCAAACATCACAACAACTGAATTTTTGTACCATGGTCATGTACCATCAAGCGCCATCTGGCGCCGCCCAAGCTAACAAATTTGGTCAATTTACCTCAAACCGAAGTCTCTAGACAAAGGGAAAATTATATACATATACATATATATATACGCATCTATATATGTATAGACCTCTATGTATGCATAGTTGTTATTCTATATCCTCTATATCAATATTTAGACGCAGAAAAAACCTTGTAGACATGGTACAGTTTAACTACTAGCTAAATTAACCATCCGATTAAACAAACAACGAAAAGGAAAGGGAGGAATAGAAAAAGCAAGGTACAAGAAGAAGTGCATTAATACCCAACCCAACACCCATGTATTGAATACATTTGATCATGATCACATTAATCATTTAAGTTCTCATAATAAAATAGAAAGAGCAAAGTTCTCGTCTACAGTACATAAACTATTATTATGGCACCACAACGTTCTAAATACATCTCTACCCTCTGACCCTTTACACTCACTAGAAAAATGTTCTTGGCGAATTCTATTTATGACAATGTTCTTAAACATAGTAATGGGGTTAAATGGACGAGATAAAATCGCTTTGTTCCGATTACTCCATAGCACATATTTACCAGTTATTAATAAAAAATCAAGTAGCTGTATGGACGTTTCAGACAAACCTCTCCATTTGTGGCCGAACCCAAAACAAATTGTGTACATATTTACCTTGACGTTTTTGCCCGCAATTCCTTGAATTAAATAATTTATATCCATCCAAAATTTAAAAGCCGTTGGACAGTCTGGGAAATATGCAAATTACTTTGTTTTATTACACACATGACATGAATTGGTAGCTGTGATTTTGCATTTAAATAAAAATAGCAAAAATAGCCCCCCCCCCCCCCCCCATGCCATGTCCGTTACACCGCTCAGGCAATAACTAGGGTTTCTACGCCGCAGTTTTGCCTCTTCGGGTACCCCCCCTCTTTGCACTGAGGTCGCCAGAACTGACACGCCAGCCAGCCAGGTCCGGCCCGCCCTCGCTGACCGACCACCACCGGGGAATCCCCCAAGTAAACCCGGGAGCCTGAGCCTAGCAACCAGCCAGTAATGTCCGAGCGTCACCGGCCTACCCCTGGACTACCGTGAGTCCTGCCCTGAGCCTTGTCCCTTTCGACCAGGTACGGTGTTCGTTCGATCTGAGCCTTTTCCGGAGCCTTTCCTGGTTCTCGTGCCATCATGCTTGGGCCTTGTCCCTGCTGGTCCTGACCGGACCCCCGGTTTTTACGTCTCGGATCCTTGTCCCTGATCCTTTCGGGATCCCCTCAACTTTTATCCACCAAACGGCTGGCTCTTTAGGGCCTGGTTCCATACTGTCGGCAACGGGCTGGCCTACTCTTCTATCGAAAAACAGTATGGGATCTTTTACGTGCCCATCCCCTTCTGGACACGGGACCGCCATTTTACGTCCTCATCCGATGGACGGCCCGTATTTTGCTTTTGCAGTCGGGCGCTGCAGAGCCCGGAGCCTTTCTACCCCTCCCCCACTTTTTCTAGTGGGGTGATGATACTGGGGTTCCGTTTGCCACTGATTTTTTGCCAGTCGAGCCACATTTTGAGGTCTTTATAGAACTTCTCTTGCTTCACCTTTTCGACATAGCCTTTGCTCAACCTTAGAATGTGGTCTTTCACATATTCTATTTCTGCCTTCTCGTGAAGCACAGATACTCGGGTTCGAGGCGGGAGTCTCAAGGCCGTCCTTAAGGCTCTGTTTTGAAGCCGTTGAAGTGTCTTAATGTGGTGCTCTTTGGCTGAGATCAGGGCTATGCAGCCGTACATCATAACCGGTCTGATCCAGGCTTTATAAAAGTATATCAAACTTTGGGTTGACATGCCCCCTGTCCCTGCTTTTAGCACTCTTAAGCAGTTTAGTCTCGCTTTGACCCTCTGTTCGATATCCTTAATATGAGCCGCCCATGTGAGTCTCTTATCAACCGTCAGCCCCAGGAATTTTACCTGGTCTGTGAATTGAATTGGTTCTCCGGCCAATTTCAGTTCTGGCGCTTTGTCGGCCTTGCTGCCTTTCAGGTGCCTACCGAACTTGCAAGCCTGCGTTTTTGTCGCATTGACTCTTACCCGCCATCTGGCGCACCACTCGGTCACTTCATCTAGACCTGCCTGTAGCCTGGGTGCTGCTCTCTTGCTATGTGTCCATAGCGCAGTATCATCCGCAAATTGGCTCGTCGCCCCCGTGCGGACTCCCCCTTTCTCGGACAGGCTAGGCATGTCGTTGACGTATATGACGTAGAGCAACGGGCTGAGAGCTGAGCCCTGTGGTGTGCCAGCAGCGGGTTCGATCTCGTGCGACTTAGCGTCACCTACTCTGACCCACAGCTTCCTATCTCTTAGGAAGGATGAGAGAATCCTTACGATGCGAGCCGGCAGTTTAGCCTGCGTTGCGATCTTGTACCTTAGACCATCCCGCCATACTGCGTCGAAGGCTTTCTCGACGTCTAGGAATACACCTATAGTATCACAAGATCGCTGCAGGCATTGCCCTACCGCCTGTGTCAGCCTGAATAGTTGGTCATTTGTTGACCTGCCTTCACGGAACCCGCTCTGATTCGGGTTAAAGTACCCCGCTTTTTCCAGGTGTCCACTGATCCTGCCAGCTATTATGCGTTCCAGCACTTTTCCTAGAATTGGCAGTAGGCTGATGGGTCGGTAGCTTTTCGGTAGCGAGCGATCCTTTCCCGGCTTCGGGATCATGATTACGCTAGCTCTTTTCCATGCCCTCGGGAAGTACCCCAGTTTTAGACACGCATTGAACACTGTCGTGAGCGCTTCCAGCCCTTCCTCCGGCAGCTTGATCAGTACTTCCCTGGTGAGGCCGTCCTCCCCCGGGGCTTTCCTGCTTTTGAGTTTTTTCAGCTTCCTGCTGATTTCCGCTTTTGTGATCGCTCTCAATAGCGGCTCATCCTCTGCTATTTGAGCGTAGCAGCTCTCCACCTTTGCCAGAGGTGAGTAAAACTCTTTTCGCCTTGCCTTACATACTGATCAACCTCCTCCTGTGTTCGGTCATCGAACTGGGGTCCCGTTGGGACCTGGTGTATGTTCCGGAGCGTCTCCGCGAACAAGTCAGCCTTGTCCTTTTCCGTACTAGCCACCGATCCCATCGGGCCTATTAGGTCTGTCGTTCCGACCAATGGCTTGTTCAGCGAGCCAGTATACTGGTGAACCTTTCGCCAGAATTCGCCCACGGATATTCGTGGTCCATACTGCTCGTGAACTCGTACCACTCTGCCTTTTTCTGGGCTTTGATTGCATATTTCACCTTCCGACTAATAGCGTTGTATTGGGATTTTAACTCCTCAGTCTGGAGTTGGATCTGGAGCCTTCTAATCCGCCTTCTTTCCCTTACAAGCGCTTTAATCGTGGGGGTGAATGACCACCAGTTACGGTTCTTTCGTTCCGCCATCGGGCACGCCCGATCTAGGCAATCTCTCATCTCCGAGGTCAGCTTATCGACCAGGCTGTCGATTCCCTCTGGGGTCGATGGTTCAGCAATGTTTCGGAGCCTGTCTGCCAATTCATTTTGGTATAGTCGCCAGTTAGCCTTTCTCCAAGGTCTAACCATCCTCGGCGGCTTCCTGTTTGCTCTCCAGTCGAGCTCTAAATGAATTGGCATGTGATCGCTGCCTACATCTTCCCCTACATAGAATTTGCTGACCAGGCCTACTTCGGGTGAGACTATTGCCAGATCGAGTATGTTCGTACTACCTGTCGTGGGGTTGACCCTTGTTAGGCTCCCATCGTTCATTATCACCATACCGTTTCGGTCTATGCAATCCATCAGTGCCTTTCCGTTAAGATTCGAGGCTCTGCTGCCATATGAGGTGTGTGGGGCGTTTAGGTCCCCCAG
Organism: Sipunculus nudus; assembly: GCA_026874595.1. Taxonomy (NCBI): domain Eukaryota; kingdom Metazoa; phylum Annelida; class Sipuncula; order Golfingiida; family Sipunculidae; genus Sipunculus; species Sipunculus nudus. The sequence goes on along the minus strand of CM049308.1, from coordinate 66,345,332 downwards.
CACCACATAGTGGCTGCTGTTCCTCTTTATCCTTTCGAATAGCTGGGCCCGGGGCCGCAACTGGGGTGGATTGTAATACACTATTACATCGATTGCCGGGTCCCCGCTGCTGACTGGTTCGACTCTAATCGTTAGAGCCTCTACATCGAGCCTTCCTAGCCAGTTCGTCTGGCGGTATACCAGGTTCTCTTTGATTAAGAGAGCCACTCCACCACCCATGTTACCGTCTGGCCGTCCCCTGTGTAGCAGGTTATAGCCAGTGAAGGATGCGTTTTTGGTCAGCTTGGTCTCGCTGATGGCCATGATGTCTACTGAGTGCCTGTGGATATAGTTGAGGATCTCGTTCCTCCTACCGTACAGGCCGTTCACGTTTACATGACACAGACTGAGCTTAACCATGACGTCCCCCCACCGACTTCTTAAAACCGTTGCTACCGGCCTTCTTGGATCTGGGTTGCCTATATCTACCCTTATCCTTTTTGGTTGGAGCGTTCCTGGCTGTTACCGATCGAGCCTTCGGCTCCTCACGGTCCTTGTCCGTTCCCCTGTCAGACAGCGCCGTCCACGACAATTCTAGACCTAGGTGTCTAGTAGCCGACTTTTTCACCACCGTTACGGCCCGTTCTCTGGGCTCGTCGGCTTTAGCCAACTTCAGCGTTTCTGTGATCACTTCACAGAGAAACTTTATCAGTTTTTCTGGTTTGATCACTAACGGAGCCTGGTTTTCATCCACGGCTTGCTCCTCCGTCGGAGCTGCCCCCTTGTCCGTATCCTTGCGGTTTTTGGCCGCGGCCCGCCCTCCGGCCAGCCTGGTGGACGTGCTACCGCTAGCCACGCCCTGCCCCCTTTCGGGAGCGGGAGCCTTCTGGGTCCTATCAGCCTCTGAGGCCGCGGGCCCCCGGGAGCCACCGGCGATCCTGGCATAGGTTAATCGCGTCTGTTGGGTATCACCGCCATTTCCTTCCGCTTTTTTACTGTTAGGTTTTCCTACTTTGTCTTGTTTTGCCGATATCGGCCTCTGGCGGGCACCTTTGAAGGCTGTACAGCTCTTGTACATCGCCCTGTGGTCGCCCCCACAGTTTGCACATTTCGGCTTGCTCTTGTCGGCCGCCCTTCGACAATCTTTGGCATAGTGGCCTGCCTCGCCGCAATGCCTGCACCTGCCAGCCTCAGTGCATGTTTTGGCCGTGTGCCCGAACTGGTAGCAATTCAGGCACTGAATCGGCTCAACAGCCTTTCGGAAAGCCTCGCAGCGTATAAGCTCGCTCCCATAGCGGAACCCATGCTCGAGTGCCTTCTTGGCGCTCTCGCCCTGTTGGAAGTGCACGAGTACCTTCCATACCGGTTTCCTCCCGTGCCTGAGCCGCACGACCTCTTTGGCTTTTAGGCCCTGTTCTGTGAGCTCCGTCATTATCTCCTCCGTTGAGATATGCTAGCCCCCCTCCCCCCCCCCCCCCCCGCGCTTTTTAAGTGACTTTCTAACAATGACTGTCCCTATGAAAGATCAGGAAGTTATAGGTGTGGCAGCCGGCTCACCTGTTCACATGCAAACCTACCTACATGTGTTCTTTACCTTTTTTGGCCTCACTGGACCAAAACATGGTATATGAGAATATTTTTGGTAAAAATGCCGAACGTTAAGGCCCAATAATAAAATTAACCTTTATACAATAATTAGTATGGACTATCTCATCCCAGACACGCAAACGTAACACCGACGTACTATCAACTGTAAGGTCGAACGCATTATTTACATCTGAGCTGGCATTACTATAGAACTGGAATTCAAGTGATTGTGCGTGTCATTTGTTTGCATATCAAAATTCGAGATCTCAGTCTGGCGCACCGTGTATAATGAATGCGATCAACAGTACAACAGTCTTACATGTGCAATTTCCACATGTAGGCCTGCGATACACCAGATACACAGGGGCGGATCCGGGGGGGGGGGGGGGCTTGATGGCGAAGACCCATCTTAAAAAGACTGCTGGGAGCTATCACGTGGGTGTTCCATCAGGGCCAGAATTGTCGAGGTCGTATTTCGGAGCGGATCCCGTGGCGTTGTGGAAAGTTTACGCTGGTTTTGACGGTTTCAAATGGCAGTTCATCGATCTAAAGCGTAGGAAATGGGTAGTCATCATCCGAGGAGCGTGTTGTACCTTGCACATCAACATCAGGGAGGCCGTATTCAGGTAAGTTGGTCGTTTCATGTTCAGTGGTAGGTTCTTAATTTTCAATAGCGGGTTCAGGAGACGAAAACCCTACACACACTGCAGGAGACCGATCACTGATCTGAGACAAAAAGTCCAAGGAGCGATAACTTTCAACTTTAATGTTGAAAGTCCCTAACAAACGCTGAGGAAAATTAAATGTGTTGAACGCCGGCTCACCTGTTTACATGCACAGCTTCCTGCAAGTGTTATTTCCACTTTCGGCCTCGCTAGACCAAACCATAGTATATGAGAATATTTTTGGTTAAAATGCCGAACGTTTAGGTCCCATAATAAAAATAAAACATTTTGACAATGATTAGTACTATCTAGTCACAGACACTCAAAACGTAACACCGACGTACTATTAACCGACTGCTCTGTAAAGTCAAACGCATAATTTAAACCTTCGCTGACAATACAATACGGACCGAATTGAAGTAATGTGTATGTCATCCGTTACATATCAAAATTCAAGATTTTCAGGCCGTTGCACCGTGTATTATTACTTGATCGGTCTTACTTGTGCAATTTCCACATGTACGCTACAAGGGATACAAGCTAACATAGCACGATTCAGGTTCGTGAGCTCAGTGGTTTTGAACGTTCTGGTTGTTTTTAAGGAGTAACAAGGTGTACATATTGAAGGCAGGGCGCAGTGGTGTTTCTTGATTTTACTTTTTATTACTCTCCGAGGGAGGAGTAATAAGTTATTAATAGTGCATTTCAGTCTGATACTTTGTCTATGTCAGAGAGACGGGGCGTTATGTCTTTTATACAAGAAACGAAATAACAACTTATTAAGTAATTGGAGACCCATATCCTTGCTAGTTGTCGATTATAAGATTTCAACAAAATGTCTCAGAGCAGAGCACTTAATAGGTTTATATAAACGTTTAAACCTTTGGTAGTGACATACTGAGTTTCAAAATAATTAATAGGGAAATGTTAGGGCTTCAGAAGTACTAGAAAACTGAGCGTCATGATAGTAGAATGAAAAAGAGTGCATTTTTTATCAATCTTTATGGCTGAATACAAATATTGTAACAAAAAAGGCACCTATTTCATAAAAAAATGATTAGAAGAAGTTGCAGGAAAATTATGCACATTTGGGATAAACGTTTAGGCTATTTTGATCGATTTGAAATGATAGTTAAGCGTTTTAACATAAATTCAAGTAAAGCTTTAGGAGATAAATATATCAATTTAACGAAAAGCATTCCTTTTTGTGCTGTTTTTCAAGGAACAGAGAAATATTACTGATGTGATACTGGACAGAGTATGGTCCAGGGGTGGATACAGGAATTTATAATAGGGGAGGGGGCTCACCCCCCTCCCAGATGAAGACATGTTTTGAAAATTACACTGTAAAAACATTGTTTTGACCAAACACAAGTTTTGTTCCCTGCAACACAATACTTGTGTAATATATGAAAGACACAAACTTATGTTCTGTTAAGACAAGTACTTGTGTTCAGTCAAATGTCAACACAAGTCTTGTGTTGAAATCACACTTTATTTGTGTTGTTAGAACACAAGTTTTGTGTCTAGTATAAACACATTACTTGTGTTACAGGCACACAAGTGTTGTGTTCCTGACCCAACTGACTTGTGAAGATTTTAAAATCATTCACACATCACTTGTGTTTCAGGAACAAAATATTGTGTTCCTCCCCCATTCCACTTGTGCAGATTTAACAATCTACTTGTGTTATTCTTTACAACATTCCTTGTGTATTCCTCACCCATTCCACTTGTGTATTCCTCACCCATTCCACTTGTGTAGATTTAACAATCTACTTGTGTTATTCTTTACAACATTCCTTGGGTATTCCTCACCCATTCCACTTGTGTAGATTTAACAATCTACTTATGTTATTCTTTAACACATTACTTGTGTTGCAGGAACAAAATAAAAACTGTGTCACTCATTCCACTTGTGTTGATTCAACAATCTACGTGTTTTTCATTCACACATTACTTGGGTTACAGTTACAAAAAATTGGTGTTGTTAACACATTCCGTTTGTATCGAAATAATAATCTGCTTGTCTTATTAATTCACACATTATAGTAGTTTTGCGGATATAAAAAAGATGTGCTCCTCGCCTAGTTTTTTGGATTGACAATTTATTACAAATCCTTTGAGAAATCTGCCCATAACTATTGGGCTTTTGGTGTGGCTTTCACCCCATCAGTGTTGTAAATATATTGTCCAATAAATCCATAGAATGGCTGAAGAGATTTTGGAAATTCCGTGTTAAATACATATATCGATTTAAACAAAATCTCCACTGCCATTACTATTGTTCTTGGCTGTACAACCACAGCCGTGTCCTCCAGCATAACGAAATAGGTAGAGTACGTAAGATGTACGGCTTCGTTCTCTTGAGTGTTACATTCTTCTGTTTCAGTTCCTCCACAGCCAACTCCAGCGAGGTCCTAGGCTGAAATTATACAGGGTGCATTAATTAAATATAATTTTTCTGCACGGGTTCAGGGCTGCAAATAATTTGATGGAATATTAAATTTCCAACATTAATTGCTCTTACTTTCATGAAAATAACAAAACCGTTTGCTGAACAGGTAATAACATTACGGATAATATTTTATTCTATTTTTTAATTTACAAATATTTTTTAATTTACATGAGCGACAGGAGCTCAATTCGGAGAATTACCACTGATAATCTGTTGTCCGGTGGGGGGGGGGGGGGGGGGAGACCCCGGTAAACCAACCAATTTTTGTTTGGCCTTATAACATCCCATCATACACAAGGCTAACATCCCATCATACACAAGGCTAACAACAACGTCGTATGTGATGTAATAATATAGGCTATTCAGTTGAGTGTGCATATATGTGTGTGTCAGGCGCGGGTTTAATGCAAAAATATTAGCATTTGAAAATGCGCATTTCAGTTAAATAGAGAAGAGAACCATTTCGTTATCAAATATGAATGCATGCAGTTATGGAATGCAATCACAGAATAATAAGCTCCACTAAGAACCAAACAAATAATAATGTTTCCAGCAGCTATATATTCGAAGAACAAAGCATTACTGTATACACATAACTCTTAGTATCAGGTGACAATATAGAAGTAAAGTGCACAGGCATTTTAATTGCATGTACATTTGATAAATCTTATCGAATTTGCATTGGCAATAAATACTATATCTAGTAGCAATTGCGTTTTAATAATTTGATACATTTTAATTTCAATGAAAATGTACTTAATTGTTTGCATTTGGACCCAGCCCTAGTGTGTGTATTAGGCCTTGTACTATAAAAATTACATTTACTGAAATCACCACCAATATTTTCAGTCAGTTTCAGTTAGAATGTATGAAATAAGTTTATATGTATAGACTTACAAATAAGACTTCTCATAGAATCTTTCTCTAATGCCCCGAGCTGGTTTTCCTAATGCTGTGAGCTGGTTCCTCTAATGTTGCTTGTTGTCGTTGCTGCATTCCAAATGGCCGACTTCTGCATGCAAGAATTCTAAATGCATCACATATATATACGGGTCTTGAAGGGAATCAGCCCGTAACAAATGCAGGCACAAGCTGTGACCAGCACTTGATATGATGTATTTATTTATTTATTTATTTATTATAATATTGTGAAGGGTGGCCTGTGCCAGAATAAGAATTCTGTTATAAGCAGGGCCCTCTTCCAAGATATACAAGATATTATAAACAATGGAACATGATAATAAAAATACATAAAAGTACATGTACAATGCGAAATATAAAAGACATAATGAGACTGTAAAATCATTACAAAGGAATGATAATATCATAAAGTCAATAAAAGGGACGGTACTAACAGCGGTAAGAGCAACGATTACATCTAGAACAATTTCGTGCTGTGATAAGATTATGACATCATTGTAAAATCGGAGAAGTACGAACATGATAATTTTTTTAAATGCTGCAAATTAGAAGCAAACTTAATGTGTCGAGGAAGGGAGTTCCATAGAGTACTGCCTGCATAAAAAGAGGTAGCCTTGAAGGCTTCAATACGCGGTTTCGGAAGGATACAGTTTTTGTTTTCGGTTAACCGCGTCGAATAATTATGAATGCCCTTCGCCATATGAAAATTCTTACATAAATATGAAGGGGCTAAATCATTTATGCATTTATAGGTTAAGATAGATAGGAGGTACAAATATCGCTGTTCAATTGTCATTAAGCCTATTTCTTTCACTAAATCAAAACTTCTTTGAGTTGGGTCGTAATTTTTTGTTATTATCCTAGCCGCACGACACTGCATTCGTTGGATTGCGGCACGGAATGTGCTGGGACAGCTGCCCCATACTGTTAGGCTATAATCTTTTGAGGGTTGAACAAAGGCGTGATATATAGTGACTAAAAACTTCTGTGGTAGAAATTTGCTGAGCCGATGTAAAAGTCCAATTTTGCAACATAGCTTTTTAAAAACGGTAGAAGTGTGAGATTTCCATGTGAGATGGGCGTCAATGATCAAGCCAAGGTGAGAAAATTCATCGACATTCGGGACAATATCTTTATCGATAATTATTTGTAATGAATTTGATTGTTTGCGTTGCTTGGAACTCACAAGCATAGTAGCTGATTTTGTGGCGTTTGCGATTAGTTTGTTTTTATTAAGCCATTTAGTAACTTGGTCTACAGCAGCCTGTAACTTATGTTGTGCTGATTCGCGATCGATGCCGTCTGCGTATAGCGTGATGTCGTCAGCATAAATCGAGCATTTTGCGTCTGTTACATTATCGGGCAAGTCATTAAGATATAGTAGGAAAAGAATGGGTCCAAGTACAGTGCCTTGTGGTACACCTGTATCGATGGTTTTCACCCCAGAATTATAGTTATTGAAGCAGACAAACTGCTTTCGGTCGTATAAATAATTATAAAACCAGGTGTGCGAGTTTCCATTTACGCCATACTGTTTTAATTTACCCAATAATATATCGTGATTTAGGGAATCAAAACTTTTTTTAAGGTCGAGAAAGCATATGGAGTTTACACGTCCGCAGTTCATAACTGTCAGCCAATTATCAACTATTCTATGTAATGCAGTTTGGGTAGAGTTGTTTGCAAGAAAGGCAGTTTGTTCAGGAGATATCAAGCGTTTGTGGTTTAAGTAATTAAGGAGATGACGTTTAATGTGCTTCTCTAAGATTTTAATCACATGGCTGGTGATCGAAATTGGCCGGTAATTGTTAGTATCAGAAAGTTTCCCTTTACCCTTATAAATGGGTACCACCCTTGCACACTTCCAGTCAGGAGGAACTATTCCTGTACTGAGTGATAAGTAAAGAATATGTGTCAGCGATGGCGCTAAGATGACCGCGGCCTCTCCAAGTAAGAACCCCGGCATATTGAGGACATCAATTCCATGTTTATTATTATGTATGTAGGTCCCGTACCGATATTCTCCGATATAGCGCGACTAAGTAAAATATATTATCCACACTTATTACAACTCAGTAAATGATTTGTTCTATCCTTGTTATCAGTAAACTTATTAAGCAGCATAAGCATTATAATTTGCGTTTGTCGATTTAAACAGAAGAAAAAAATATATGAAGGAAATAAATATATAGGGAAAATATATGTTGCTGGTATATCTCATCCATTTACAGTTACTATGGAGATAAAATGTTTAACCGTTGGATAAACCAATCAAAGTTACCAGAGTGCTTGCATACATATGTTAACTATGGTAACGATTTGTGTTGTTGTTCTTTTTTTCCCTCTCCCTTTTTTGCGCTAAAGAGACAACAAATTTGAATCTTTGTTAAATGGTTTTTTTATTGATATACAGTATGATATATAAATTTTGTGAACCCCACGTAAACAAACAAAAAAAAATACTTCGCGGTAAATAAAAATAGTATACGGCATTGTATGTGTTATATGATACATGAAGAAGGATTCCGGGAAAGCTAGTAAGCGATCGGGTATACTTATGAATATTAAATGAATTTTACTGAATAATGAATATTTGTTAACGAATTATGAGTTGTATTTAAAAAAAAAACTGTATTTCATTTAATACTGTAACATTCATTTTCCTCCAGAACGAGCTATTTATGTATAAAATATCTAGCTTAACATATTTTTATTCATAACTATCTCAGCAGAATGTTCACAAGGCTCAAACAGAAATGCTTTAGGACTCCTGAAAACAGGCTCTGCGCATTTATCAGCTCACCTTCAATAAGATTATATACTGCAATGAATATCCTAATTTGGTAAAAGTTCTTGACTTAATATTTAGGGCCCCGTTTGACAAGTGGTGTCCAACAGTGATCGCCGTGTCAGTTCGTTTTTCCGTCCTTCCGTCAGCGACACTTTCTTTCGCGCGCGATGACTCAACATAATTTAGCTTTACAAAATTCACAGGGATGATTGGTACATATAAGGGCTCAAGACCTATTGAAATACAGACCTGTCGGAATTCTAATATGGCTGCCACAGCCCAATCGCTCATTGTCTTTCGCGCGTGATAACTCGACAACAATATACTTCACCTATTCTAAAATTCCCAGGGATGATTTGTACATATGAGGGCTCCAGTCCTATTGAAAAACACACTCTCAGGATTCCAATATGGCCGCCACAGCTAAATCGCTGATTTTTCTTTCCTGAATTATAATAACTCGTCAATATTTTACGCTGTTAACATATTTTTTGATGGTGGAAACATAAAAAATATCAGTTTGATAATATTTTATTCGTGTTACCAATGTGCCCCTATAGAAATTACCATGAAAATATCATAGAGACATCAACAGAAAATTTGACAGAACCACAAAACGTCCAGTAAATGTTTTTACAAGGTTGTTTAAAAAAAATATTTCGTTTTTATGTATAAATTGAAAATCTTTTCCTCTTCCATTGATTAAACAATTTCATCAGGAATATGAATCTCCTAAACTTTTTTAGCGGTAAATATCCAAATTGATTTATCGAAACGGTTTGGTTCTATTATTGTATGGCGTCACCATTTTTAAGTGGAATTTTAAGGTATGAATCTTAGCTGAGCAACAGGTTCAATAAAAATGCCTATATCCCGTAGCATTTGCTTGAAGCCCCAAATGGCTTACGTGTCAATAAAGATTCTATTATATGGAAATATATCAAAGATTTGACATTCAACGATCTCCTCTGTACACAAAATTGGAATTTCTTATCGAGATCGTTGTAATCGTACAGTAATCGGAAGTTGAAGGGATTACATTCTATTTAGATGCCCTTTGAGAGTGATATCAGTTGCAAATATACTTTAAAATATTATTAAATGTCAATTTATTTAAGTTGAAATGTAATGTTGAAACATCAGGAGTAAAATTATTAGAATATTAATATCAAGAATGAAAAAGTTTGCAAGAGTTTAAAACTTGAAAAAAGATTTAATTTTGGTTAGTTTAAAAATTAATTATTTGCTTAAACATACAAATTGGTCAGATTTCATAATCACACGTATTAGAATGTTAAAAATGATCTCGCCCTTTGTATCCTTTTTCTAAGATATATTCAAACATTTTTTTTAAATATCGTAGAACTCTAGCATATTGAATGAACTTTTGTCTAAGTTTTGTGTGGTACAAGTATGTTTGTTGATGTTCAAGCGATGTCCTACTTGAATATATTGAATTTTCAAATTTGTTCAAAGTGTGAAAAATATATTTTTATTAAATGCCGTATTAGGGTTTATTATACCATACTTGTTATTCAGTGGCGACGTGTATACTTAAAGTTTCTTAATCGAATGTTATGCCATTAGGAGCTTGTTCTAGGAATTTCACACAAGTAATTACTTCAGGTTTCAATTATAAACTGTAATAATTGCATATCAGTGTCTATGTCTTCAAATTTCACATGTTAACATGGTGAATCTACGCATGGAATGAGGTTTGAGAATGTCCGTCATAAGACCGGGGGAATCGTACCTTAGTGTGTTCACGTCTAAATCATTGGTACTGAATATTTTAGGGCACTTGATATTTTTTAATATATATAAACAAGGCCTAGAGGCCTAATGCGAACCTGTGCAATGGTATATAAAGCAGGTATAAAGTTTCCATGCTTGACCGTTACTTTTCAAGTATATGTGTCACATGTATATGTACAACGCAAGCACTGAGCATTTTGAACCTGAGTGCGTGCACCAATTACACAAACGTCACTGCTGAAATACTGGCATAGGTGCACACTACAAAAAAACGAATGTAAGTGGCACCACCAGTCTTGTGTACGAGAAAGCCATTAAAAATGTATGGACATAAGCAATGTCAGGCTTAAAACCACTCTTCGGCTATTTGCACAGATGTCTGAAACATCTACATATAGGAATTCAAAAGCCACTACGGGTAATCGCCGTAGTACAGGTGAAATGAAGCATGATAAGGGAAATAGAGCGATATGGATGTCTGCATGTAAACATGATTGTTAGTTGTCCCATCTGAGGCCAATACTGTAATTCACTCCTGACATAAGGGCATTAATGTATTACGAAAAAACGGTATGATGGATGAAAATGCCAAATTTCAGACAAATACAATGAACCACTCCTGAGATATGAGCAATTTTCACCCAAAGCTGATGTACGAATCGACGCAACGGAAGAAAAGGCACCACCAGTCTTGAGCACAAGAGGGAGGAGTCTAGGATGTATAGATATGCACAATTTCAGGCCAACCCTGCTTATCACATCTGAGAGACGGGCATTTATTTATTCCTCACAAACAAAGTTAGGTGACACCAACTGTCTGGTTTGCTAGAAAAAAATTCCAAGATGGATGAACATACCAAATTTCAGAAATTTCAAATTTCAAGGTCCCTTCTTGAAATAACTTTGAAATAAACTTTGACTTGGATTGAATTGTTTAAAATAATAAAATGAACTTACCATGACAACACAACACCAAGCTGTCATATAAATCAGACGGCAGCACATAGGCCTCTTCCAATCTGGCCCTGTGCAAAAGCTATTTATAGAGCTGACATTATCTAGGCCAATGGCCAATATCCGGGCATCTTTATATAGCCGCAGAGAGCTGAACACCGATAGATGGCATCATCTACCTGGTATGATGACTTATTCATATTTTTCATATTTCCAAATTTTATAAAAACTTTTAAATTAATTTTGTCAATATTAACCATAGATAACCTGAAATCTAAATGTGTAGTGGCATGAGGATATAGACGTGGATAAACTGATGCCATGCTAGATGTTATGGATTCTCACAGCTAACATAAATGGAAAAATGATTCGATTCAATTTCTATAATTCAGCAAAAAATCATTCATGAGGATCCATTAAAGTCAATTATTAAAAGAATTATTCTTGGGATTACTCTTGAAAAGATTTAAATAATTGGCTTCAATAGCATCAGTACAAAAATATTTTGCAGGTTTATAACTTACAGGAAAGCACATCAAACTGGTTAAATTCAGCTTCCTGCAACTCAAAAATCCCTTAACCAAAACCATTGGATCAAACTTGAATTATCATTATCTGCGGATCATTAATATAATGTGTAAGAATAAAGAATTTGGCCCAGTGTTTTTTTTTGGGGGGGGGGGGGATATTTGTAGCCACTGAGTGAAAATTGGCTGTTATGGCATATGGCTAACCAATAACTCAATTACGCCACCAATAACTCAATTTGAGATATGACTCAGGTGACCAACAAAAGCATAAAATTTGGTGATAATAGCTCCAGCTTTTTCTGAGATTGTAATATTCGTATGTTTTTTGGACATATGACTAAGTTTAACTTCCTGTAACTCGGCCAAAAATTTGAACCAACTTAAAAGAAATTGTTTCTGGGATTATTTTTGTGAAATATTGGACAAATTTGTTTGACGGTTTCAGAGAAGATGATTTTTAGAGTTTTTTTATATATATCCCTATGAAATTAAAAGTAAATGCGGATATAAAAAAAATAAACTCAATCAATTTAAGTTTGACATGTGACTGATTCTTACATACAATTTGAAGCAGCTAGCTCTTGTGGTTTCTTAGATAGTATGGGTTAACGTTCTGACAAGTTTGGACGGCGGACGGACGACGACGCTGCGCCATCACATAGGCTCACAGGTTCGCTTACAAGTTATAGCAGTGGCAACAAGTAAACAGGTTATCCAGACGTTTATATTTTTAACATTCTACTTAATTCTACCTGATAAGGAATTTATTTTTCTCAATTATTACATTATAAGGGAGCTAAAAATGGTTTAGATTCAATCTTATTTGCTTCAACAAAAGCTTGATCATTGAAATTGTTGATATATGTAAAACTTATAGACATGTTTTACGTTCTATATGTTTTACAAATAACTTTCAGTAAAATCGATTGTACTTGATAAATAAGGACAGCATTTAAGTTTGTGCTTAAAATATCTTTGCCTCTATCAATTTACATTGTAAGGCTAGGTGCTTCCTTGATTACGCTGCACACAATAGTGAATAGAATAATATAACTTAACAACTAGAATACGGGTAGTCGACAAGCGACTACGTGTATCCGCCAGAATCAGAGTAGGACTGGTGAAGTGAGGCATGTATGGAGTGGCAAGGGGATACCATGTAGTTACATGTGTTACATATTAGAATGGATGTCTGCCACTCAAACATGATTGTAGGTGGCGCTACCTGTTATTTGAACGAGAAACTATCCAAGATGTATACACATGCAAAATTTCAGGTGGAAAAGTCAAACCACTGCAGAGATATGAGTGATTTTATCCCACAGCAGACAAACAGATGGACGCTGTACAAAAATGGCTGCAAGTGGCGCCACCATATTTGTGTATGTTATAAAGCTATCCAAGGGTTACATTTGTGTATAGATTTTCCTGATTGGTGGAACGAGTCCGGAGATATAAGCAATAATGTGTGCAGCGTGAACGTGAATGAAGCTGGCGCCTATTGTCATAGGAAAGGTCAGAGGTCAAGGCCAATTGGTTAGGCACCAGTACACATGTGACTCAATAATTGGTGAAAGTTTCGGAAAAATCCGTCCAGTAGTCTCAGAGGAGTTCTCCGGAAACGAACGCGGCGGCGGCGGAACCCGGTCAAAAACATACTATCGGCCAAAACGAAGTTTTGGCGGATACAATAAAATATTAAAATAATGTAATTATTTGAATCACTAAATCACTTTTTTTAATGTTTAACAGATGCAATTTATTTAATATATATATTTTTGCATGGGTTATATATTTATTGTATGATGACAGATGACGTCACGGGATAACGAATGTATAAACATACTCTTAAGATATGTTTCGTCGACTTTTATATACATTCTAATATAGATTTATTTACATTAAATTACATTTATTGTATACATTGCCTTACACCTTCGGCTTCTTCAGAGCCTTTAACTGAGAATTAGCAGAGTGACAGTAGGCACAAGCATTTACCACAGCGTAAAATGTGCAGTTTGTTGCATACGAACTTTCACTAATTAGCAGTTAAGTCTAGATCACGCCTGGGCAAAATTTGCTTTGTGGCAACTGCTGTCTGAATGTCATTAACAGATACGGTAAGGTTTGTATCGTCTTGCTTTGGTTTGTAGAACTTTGGCTGGTGGCGCCACTGTTCTACTTCTTTTACGGTTTCTGGTAAAGGTCGCCATCTTGTTTCCGGAAGTATCAGGGCTAGGACTCCAGCCAGGATGGATGCGATCCCAAATATAATGGCCGGCATCAAGTTGCTGTGTCTGACCTGTTTGAGCAGTATTACTCTTTTTGTACTCGAGCATGCGTTGAATTTAATGGTGAATTAACATTCACGATATTTTGAATAATTTTGCGTTTGTTCATTACTTGCTTTATGAAAGACACAAAGAGCTTTTATAAAAGACAAGCATGACATTTGTGTATACATTAGTTTTGTTGTAATATGAGCACACACATTTATAATACCAAACCTTACCAACATACGCGCAAATGGTGCAATAAACGTGGCCACCCTGGCAGCAAAGTGACCTCCACTTAGTCCTGTATTTCTGGAAGGTGGCAAATATCACATATACTGGAAGGTGGCAAATATCACATAGTATATAAGTAATTTTAAATATCAGATGATATAATTCAGGTAAGATGGCTTGTTATTATTTCTGAATACAGCAGTCATTTAACATTTTAACATGATTGCATTTTAAATTGCAAATATTTCCTAGGGTTTTGCGTTTGAGGATTAGTCTGGCCTTATGTTACGTTCCCTATTGTAATAACGTCCCCTATTGTAATAATTATTACATTATGGGTTACAAATAAGCTGTTTCTCATAACCCCTATTGTAATAACGTGCACTATTGTTAAAATTATTACAATAGGGGTTGTATTTGCAACCCCTATTGTTATAATATTTTTATTACATTTGGGGTTGCGGTTGCAATGGTTTTTGCACACCAGATTTGGTAGAAAAAAATGTGAATACTGTGATAACACACACAAATCGATACCTATAGACATGTTAATTGTAATTTATAATGTTATAAAATATCACCATCGGTTCATGAATATTATTATCCCTTGACCAAATTACATTTGTGATTTTAACAAACACTTACTGTTACAGTGATGAACAGTTAAATACTGTTGAGAGGGTTAGTGAATCGCCGCCTTTGCCCGTCAATTAAATTATTATTAATATAATATTATATTTTATATATAAATTTTACTATAATAAATGTTATATATCATATAAGTAATATCTCTAAAAAAAAGCCGGATAATATGACCGGATAATTTTTAGACAATTATTGTTTAAGCTGGAAATTATTCTTGATATTCATTTTATTAAGTAAGTAAGGCAGTAAGGCACGCTTACTGTTCATTTACAGAGTTCTATTACTATTAGCATGGCTCTGTTCCTTTTATTATTCCTATTACTATTAAATATACTTGAAATATTGTAGGTTAAACAATTGTTGATTATATATATATATATATACATATATATATATATACATATATATATATATATATATATATATATATATATATATATACAGTGATTGCTGTAATTTCTGTACTATTACTATATTACTTAAACCAACATGTGGTGGAAGTTAAAGGAGGCGAGAGGGACACTTATTGTTATCGAACTGGTGACACTGTAAAACGGATCGGTGTCTTCCGTCAGCTGTACATTACCCATACTTTCTCAGAAACGGCAGGAGATAGCATCGCCAAAATTTGTGCAAATATTGGTCTCATTACTCGCATATTCAACTAGTTAAAACTAGTACTTTTAACCTTTACGAATCTTCTTCTCGGAAAGCTTCAAGTCAGTTTTTCAATAAAGAAAATATAAAAAGGTCATATAGAGTAGTACTCCCTCAAATGTGTGGACTGATTCTGGTTGTTATCTGGATGTTGTGACTCAGCCCTTAGATAAAGTAACCCTGCATCAGACACAATACAATAGTCATCTTCTGCAAAAGTCCAATTTCTTTTGTATCGCACAAGCATACTTTTTTGTAGTCCTTGCTCATATTGTTCTGCTTCAATGATTTTTACCTAACTAGATGCTTTTGAACTTAGAAATGAGCCACAAAAGCCAATTTCTGCCGAATTGCTGCGGGTATCTTCTTCTCCGAAACCGTCAAAGCTAAGTTGACTCGAATGGTCGCGTCTCGGTAATGTTTGGTCATTAATTATTACTTTGTTAACAAATAACAATCTTCTGTCTGCAAAATGCTTCTGTACTAAAGCTAAATATTGAATTATAAACCCGGAGAATGACGTCCAAAATAATTATTCTTCTAATTACTTTCAATGGTTCCACTTGAATGATTAATAGATAAATTATTGAATCCGCCAAAATAAAGTTTTGCGGATACTATGTTTTTGACCGGGTTCCACCGCCACCGCCGCGTTCGTTTCCGGAGAACTCCTCTGAAACTTTTAGACTGATTTTTCCGAAACTTACACCAATTGTCGGATCACATGTTAACTGGTGCCTAACCAATTGGCGTTGATCTCTGACCTTTCCTCTTTCCAGTACATCCATCTGTGCGTCTGTTTTGACACATTAACCCACATATCTCGGGAACAGTTGGACCAATCAGGAAAACATTTTTGAGTAAATGTAGCCCTTGGATAGCTTTATAACATATACAAAAAAATGGTGGCGCCAACTGCAACCATGTTTGCACAGTGTCCATCTGTTTGTCTGCCTTGGGTTAAAATCACGCATATCTCTGCAGTGGTTTGAATTATTCACCTGATATTTGACATGTGTATACATCCTGGAGAGCTTTCTTGAATATATGACAAGTGGCGCCACCTACATTCACGTTCACGCTGCAGACATCCATGCTTGTATCTCCGTACTGGTTTGACGTGTCTTCTTGAAAATTTGCATGTGTTTATTAGATCTCACACAGCTCTTTATCATACAAGAAACTGGTGGCGCCACCTGCAACCATTTTTGCACAGCGTCCATCTATTCGTTTGACTTGGGCTAAAATCACTCATATCTCGGCAGTGGTTTGATTTATTCACCAGAAATTTGGCATGTGTGTACATCCTGGAATATATTACAGGTGGCGCCACCTACATTCACGTTCACCCTGTTGACATCCAAGCTTATATCTCCGGACTGGTTTGACGTATCTTCTTGAAAATTTGCATGTGTTTAGATCTCACATAGCTCTTTATCATAAAAGAAACTGGTGGCGCCACCTTAAATTATTTTTGCACAGCGTTCATCTGTTAGTTCGACTTGGGTTGAAATCACTCATATCTCGGCAGTGGTTTGACTTTTCCACCTGAAATTTTGCATGTGTATACATCTTGGATAGTTTCTCGTTCAATACAGGTGGTGCCACCTACAAACATGTTTACGTGGCAGACATCCATGCTAATATGTAACACATCTAACTCTATTTCCCCTTCACACTCAATCCATGCCTCATTTCACCCGTCCTACTCTGATTTTGGCGGATACACGTAGTCGCTTGTCGACTACCCGTATTCTAGTTGAAAGTTCAACGTAGTCAAATTACAAAAAAAGTGAGCTGTTTCGAGCTATTTATTTATAAAACCTGTGTCATAATATATAATATAAGTGTGTATATATATATATATATATATATATATATATATATATATATATATATATATATATATATATATATATATATATATATATAGCGTCGAGGGTTTTGTTTTGGGCAGCGTATGCTTCTCTGTTTATCTGTTTGTCTGTTAGCACGATAAAACAAAATGTCCTCAACGGAAATTGATGAAATTTTCACGATAGCTTGACGATGATAGTAGGAACAATTCATTAAATTTAGGGGGCGATCCATAGGTACATAACTGCGGAATGAGTTCTAGTGTTTTATGGGATCCATAGGATATTTGAATACGCAGGTGACGATATGACCATATTTGGGATGCGAGTCTTGACGTCACAGAGGACGATGACGTCACTAGTGGACGTTCCGTTTCCCAGAAAGGTGTCACTATATCAACGTACAGGGGGGGGGGGGGGGGGGGGGGATACGGTTACTAATTGTTCCTTGTTATATAGTCCTTGACCCTGTTGCAATAAAAACATAAATGACTTAAGTCAACCTATACATATATATATATATATTTATATATATATACAGAGAGAGAGAGAGAGAGAGACAGGCCGGGAAAGTTCAGCGGCTCAATGGTATATTCTAGACAATAGCGGCTCCTGCAGAAACTCGGATCGACAATCGATATATCAGAGGGAATAATTGATGGAGATTTATAAAACGTCACAATTATAATCAAGTGTTTGTGTCATTTGCTGTTTACACCGAGACATCGCAGGTGACGATATGGTCATATTTGGAATGTGAATCCTGGCGTCATAGAGGACAATGACGTCACTCCACGAGTACGTGCAGTTTCCCTTAAAGGTGTCAGTAGATTACGTACAGCATGAGGGCCACGATTGTTGTTCGTTTTGGCGCTGTTGTTATAACAGGGTAAATGACTTCAGCTGCCCCAACCCCCATGGGAGATGGGCCCAAAAACCCGACTTTGACAAGTTTCGAGGGCTTATTCCCTCAGAAGTAACGTGTAAGATTCCTTATGTATGGAATATGGAAGGTGTGTGGAGAGATTTCCTATAGACCTGCACGGCGGCATGCAATTTTTTTCTCTGTGTTGCTCCTGGGTACAATCCGGAAACTTAAAAAAATCGGCACACATAACGATCGTGAGGAATCTTACCTCCTTTATATCTCAATATGGGGACCGTTTAATGTACATTTTAATTACAGTTAATAACATCAATAATTGAGTGATTATTACATTAAGGAAATTTATTACAATAGGGGTTACTGGGACTCCACAACTCTTGTAATAACGTTGCCTATTGTAATAAAAATTTATGCAAGAAAAACTTAATGGATATTTTTGCAGTACATGGAGATACATTAAGAACAGTTATAATTTAAAGATATTTTAGCATTTGTTAATCAAGGAATTCTGGTATTTTAACACTTATTAAAACACCTTTAATAACGAAAATGACACATGTAATTAAGTGGTTATTACATTAAGGAACTTTATTACAATAGGGGTTACTGTGACCCCATCACTATTGTAATAACTAACACAATATTGTAATAAAATTTGTGCCAGGAAAATTTTATGGATATTTTTGCAGCACATGGAGATACATTAAGAACAGTTATAATTTACAGACATTTTAGCATTTGTAAACCATACAACTGTGGCATTTTAATAAATACTAAAACACTTTTTATACCGTAAATGACATAGGTAATTAAGTGGTTATTACATTAAAGAAATTTATTACAATAGGGGTTATTCGGATCACCACTATTGTAATAACGTTGCCTATTGTAATAATGATTGAAGCCAGAAAAATATTATTGATATTTTTTAGAAGATGGGTGATACTATATTAACAGTTATAATTTATAGACATATCGGTAGTAGCACACCTAACAACAGTTTCATGTAAGGAAATATTAAAATACCCTTTTTATATTGTAAATGAAATCAGTTATTGAATGGTTATTACAATAACGAACTTTATTACAATAGGGATTACTTGGGCACAACCACTATTGTAAAAACGTTGCCTATTGTAATAAAATAAACAATAATTGAGGAACTTACAGTTATTTGATTATGTTATGTTGATTATTAAGTGTAAACATATACTTTTTATCACGTGTCCAAACTGATGACATACAAAAAATGTCTTAATAATTGCCATTTTCAGACAATATAAAACAAAACAGTACAGTCATTAATTAATAATTATAATAATGTTGCCTGTTGTAATGAATGAAGGGTCAGTCACTATTATTTGTACTACATAAATGCAATTTTTACACAACCCCGTTTAAAATCAATATAATTAATAAATGATCATCAATTTAAAATACAATAATCATTTATATTGTTTAATTAAAAAACAAATCATAAAAACGTACCATTACAATATCGCCTTAAAATATGGATATACTTTGCTGAAAACAAATTATTTATATTATCACGATCAAAAGTATCGATATATACGTTGTTCCACTGGATTCACATTTTTTTTACCAGAGCTGGTTTGCAAAATCCATTGCAACCGCAACCCCTAATGTAATAAAAATGTTATTACAATAGGGGTTGCAAATACAACCCCTAATGTAATAATTATAACAGTAGTGCACGTTATTACAATAGGGGTTACAAGAAATAGCTCATTTGTAACCCCTAATGTAATAATTATTACAATAGGGGACGTTATTACAATAGGGCACGTAACACCTTAAAGTATCATCATTCCCACATAATACACATAATCGATAGCTCTTATCGTAATATGATCATTTTTTTTTCTTTTTTATCCAATAATGGTATACATTTACACAATTGTTAAATATAAATTACCTGATGTTTGTCGGATACAGTTCTGGTGTAATTGCAATGATGGCCAGAAACGAACCACCAACAGCGAACTTTCCAACTATACTCAGGAACACAGTCAAGGGCACCCTGGCCGGGCCAAGATCTACGAAACATTATAATTAAATATTTTTTAGAGCTTTGAGTTGAGGATTACTTTGGAACAGTTAGTACTATGTGCCGTGAATAAGACAAATGGTAATAATTCATAATGGTAATTATGTTAATAAAACTCATGTTTGATTATAAAAGTAAGAAATAAGAAGAAGAAAGAGGAGAAGGAGGAGAGAAATTTCAATAATAATAATTATATTAAATATTAATATTACTGAGAATAATAATTTGTTGTAAATATTTTTATGCTTACTGTTAAATTTACAACTGAAATCTCTCACATTTCGAAATAAGTGATAAACATGGAATATTAATCAAATATTTTCATGCTTAATAGAGATTATTGCAGCTTCAGAAATCGAAAGTTTTAAGTTTGTTGATGACACCGACTTTGTGATTTTTTTATGGTTAGAGATGGACAACGAGGTATCAGATTTACCCAATGTCTGGACGGTGGTAGCCAAAAGAGCAGCTCCGCAGAGAACATGAAATCCAAATAGAGTGCGCACTCTACCCAACCTGTCAACACAATATGAGTTTTCTTCATGTACTATGGCATTATACCCCCAACATGTTATAAAAGCTCGTCGACACCTGAAATAGAGATGCATCTCTTTTCTGTATTGGTTCTGTTACGTTTCGTTAAGTCTGTCACGGCATCATTTCAGTACATATGGTTATGAAAGAATTCATAAAATAGATACACGGCAGAACAGTTGTTTATAATCAAAGATGTGACGCTCACGAAATGCACACGCACGCAGAAATAGCATCTTATTTAACAGAAGAAAAATCTGAAACGATCACATTGACATGTTTTAGTTGTATCCAGCACAATTTGCCTAGGACCCCTTCAAAATGTCTACAAAACTTACTCACCTGTCCAGGAAATACCCACAGATATTGTAAGCTGGTATTTCAACCAACGCGTACAAGAAAAAATTGAGATATCGATTACCGACCAGTGACGTAACAGTCATGTTGAGTCCCATATATACGATACAGTTGACGAACCTATAAATATGTCTTTATTTTACATTACACCATGCAGAGGTTAGCGTGAGACTAAACATCTTGGTAGTGTTGTTTTAAATACCTTGAGGGGCTCTAGATTTAAGTAAGTTTTTACTTTTGTTAACTGACATTTCAAACTTGCGCCCGCCAATTTATATATATACATATAAACATATTAAACATAAACATATTATTGATCAGTGGAAATAGGTTAATGTTCTGAACAATCGGGTAAATAGTCCAATATATTCACATGATAAAATATCAAATCATCCACTCTACTCTTGTCTTTTTGTTGGGCCCTTGGTAATGAATAAATATGAAGATTCAAAATCTTACCATATAAAAATATTTACAGTTGTAAAGAGTCTTATTGAAGGTGAAGTAATGAACACCCTGAGCCTGTTTTTGATAGACTCTGACGAAACCTGTTTCCGTTTTCGTAACAGTTTTCCGAGACAGCCGACATCTTTAGAAACAACGGCAGGGTCTAAATGATTAAGGAAGGAAAATATATGGAATTTTTAATGTTTGATTTGAGAAGGTTCCGCAACAGGTTTTAAATATAACTTTTACTATTACTATATATATATATATATATATATATATATATTTATATTTATATGTATATTTATATGTGTATATATAATTGAAGAGTTTAAGTAAAACTTTATATATATTTTTAATACAATTTAAATTTATAATTTAATATTTGTATAGAAAATGAAGTTAATTGATGATTTTTTAATGGAAACTTTATATATATTTTCAACTAACTATTTAAATTTATAATTTAATATTTGTATAGAAAATGAAGTTAATTACATTATTTAACAGGGTTATAAAGTCAACTGACTTAACGAAAAAAAATTGTGAAACAACATTTATATATCTGCTGTTTTTCTAGAATAAAAACAATCTAGACTGACAACAGAAGAGCAAAACAAGTGCCTAGTACAAGACTAGTACTCTATGGTACTAACAATCGTCTCCTCCCTGGGTGAACAGGACTTCCGGTAGCTTAATCTTGTTTATTTTTTCAGCTGTCCTTAAAATATCTTCAGCCTCCTGTACTTTTCCATTGGCCAGTAACCAGGGTACACTCTCGTTAACAAACCTGTATTTGTAACCGATTTTGTTAAATATACTCAAAAACACAGTCTTTATACAAACCTTGTTCGTGTACTGATATGTATACAGTATAAAAGAATCACTGTTGCCATTTTCATTGAACGTCTCGAGCCAGAATTAGGGATTCTATATCATAAGATATGTATAGTTGTACTTATTCTTAGTTTGCATTCGCAATGTGTGTGTCGGGGGGGGGGGGTTCGCGGCGGGAAGTGCAACCCCCTCCCCCCCCCCCCCCCGACACACACACACAAAGGCTAATGTGAAGGAGTATATTACATGTAAATCCTCATCCCATAGAAATGAGAGGGGTGTTATCAGTTGAGAACGCAGAGCATATTTCTTCACTTTACATTGGGTTGGTAAGCCTAACTTGAGTCATAGAGGGAGTGTAATGCAACAGTCATACATCGTGTTGCACTGATATCTTGGTACACAGCCGATAACCTAACCTTTAAGCAACTTAAGAGATGATTTATCACAAAAGAATAAATGTGAAACTAGAATACGGGTAGTCGACAAGCGACTACGTGTATCCGCCTAAATCAGAGTGGAACTGGTGAAGTGAGGCATGGATTGAGTGGCAAGGGGAAATAGAGTGAAGTGTTGCATATTAGCATGGATGTCTGCAGCCAAATTGTGTATGTAGGTTCCCCTACCACAAAATCCAGAAAGCCGTCCAAGTTGTATACATATGTAAAATTTAAGGCAGATAAGTCAAACCACTACATGTATATGAGTAATTTTAGCCTGTGACAGACAAACAGATGGAGCAGGTGGCGCCACCAGTTTTGCGTATGATAAAGAGCTATGTGAGATCTATACACATGCAAAATTTTGGTCCAATCGGTCAAACGGTTCCCGAGATATGAGCTTGTATGTCTGCAGCGTAAACGTGAATGTAGGTGGCGCCACCTGTCATAAAATCAGGAAAGCTATCCAGGATGTATACGCATGCCGAATTTCAGGTGAATTGGTCAAGTCACTGCAGAGATATGAGTAATTTTAACCCATGGCAGACGAAAAGATGGACACTGTGCAAACATGGTTGCAGGTGGCGCCACCATTTTTTGTGTATGTTATAAAGCTCTCCAAGGGCTACATTTGTGCAAAACAAATTTACTGATCGGTCAAACGGTTCCCGAGATATGTGGATTTATGTGTGGAAACAGACGCACAAACGGACGCAGCGCGCAGAGGAAAGGTCAGAGGTCAAAACAAAATCGGGGCGCAGCAGTTCTCATGTGACCCGAACATAATCCCGGGTTTCGTAAAATTCCGCCCAGCGGTTACGGAGAAGTTCTCCGGACACCTACGCGGCGGCGGCGGCGGTGGACTGAAAACATAGTATCCGCAAAACTCTGTTTTGGCGGACACAGTGACACAGCAGACTGAAAATCTGTCCACATGGTAATGAGGATGTCCTGTACCAAGTAAAGCAAAATGTGGAAGAGCGCTGTATCAGTTGTGATACAACTTAATTTTAAACCCCATACATTTATTTATTGTGTGTTCGGTCATGTAGTGTTTTATTACAGTCATTTACCATACAGCTGGTTTCCAGTTTTACGATATATTAAACCGTTACAGGGACATAATCAGGAGCTAAATTATGCCTATTCTTTCACACTATCAGTTCAGTTTTGCTTTATACAAAAGTCTCCCCCCCCCCCCCCCCCCAAAAAAAAAAAAAACTATCCCAGCACATGGTCTCACTTCCTCGTATATGGCTGTTTAACAACATGTTATGGCTCTGCGAGTTGGTAAACAGTCTGTTTACCATAACAAGACCGCGTGACCGGAGATCAGATTAAGATGGGCGACACGCGGTGTTTCAGCCAGCAGAAACATGCAATATATTTTTGGGCCGAGCCAGACCTGGCAGCTCCTGATTGACACGTGTTTTGGCTCAGCGATGCACACTGCCTAACGCGCCGTGTTTATGATGACACCTGTCATCGCGCCCGGTCCACTGTTTTTAACATTTGTTTACAGGAGGAAGCAAACAGTTTCACGGCAATATTTAGGCAGGTACAGATACAAATTGCCAATTACAAGTACAGATACCTGGTACTTGACCTAGCCGGATGTTGTGTTAATAGATGACTATACCCTTCTCCTCGTATGACTGATAGGTCTCACACGTCTCTCTCTTGCACAGAGGTATTGCCACAATTTGTTCAGCAAGTGCAAATACAACGCCATACCTAACAATTTACTTTTTCCAGAAAGGTTAAGAGAAAACTCAGGTCTTTACTCTACTGGTCCGATCCCTTACGTTCACAGTTTCATCATTTTTGGTTCATAAGCTAACGTGTAAGGGACACGTGCATTGACTAGTTACAAACAATAATAAAGAGAAATGAAGAGAGCCTGTGTATTCGCCAAGACACATGAACTAAGTGACGGACGGAATGTCTCCTGGCCCATAAAATAACTGACATCATTTATGCCAAAGCATCCCCCCACTTCAAGGAAACAATCCAAGAACTATGGATAGATTTCTTTCCAATACATCAAACCACTCCTGAGATATCTGCATTGATGTAAAATATTCAAATTATATTTTTACGAGTCAGCCTTCTCAGATGTTTGGACAAGCAAAGTTTCAGGCTTATATGTCAAAATACTCCTGCGATTTGTGT
This sequence comes from Sipunculus nudus, assembly GCA_026874595.1. Lineage (NCBI taxonomy): Eukaryota > Metazoa > Annelida > Sipuncula > Golfingiida > Sipunculidae > Sipunculus > Sipunculus nudus. Next base: position 66,320,286 of record CM049308.1, on the reverse strand, counting down.
AATTAGGTGAAAACAGAAGCCCGAAATGGCGCTTTATAAAACCCAACTAAAATATAAACGGTCACGTCTGCACAAGATATGAGATACATATTGAGTTTATGCTTAGTCTTTTACTCACCGATAAAATGTTACCGTGATGCATAGCGGAATGGAGAGTGTCATCTGTAGATGACGCCAGTTCCGCAGTAAATAGACGATCGGTGTCAGCAACATCAAGCCGATGCCCCATGACGTTCCCATGATCACACTAGCAATAGTTTTTTGTTTCAAGGAAAAGTGCTCGATAGTAAGCACAAAAGCACTGCCCGCCATTCCCTGAAAATAACATTATAACTTACCATGATTCACATAAACCAAGAGCAATTTACAAATTACAAATTCCATAGAAACTGTATGATATGATATCTTAAAAAAAACTTCACCCACAAATACCGCAGGGTACGGGAATTATAGCTATGGCCAGGGACGTCGATACGAACAACGGACCTTCGTTGGCCGAAAAATTTAATTTAACCGGAACCCGCCATGCAACACTCCTGTCAGCCCGCCCCGTAATTTAAGAATACAATTAAGTCCGCCCCACCCCGCACTTACTATGTCTCTTTCAGCCCGCACCCACCCTGCAAAATTGTCTTTCAGTCATTGCGAATTAATTTGGAGAAACATACACTTATATATTATTAGCCTTCCAAATAATGTGGATGAACTTATTGGTCAGGCAATTAAAACCTATCACGAAAGGATACTATTAACATTGGTTTATACGATGTTAGAATGTCTGTACATAATTAAAAAAAATGGAAAATCTGATGGAAGATCTCTTCTTCAGTCTGACTATGTCCTAAGAGGAATGCACCGTTTGTATGTATGTATGTATGTATATATATATATATATATTTTTTTTCATTTTATGATATTACATGGAAATGTCCCAGCTGATATGAATACTCACGTAATTATTCCTAAACCAAAACACCCAAAAGGTGATCAAACCTGTAGTGATAATTATAGGGGTATTTAATTGACGAGCTTATTCAGTTAATTACTTGATACTGTTATTATTTAGAAAATTGTGGATAAACTTGGCACTTCTCCAATGCAATATGCTTTTAAGAAAGGGCACTCGACTAACTTGTGCACAGTAGTCCTGAGGGAGATTTTTACGCATTACATATGGAACGGGTCATCAGTATACAGTTTTTTTGTTGATGCGTAATGGACATTTGACATTCGTAAGTAGTTCCTTTTACTCGTGAAACGCTATCAGCTTACGCTTTTAAACTTATGCAGTATGTTGCAAATGACCTTGTCATTTGTTTTATAAAAAAGAAAACATTTAACAGCAATTGGTGTTCTAGGAGGCAGTTTACGATATTAGAAAGTCAGCTGCGCGACCATGGTGTAAAGCGCGACAAAGAAATATTCAAATCATAAAGAGACATCTGATGATATTATAACAACATCCATAAATACAGATTTACTTTCAGAGCTGAAAAAAAATGCAAAGATGGAATATCTACCTCCTATTTGACCTACGATGGTGTTAAAATGCTTATTTATTTATTATCTACTTACTTTGTAATAACTATAGTCTGAACCCTTTTCCCTTTCTTCTGTATAATTTCATTCATTTCAGGTTTCAATTAATTTCATATAAGACTGTATTTCAGTGTACGATTAAAGATTATATATATATATATATATATATATATATATATAAAGATTATATATATATTTCTGTAGACTAATTCTATAGAATTTTTTTCCGAGCTTTCAAGGCGCACATGATTCTTTATAACGTGTTTAGATGGAACGGGTAGAGAGGTGTTGTTACATATCAGAGAAATAATGTATGGAGTCCATGGTGCAAGAAATATTTTGCACAAATATGAAAGATAAGTGGAATTTTCAGATATAAGATAAGGACAATATATTTCTTCAGTGGTGAGATAAACGTGGCGGCTATTTTTTATTACAATAGTGACCGTTATTACAATAGTGCTTGCTCGACACTGTCACTATTGTAATAACGTTCACTATTGTAATAAATTTCGTTATAGGTATAATTAATTAAGAATGGATTACACGTTTAGAATACTATTACTCCCCAGCATATCACACTTGAACACAAATATGAAAAGATTGTGGCATTTCAAGATGAACTACGAGGGAAATTATTTCTTCAGTTGTGAGATAAAAGTGCGGCTTTTTTTTATTACAATAGTGACCGTTATTACAATAGTGGTTGCTCGAAACGGTCACTATTGTAATAAGGTTTACTATTGTAATAAATTTCGTATTAGGTATAATTAATTAGGTAGGATTGATTACAACATTTGGAATACTATAATTCCCTAGCATTTTACACTTTAACACAAATATAAAAAGACTGTGGCATTTCAAGATAAACTACGCGGGAAGTTATTTCTTCAGTTGTGAGATAAAAGTGGCCGCTATTTTTTATTACAATAGTGACCGTTATTACGATAGTAGTTGCTCGAAGCGGTCACTATTGTAATAACGTTCACTATTTTAATAAATTTCGTTATAGGTATAATTAATTAAGTAAGGATGGATAACAACGTTTCGAATACTATAATTCTCCAGCATTTTACACTTAAACACAAATATGAAAAGATGGTGGCATTTCAAGATGAACTACGAGGGAAATTAATTCTTCAGTTGTGAGATAAAAGTGGCAGCTATTTTTTATTACAATAGTGACCGTTAGTGACCGTGTCGAGCAACCACTATTGTATTAACGTTCACTATTGTAATAAATTTCTTTATAGGTATAATTAATTGAGTAAGGATGAATTTAAAAGTTCAGAATACTTTAATTCCCCAGCATATCACACTTGAACACAAATATGAAAAGATGGTGGCATTTTAAGATGAACTACGAAGGAAATATTCTTCAGTTCTGAGATAAAAGTGGCGGCCATTTTTCATTACAATAGTGACCGTTATTACAATAGTGGTTGCTCGACACGGTCACTATTGTAATAACGTTCACTATTGTAATTATTTTCGTAATTGCTTTAATTAATGATGTAAGTGTGGATTATACAGTTTGGAATACTACAATTCTGCAGCATTTTAGAATTGAACTCAAATTTAAGACAATGGTGCCATTTCAAGATGGACGACGATAGAATTATTTCTTCAATGGTGAAATGAATGTTGCTGATAGTTTTTATTACAATAGTGACCGTTATTACAATAGTGGTTTCTCGACACGGTCACTAATGTAATAAAGTTCACTAGAATTATAACATATGAAATGCAAACTGATGCGTTTTTGGGGAGAGAGGTATGAATTGTGTGGATTTTTTCCGGAAATGTCATTCATTTGGAAGAATCTCGACAAATCTAGGCAAATTTTCCGCCTGCAATATCAACCACTTTTGTAATAAAAAATTATAACGATAGTGACCGTTATTACAATAGTGGTTGGCAAAACTGGCCCTTACCAACCACTATTGTAATAATTATTACAATAGTAAACGTTATTACAATAGTGGTTGCAACAGTGCACTCACCTGCATTACAATTCCGTCAAACAACAAGAAAGTTGCGTAAAACGAGAAACTGGGAGCGAATGCCAGAATGATGCCCACGGCCACTTTTGCATAAAGACATCCCAAAAATGCCGGCTTCCTCCCATACAGGTCGGACAAAATGCTTATGAGCGGAGCTCCGATAGTTGCTCCTACACCATTCAACATCATCCCGAATTCAGCCAAGCCATCTCTGTCACAAACTAGGCCAAACTGAAAAGTAAACGTGCATTAAAAGGAAGGGAAAAAAGGGCATATAATTTGTAGTCATTGTTTAGGATTCGGCATAATTCTTTCTGCAAGTATGTGGAAAATTGGATCAACATTATTTTAAACTATTCCCTTATCTGCATCTTGTTTTAGAATGGTACTGAATTAAACACACATCGGAAATATCTCGTTTTTTAATGATTTGATGATAAAACAATTTCCTTGAAATCATAAATAAAAGATAGGAGTGGAACTGATATTTTCTGATCTTTTGGGCAGATTATATCCTCAAAAATAGAATTTGTAAAGTAAAATACCTCCGTGACTACTGTAGAATCGTACCCTGCCTCGGGATCGTACCAGTAGCCGTCGGTACAGGCCTGTGTGCCGTTACCACTGTTGTAGTCTACGTACATTTGGCACCGAGACAAAGTCCATTTCCCGTTCCGGTATTCGTGGGGTATGCTGTTGTTCAGTGTCGCATTAACGGAAAGGCGGCAACGATGAGGGGGCGTATCCCCTGAAGACAGCGCGATACGTGTTATTATATCACAATAATGGCGGTAAATTCAACAGTGTTTGACTAGGTGGGGTCAATTATTTGTCCTGTACCATGACTGAGCCTCGTCTCCGAAAGGAATATCAACTGGTGACCACGAAAATATAAATATAAATAATCTACACACATATTGATAGGCCTACATGCGTGTGAACTATTTTCCCAACCTTCATACAGTAGCTTGTGAGTATGAAAATTGGAAGTTACTGTGAACCTTCACAGTTTCTTTTCTGTATATCACATAACCCTTCTGTATAACACACTGCCCTTATTAAGCAATGCATAGATGTTCTTACACCGTTGATTAAATTCATTATAAATGTCTCGCTATCGGCAGGTACAGTCCCTCAGTTTAAAGAGGCTGTTGTGATCCCACTTTTGAAGATCCAAATGACCTTAAACATCATAGGCCAGTTTCAAACCTTCCCTTCGTTCCTAAAATCCTTAAGAACACTGTTTTCAAGAAGTTACAATGTCATCTTTATGAAAATAGCTTAATGGAAATACATCAGCCCGGATATAGAAGGCAGCAAAGCACAGAGACTGCCGCACTGAGTGGCATGGATGGTGTGTTTCTCTCCCAGCATTGTTGGACCTCAGTACAGCGTTTACAGGTGACGCGGGTTGTCGTAGGTCCTGTCGTAGGCTGTCGCCAGGTGACGCGGGCTTTAGTTACTTGAAACAAGGCCCATCCAGCCCCTCACATAGCACATGGTAGAGAATCGTCGAAGCTTGTCGCAGGTGGACGTAGCGAGAATTCTGGTGTCGTAGGTTGTCGCCAATGTGGTCGTAGGTTGTCGTAGATGTGGTCGTAGGTTGTCGTAAGTGATTGTCCTTTGTTGCGGCGACAGTCGCCAACCATTTATAGCTTGTCGTAGACTTGTCGTAGTGGAGGTCCCGTCGCCTGTTTTCGGCGACAATGAGGCAAAAGCCTGGTCGCCTGTAGTTGCCTGTAGAGTCGCCTAAGTGGGACAGCCCCATAAGACAGACTACGTCACGCCGCTGCTCAAACAGCCCCATTGGCATCACATCAATTTGATGTAAATTTATCGACATTTTGATGGGTCACTTCCTTCATATTTGTCTGAAAAATTAATAACCTATCGGCCTATGCGTACAGTGAGTACCAAGGTGTAATATGAAAGTCGTCGAACGTTCTTTCCGTTTCATAGCCCTAAATGTCTGTAGTTCACTTCCTAATACAGTTAGAAAATCTCCGACTCTTATATCATTTAAAACTTATTTAAAAAATGATAAAAAACTAATTTAAAAACATATCTCTTTCGGCAAGCTTTTGTTAATAAATATGCATCATTCTTTTTCTTGGGTCAGGGAGTAGATTTCCATGAAATTGTATGTCTGTGTGTATATGTAAATTGCGTTGTGAGTCGGAATATTGAAGGATAAGCGCTATATAAATACTTTATATTAGTATTAGTATTATTATTATTATTATTATTATTTTTATATCCGCTTGTCTATTCCTGTGGTATGTGAATGACTGATACTTGATACATCTTTACAATACGCAAGGATGATACTCGGCAATCTAACAGGAGCATGTCTCCACAGGCAAGTACCTACCAAAAATTATCTGATTCAAAGAGACCTATCCACAAACCAGGCATATTTTAATATCTGTAGTATGGTGTTTTCTCATTTAAACAGTATGGTGTTGGTCAGTATATCGTTTGCCTACTGTTAGCGTGAGACAATAGCGTGAGATAATACACATATTGTTGCTAACGTAAATATACCTTTCACATTTTTAATAAATTATTTTATCATACTAATGTACTTTAATTAGTTAAGTTAATTAGGAAGACCTTAATACTCGACAAATCAGGGGCAGAGATTTATAATATTAAAATATTTACCAATAAACATCAGTGACATCAAGGCCCAGGGAAACGCCACTCCATAGCCAAAACACATAGGAAAGCATGCTTGCATGTGCCATCGACTTAATTTGCCAAGAAGTGCCACTGCCTGGTCAGCGGACAGTTGCTCCTCCATTCTTCCGATCATTTGCTTCGGATGACACCAGTTTCGCATCCAGTAATGAATGATTTTATCAAACTCTGTTAGTTATATCATTACGGTCGAGTTAGCTTTTTCTAATTAATTTGTCTGTGTCTAATTTCCAGCAAACATGGAATCACGCAACTGCGGTCACATTAGCATGCAAGGTAAGAGCCAAGCGGGGAGGGCGGTTATCCCAACTTTGATACAAGTTATTGGGGTGGCGGATCCCCCTTTATCACAATGGTACCGACCATTATCAAACCCCGATATTGGTGTATTAATGGACACATCTTCATGTTAAGAACATTCAGTGTTATACACAATTGAGCATAAATTGCATGTTTTATTTCGGAAGTTGTATTTGGCTTGGGGTATGTTGTCACGGCCTTAATTTTGTCTCATCCCAGCTGATATAGAGGAAAAGGAAATAAAATATTAGACTCTGAAAAAAGTGTTTCAATATGCTTGAAGACTTACTATATTTCTGAACAGTTTTGCATTTTTCTCTGCTTTAATACTTGCTCCATCAGCGATTATGAAAATGATTGCGTACTAGTTAACTCTCGTTAAGTAACTCGTGCGAGACATGCTTACATTTATTCGAAATACAACAAACATGCAAAGAGATTTACCAATAACGGAAGTTTTCTCCTACATCGCAGGTGTTGTTAGAAAGTATACGACATGCCTGGTTTATTTCTTGTGACAGCGTTCAAGCAGGCCATGAAGCGTCAAATGACGAAAGCGCCTAACAATGCGGTCCTCGTTTAAGGATGTAAAGGCACTCTAACATCAAGTACACTGGTCATACTCTCTGATGTTAGAGGGCCAAAATTTAACTAGGGTGAAGGCTTTATAATGATTTTCACCTGTGGATTTTGGTGGAATCTACAAAATTATAACTTCTATCCAGTACACGCCTATCCCTCTCTACTGGCGGTCCTTGTCTATTCATGTTTACTTTGCCGGAAGGGGGGGGGGGGGGCGGCTACGGTTTCAAACGTGTGAACAGTCCAGCTCGAACGCCATATTTCCTTTGTTAAGCTTTACTGGATGGTTTTACATTCAAGTTAGCTGGCTGCAGGGATTGTGTTATTATTTTGTAAGCATGCTTGAGACAAACGTGTCCGTGTTTATGGAACATTGAAATCAGAATAAAGGAAGAGCATATCTCAATTTTCCAATTTGACTTTTTTCGTTGATTGTTCACCATGCATGGAAGTGATCACTGATTATGTTTTCAAATATAACACCTGTTCGAGTGAATATTATACATATATAAGGAAATAGATGTATGAATTCAGGGTGGGGTGTTAAATACTGACATTTTGTGTAATGTTTTATACTATTTTAATGTATTAAACCTTTCTTTTTCTTCGATGATAATGCGATGTAGAAGCAGGGAACCCCTAAAACACTAGTGATGGCCATCTCTTTATGATAAAGCAGGGGACCCCAAACACAGATGAAAGATGTCTCCTTTTTCATAATGCTGGGAACCCCCAAAACACGGACGAGAAGCACCTCTTCCGTGATAAAGCAGAAAAAAAACTTAAAACAGGGGTGATAACGACCTTTGCGTTAAATCGTCCAGATAAAAAAAAATGTTTAGGAGGTCAGAACGACATAGCAGACATTATATACAGGGATTTTTTTTTACCTGTGAAATTCTTGCTAGGCCCTTATTACACTGTCGATCGATATTGACTACTGATCATGAAAGACACAGCTGTTATTATAATTATATTCTGTACACAAACTTTTTACAGTCTAATCTACGCAATGACAAATCATTCAATTATCGCTAGATATATAAAAAGACACAGATACGCATCCGGGTAAATGAATAACCAACAGACATTCCTATAATGTAGTCTGAATATGTCTAGGACTGGACTGTTTGGGGCCAATTTATAATCTGATAGTCTATGTTGCCCCGTCACAGTTCAGCACCAGATTCCCACTGGAAGGCTTGAACTCCGAAGATAGGCCAACACGTGACGAAAAGCATGGTATAGGCTCACGCTTTTTACCCCAATTGTTTAAGCTTTAGTCTTTAATTGAATTACCCCACTGCCGTAATTTATGTAAACTATTGGGGCTAACTAACACCTTACCTGCCATGAAATTATCGTTTATATAACAAATATCTATATGAAGCAGGTTCATGCAACAGGTCAATCCTCCCACCGCCAGAAAATGTAAATGGCCAGAGAGAAGACCGAATCGGCAAGTCCTTCAGACTTTTTAATAAAATCAGGTTAATTTATACAGAAAAGAATACATCTTCTTTTGTAACCGACGTTAACTCTTGTTTTTATGCCCCCGCCACAAAGTGGCCGGGGCATATAGTTTTACCCATGTCCGTCATTCCGTCATTCCGTCATTCTGTCATTCCGTCATTCCGAAATGAAACGGTTGTACGGATTTTTTTTCGCAATGCCTGCAGATACTGGCCTGATTTTTGGTGTGTGGGCAGATAATGACCAGTTACAGATCGAGTTCGCGTTTCGTCCGGGTTGACCTACTTTTGACCATTTTACGGCTCCTTAACTTAGAAAATTTCATGAAAAATAGAAATTTTCATGACAAATACACATGTACGGACTTTTTTTCGCAATGCCTGCAGATATTGGCCTGATTTTTGGTGTGTGGGTAGATAATGACCAGTTACAGACCGAGTTCGCGTTTCGTCCGAGTTGACCTACTTTTGACCATTTTACGGCTCCTTAACTTAGAAAATTTCATGAAAAATAGAAATTTTCATGACAAATACACATGTACGGACTTTTTTTCGCAATGCCTGCAGATATTGGCCAGATTTTTGGTGTGTGGGCAGATAATGACCAGTTACAGTTTGAGTTCGCGTTTCGTCCGGGTTGACCTACTTTTGACCATTTTACGGCTCCTTAACTTAGAAAATTTCATGAAAAATAGAAATTTTCATGACAAATACACATGTACGGACTTTTTTTCGCAATGCCTGCAGATATTGGCCTGATTTTTGGTGTGTGGGTAGATAATGACCAATTACAGACCGAGTTCGCGTTTCGTCCGAGTTGACCTACTTTTGACCATTTTACGGCTCCTTAACTTAGAAAATTTCATGAAAAATAGAAATTTTCATGACAAATACACATGTACGGACTTTTTTTCGCAATGCCTGCAGATATTGGCCAGATTTTTGGTGTGTGGGCAGATAATGACCAGTTACAGTTTGAGTTCGCGTTTCGTCCGGGTTGACCAACTTTTGACCATTTTACGGCTCCTTAACTTAGAAAATTTCATGAAAAATAGAAATTTTCATGACAAATACACATGTACGGACTTTTTTTCGCAATGCCTGCAGATATTGGCCTGATTTTTGGTGTGTGGGTAGATAATGACCAGTTACAGATCGAGTTCGCGTTTCGTCCGAGTCGACCTACTTTTGACTATTTTACGGCTCCTTAACTTAGAAAATTTCATGAAAAATAGAAATTTTCATGACAAATACACATGTACGGACTTTTTTTCGCAATGCCTGCAGATATTGGCCTGATTTTTGGTGTGTGGGCAGATAATGACCAGTTACAGATAGAGTTCGCGTTTCGTCCAGGTTGACCTATTTTGACCGTTTTACAGCTCCTTAACTTAGAAAATTTCATCGAAAATAGAAATTTCCATGACAAATACACATGTACGGACTTTTTATCGCAATGCCTGCAGATATTGGCCTGATTTTTGGTGTGTGGGCAGATAATGACCAGTTACAGATCGAGTTTGTGTTTTGTCCCGGTTGACCTACTTTTGACCGTTTTATAGCTCCTTAATATAGAAAATTTCATGAAAAATATTAATTTTCATGACAAATGTACATGTACAGCCATTTTAAGCCCTCAGCTCATAGGCTCATGGGCTATTGTCGTCATCCAAGCTGTCCGTCTGTCCGTCCGTCCATCTGTCTGTCCGGTGTCCGTCAGTCCGTCTGTTCCGTGTCTGTTAACTTTTACCTTGTGAGCTGGATATCTCTAAAAGGATTCACCGTTGGAATTTTATTTCATCAGTGAAGATGTATATCGATAAAATCTCGGCCAAGTTCGAAGATGGGTGACCTTGACCCATTTTTCTACATTTTACAGCTGATTATAGAAAAACACTTAGAGGCTTATAACTCAGGAACCATTGTGTGGATTTTCACAAAACTTACTATGATCATTGGGTCTGATGGTCTGTACGTGCTGCACAAATTTGGTGGCGCCACCTGCAATTTCTGATTTTTACGCCCCCGCCACAACGTGGCCGGGGCATATAGTTTTACCCATGTCCGTCATTCCGTCATTCCGTCATTCCGAAATCAAACAGTTGTACGGACTTTTTTTCGCAATGCCTGCAGATATTGGCCTAATTTTTGGTGTGTGGGCAGATATAGACCAGTTACAGATCGAGTTCGCGTTTCATCCCCGTTGACCTACTTTTGACCGTTTTACGGCTCCTAAACTTAGAAAATTTCATGAAAAATAGAAATATTCATGACAGATACACATGTACGGACTTTTTTTTGCAATGCCTGCAGATATTGGCCTGATTTTTGGTGTGTGGGCAGATAATGACCAGTTACAGATCGAGTTTGCGTTTCGTCCTGGTTGATCTACTTTTGACCGTTTTACGGCTCCTGAACATAGAAAATTTCATGAAAAATATGAAATTTCATGACAAATACACATGTACGGACTTTTTTTCGCAGTGCCTGCAGATATTGGCCTGATTTTTGGTGTGTGGACAGATATAGACCAGTTACAGATCAGGTTCGCATTTCGTCCTGGTTGACCTACTTTTGACCGTTGTACAAACATAGAAAATTTCATGAAAAATAGAAATATTCATGAAAGATACACATGTACAGACTTTTTTTCGCAATGCCTGCAGATATTGGCCTGATTTTTGGTGTGTGGGCAGATATAGACCTGTTACAGATCGAGTTCGCGTTTCGTCCTGGTTGACCTACTTTTGACCGTTTTACGGCTCCTGAACATAGAAAATTTCATGAAAAATATGAAATATCATGACAAATACACATGTACGGACTTTTTTTCGCAATGCCTGCAGATATTGGCCTGATTTTTGGTGTTTGGCCAGATATTGACCAGTTACAGATCAAGTTCACGTTTTGTCCCAGTTGACCTATTTTTAACCGTTTGACGGTGCTCTAACAAAGAAAATTTCATAAAAAGGTGCATATGTATTGACTTTTTTTCACAGTGCCTGCAGATACGGGCCTGATTTTTGGTGTGTAGGCAGATAATGACCAGTTACAGATCGAGTTCTTGTTTTCTCTCACTTGACCTACTTTTGACCATTTGACTGCTCCTGAACATAGAAAGTTTCATGAAAAATATAAATTTTCATAACAAATGCATATGTACTTACTTTTTTTCCTCAATGCCTGCAGATACCACCCTGATTTTTTATGTGTGGGCAGATAATGACAGTTACAGATCGAGTTCGCGTTTCATCCCGGTTGACCTACTTTTGATTGTTTTACGGCTCCTAAACATAGAAAATTTCATGAAAGACAGAAATTTTTATGGAAAATGCACATGTATGGACTTTTTTCACAATGCCTGCATATACTGGCATGATTTTTGGTGTGTTGCTTGATAATGACCCGTTACAGATCGAGTTTGCATTTTGCCCTTGTTGACCTACTTTTGACCATACGACACCTCCTGAACTTAAAAAAAATTTTCAAAATTTTACAAATGTTTCTAATTTGCCCAAGGCGGGGCATTCGTGTCGTTCCGACACATCTAGTTTGTCTTTTGTGTTATTATTCCAATATGTAAATGTCACAGTTTTATTTCATCTTGCGGAATCAGGCGGTGTATGATTTCAGCCTCTGGCCGCTGCAACGGCCATAATGAGACAGATCGTTTCCCATGCGAGCCCGAAGAACAGGCGAGTATGACTTTTCAAGGAGTTTAGTTTTCAATCGGACCTGAAGCCATGCTAATATCACACCACGGAGGATGTGACTATCAAGGTTCTTTTACAGTCGGTCAAAATAATAGGCAGACAGGAGATTACTCACACGCAATTTATACTCCACATATAATAAAAGACAGTTGTTAATAACAAGAAAGTATAATAACAAATATATGTGTACTTACAGATCACTGGGGGTGTGAACATCACAAGTAATATTAAGAAAGACTTAATAAAGACCAACCCAAGTCCTCAGCTGAATCACGTCACGTGACTCTTCACAGACTAGTCCACAGTTCTAGCGTAATCCCTTTGTAAAAAGTAAACTCCGAATCATTGATTCGCACTTTGTTCATCTCTAGCGGAAAGCCTTCACCGCAGAACATGTGTTACCAGTCCGTGGATATAAATCAAGCGTTAATCAACAAATGTCCTGTGTTAGAGCTCTCTGTCTATGGCTCTCTCTATCTTAGCTGCACTCAACTACCACTCTCCGGCTATCGAATAGCGAGTAAACTCTTACTATAGTCCAGCGGTTAAGCTCCCTTATTTAGAGGAATTGTGCAAAAAAAAATGAAATAAGCATAACAGTTGGCAAAAGTATTCTTTGTAGCATATTTATGAATTTCAGATATAGGGCCAAGCTATAATTTAACTTGGCCAAAATGAAAGATGGCGGCCACATCTTGGCCGCCAGATTAGGAAATGTCTATAATTTGAGTTATAATGTCCCGAGAATTCATTGCAAGTACTCTAATACTATATTTTTCCTAAGAAATTTTTGAGGTTCCAAACGACTTCAGGTGGCCATTAGCTAGCTTATATCAGGAATTTGTTAATGTTCCCATTAGTCTAGTGGTTAAGCTGCATCTTGAGAGGAATTGTGCAAAACATGAAAGAAGAATGAAGCTTTGCATAATAATTTTCCAGACCATACTCTATATGTTCAGAAATGGGGCCGAGCGGAATTTACCATATCTTGTAAAAATCCAAGATACGGCCAAGATGGCAACCGAAATTTAAAATCCAAATACAGCCGGTTATATTTGTCCTATAATGCATTGTAAGTGCACTGTTTCTACGTTATCGAGGTCGAGAAATTCATTTCATGTCTATATCATGAATATGTGAAGTCTGGTTTTGCTGGCATTGAAATTGTGCTAAAATTATCCTCTTTACCAGCAAATCTAACGGTAAGACGTATTTGTTGATTACCCTGCCGAAATTTAATATATATATATATATTTTAAATTTTGAACACTATGTCTCTTTCAATGTAAAGAAAAGGACAGTAGATTTGTTATACGCTCGGCTCTTTCCACTGGCGACCAAGTTTCTATACCTGATGTTACTATGAGAGTGAGTTGTAGTGGTCCGTACAGAGTCGGTGGTTTTCTTCGTGTCTTCCGATTCGATTCATCACTTCGCAATTCGAGTCATGGAAAGTGCCTTGTAGTGGTTATTATAACTAGTTGTACGATCCATGTAAAAGAAATTTAATTTGTCAAATTTGTGTTGTCTTTAAATACTTCGTTTGCTTTCATAATGTACGCTTTTAAAAAATGTTATACATGTTAGGAATAAGAAGTGTCGAGAATAGATTCATTTATTGAAATAATTTATCTTCACGGGCATAGGAGGCAAAATTGTAGATCGCACTGAACCTTGCACATAAGATAAAAAGAACCGGTACTTAGTAAGTTGGAATCGTTGGTGTTTTACCAGAAGAAAAACGTCCTTGTCTTGTCAAATCTAAAAGAAAATAATCAGGCACAGGTTATAAAAAAGTACTAGCAATATTACAAACAATGATGTAATAAACTGTTCTGTTCAGTAATAATATTCAGAAGAAGTCTTACGATCCAAAGGCATAACTCGGGAGCTGGAAGCACAGAAAAGTTACAATCACCAGTCATGTCGATACAAACACAAACCAAACTTTTTACTTAAGTTTTAGGTAATCAAGTTGATGTTTTGTCTGTTTTGTCCCCGATTGTAAATTAAAATATGTGGCCAAGCGGCGATTGAAATTCCCTTTGATTAAAATATAATTCCCCCCCTTGAGATATACATATTATATAAAAGAAGTCTTATTTAAATGGAAAAACATTCGAGCTAAAAAGGTTTAAAATATCTGTTTAAATTCAATAAATTTGATTGAAATAAAAATAATCCCTGTTTTATGTTTTTATCACATAATATTAAAACAGTGGAAACAAAATGTCTTTGTTGTACAGTATTATATATCAAAAAGTTAACGTACAAATGAACCAGCCTGGTTATAAATATTCCATCTCTTTTGTGTTGAAGTTATGGGTTTATAACTGAAATGATATTTCAAGCCCGGGTCCCCGGTGTGTGTATATTCTCAGCCTTGTACCAAGGCAAGTGATGAAGGTGAAATGTTCTTTTTTTTTCGTTCGCATAGCATCGTTAGGATTAGGTGTGTATGCAGCAACATTAAATAAATTATTTTATTTTTTTCGTTCGTACAGAAAATTTTTGTTTCGGACGTAAAATTCGTTCGGACGCATCCGGTGTGAAACCGCCTGCGTCAAGACGTAGTCTCTCGCCTGTTACCGGGAGCTCTCTAAACCACTAGAGTTGCTTATCCATCGGCAAATATCACTACAGTCTCTGCAGTACTGCATACAGCATTAGAAGTCGGATCTCGCAGGCTGACTGTCCATCAACTTTGACGCTACAGCCCCACAAGGCTCTCCGAAGAATAGCAGACCACCTGGATGGACTGCTCGCAGCTACACATCGGTGCAACACTACTTTCCAAGCGGCTACCGGGTGTTCTCTAGACAATCTCCCGTTCTCCAGTTTTGTTCCGGTTCCTGACGTCACAAGACCCGCCTGACTCCTCCACCAATCAGCAACACTATCCATCTTTTCCGCTGTCACAAACATCAATATACAGTGGACATGCCCCTTGGCATAATACATGGGAAAACCTAGTTTAAGCGTAATACACAGACAAAGACATGTTTGCGCCAGCTAAACACCGTTGCTTGGGAAACCGCCGCACAAGATCAGCCTCTCATAACCAAAGAAAGGAACATCAAAGGTGCTGGCGTTCTATACTGATCACCGAAACTTTTAGATGTCGATATCAAACAAACCTGGTTCTACTCCCCAGTTTCTCTTGCTAATGGCTAAACATGATATTAAATACAATGAAAAAATAATTTGCAAAACAATCATCTGAGCATACGCCCAATAACTAAATATATAAAAAAGGGTCACAGACCTATGGTGACAACTAAAACAAACCATAACTGATGTACCACACAAAGACCTAGAAATTCTAAAGCCCGGAAATTCGAAGGGACTGGTGAATTTACTTCGAAACAATCGGAGTTCGAGACAACTGATATTCATTATATTCTACCTTCTCCAGCCTTGATTATTATCGATAAATTCTGCATATGTATATGGCCTATATCATATAGCCTTAGTTCTTATAAATTTTTGCGTGAAAGAACAACACAAATTTTATAATAAATTTATTTAATTAATAAGTACATAAGTACCACCAAAAATAGGTTTTTGTAAATCATGAAAGCGAAATACATCTATTTAAGCACATAAATCATCAAATGGTTGGCTCAGACTATTTTCAGTTCAACACATCAGATCTTTAAAAGGCAGTAACAGTCTTTTACTCAACACGAGAACACTCTTGGTCAGCAACAAAGTTCTCAGCTCCAGACAGGAATTTAAAGCAGTCATCTGCGCTCTCTGACGACTGTAGCAGCTGCAAATGCTTTCGGCACACCTCATGGGCCTCTCTAATTGATTCCATTATGTTTCGGTTATCAAAAACTACTCTTTTCGATTTAATGCTTTGTCGGCGAGAGAAAAAAAACGCATGATCATGAGTGATAATCATCATAATTGATTCCATTATGTTTGGTTTATTAATACCTACTCATTTCGAATTAATGCTTTGTCGACGAGAGATGAAAGGCATGATCATGAGTGACATATTGGCCAAACAGGTAAACAACGGAAAAGGTGTGTAAACCATCACTCTTGAAGAGTAAGATCCTTGCCGGTATTAATTATGTAACTGGTCATCACGGCCCCAGGTATGATTGATGGAGCGTGCACAGATGTTATCCAAACATTAAAGCGGTATGACCTCGAGTCGAACGACAGAACCAACCTGCTTGATGAGTAAGAGCCTAGCCTGTATTAATAACGTGTAACTGATTCTCACGGCCCAATCACAATTGACGGGCCGTGCACAACTGTTATCCAATCATTCAAGCGACATGGCTTCAAGTTAAGCGATAGAACTACTAGCTAGGGACCAGAAAAACATCTCGACACATCCGGCTTTTCGACACATCCGAGTTCTACACAAAAGGAGTTAAATTAGTCAGGTTTTTACTGTTTTTGCAGGGACTCCACATTCGACTCGACACTTAACCGAGTTCGACACAACGTTTCACTGGAATTAATCTAACTCCGTAATTGATTTATAAATGCATATATACACCCACATGAGCATATATGAACATTTAAACACTTCATAAAACAATAAAATCACTTTTATCATTTACCTAACACAATGCATTTTCTTGACACCACAATTCTTTAAATGATTTGTATTTTAGTTCACCAATACGTTTACTAAGAACATGTTCTTCGTTAATCCTGCTTCTGACCAAAACTGTAAAATAATCTACAGTATTCACCGGTGTTGAAATTAATCTATTGTTTCGATTCAACCACAACACATGCTCACCTGTATATAGCACAATCCAATAGTAAGATACACTTATTATAGCTCCTTCAACTTGTGATTAAAAGGGAAAACAAATAATGAACATATTAAGTTTAACCTGCTCTCCTGCTACTTGACAAAAAAAATTGACTGTATCCCAAAAGTCCAGCGCTGCTGTACACTCTAGAAAAATATGCATGTTACTCTCTGGTTTACCACGTACATCACATAAATTTGATGCAACAAATTTACTTTCATACAAAAAAAGAACATGGACGGAAATACAAGATGCAAAAAAAATCCAGTTCATATCTAAATGTTGTCTTTCATTTAATTTTTTGTAACAACCTGTAAATATATTTTAACTTACAGCTGGTGGCTGAAGATAGAGCGCCACCTATCGACGCATTTTGGAATTTATCTGCTATAAGGTACTTTTATATAACTTTAAGTTTAAATTGTCTGTGTGAAAGACTTTGAACATTTCGCAGGTTTATACCATAGTATGAGTTTTAACCAATACCCCCCCCCCCCCCCCCCCCCACACCCCTTTAGTTCTGAAATCCAACTTGAAGGAACGTTTTTCGTCAGATTATTATATTTATCTCTTAAGGCTTTACTTGAGGTTATGTGAAAACGCTAAACTATCGTCTCAAATCGGTCAAAATAGCCCAAACGTTTACCAAAAATTTGCATAGTTTTCCGGCAGCCCTTTCCAATCAATTCTTTATTAAATAATTTCCTTTATCATAAACAATAATTGTATTCAGCCGTAAAGATTCATCTAAAATTGCATGATTGTTCATTTTACTAACATGATGCTCAACTGTTAATACTTCCCATGCCATTAACATTTCCCTATGAATCCTTACAATTAATATGATCTTATATGGTATTTGAAACTCTGTATGTCAGTACCAAAGGAAAAACCTTTATATAAACCTTTGAAATAATCAACTAAAAATGGGTATTTATGTTTCATATGTAAAACTCCATACACCAGAAAGCTCGTTTAGCGGTAATTTTACATTTTACGGACACTAATTCCTGTCCCCCTTGATCTCTTGGCAAATACAGTACGTCTTTTGACAACAGGTTGCGCCTGAAGGTCCAAAAGAAATCAATCAAACGGTTATAAATTTTATCTGACACCCCTATTGGCATATTAATCATATTTGAATAAAACCATATTCCAATGTGCCAATATATTGGCAACTACCACTTTCCCCGAATAAATCATGTTTCTATGTGAGCACAAATGTAAAACACTCTGAAGTTTCTTTAGCCGGTTGTCCCATTGATGGCAGATCTGTATCTGGCCACCGGGTAGGCCGACAGCCGCGCGCGATTCGACCATACAAACGAAGTTCCATGTCAACCAAGTTATGGGGAATATCTGAAGGTAGCCCGCGGAGTGACAACCAGATCGGCTTACTGAGTTCGGCCGATTGGATGTCAAGTGTCCTGCCGAGGCATTCAGTACCTTCCATCAACGCTTCCTCAACAGTTTTTGTCGAATTAAACACAAATTGTACACTTATAGGGCTCAATGTATGTTCGGCACACAGTGATGACTTGTATTTCCGGGTTAGTTCTCTGACTGACCTGATCAAAATCATGACGACACAAAATCGAACGATTCTAGTGGTGTAAACTACTCGTACGTCGGGAGGCACTGAGAGGCCCGTCCTCCTAGCGGTTCGTTGCCATCGTGAGGACCCTCTTATTGAAGTTGGTGAAGTCGATAATGGCACACCGGTTGAAAACCCTGTAGACACTATACAGGGGACGAAA
Organism: Sipunculus nudus; assembly: GCA_026874595.1. Classification (NCBI taxonomy): domain Eukaryota; kingdom Metazoa; phylum Annelida; class Sipuncula; order Golfingiida; family Sipunculidae; genus Sipunculus; species Sipunculus nudus. The sequence goes on along the minus strand of CM049308.1, from coordinate 66,301,436 downwards.
ACCGTGCAGACACTGCAGGAGACAGATCATTGATTTTTTTAATATTGTTTATATAAATCAAATATATACACCTGTATATGTTCAAACAGACATTACATATACAAGACAATACAATTACTAATCTATATACAAATAGCAACATATCCAACACTTAATACATCACACCTAATACCTATTACTTACACATACCCCTAAAATAAATATACAGGGGACGAAAACCGTGCAGACACTGCAGGAGACAGATCATTGATTTTTTTAATATTGTTTATATAAATCAAATATATACACCTGTATATGTTCAAACAGACATTACATATACAAGACAATACAATTACTAATCTATATACAAATAGCAACATATCCAACACTTAATACATCACACCTAATACCTATTACTTACACATACCCCTAAAATAAATTCTCAAGGACCCTGAAACCAAGAAACAAATACATATATATATACACTAACAGTGTACAAATGTGTATACATGCGCATTATTAAAAATGATATTTATCCATAAACTATAAAAAATAGTTTCATGCCAAATTTAAACACAAGAAGGAAAGTTACACAAATCAAAATTACAAAATCATACAGGTCTCTATATAAATGTAATATACCAAATTAACAACAGCAAACCTTCGTCTACAAGTTACCTGAAAATGAATGATTGAATTATATGTAACGAATAAACTGCCCTTAAAGCTCTCAACCATCTAACTACCTAAACTTCTTCGATTTAACGGACGAGATATGATACTGTTATTCCTATTTGGCCATAATACATACTTAGCTCAAATTAAAACAAAATCAAGCAACAAAATACACATCTAATAATTCCCGCCATTTATGACTAAATCCAAAACAAACTGTATACAAGTTAAAATTCAAACGCTTTCCTGCGATTTTATCGAACAAAAACTTTATCTCTCTCCAACAAATAAACGCTATGACACAATCCGAAAATATACGCAAATTTGTTTCTACTCTTTGACGTTCGTGACATAAATTACAAGTCAAAATCTTACATTTAACTAAAAAGTCTTCGGTCAATAATGACATATGTAAAAATTTCCAATTGATGTCAGTCTGCTCCTTATTAAAATACGTCTCAATTTCTCAATGCAAATTGGTACAGAATCCGTAAGCAGACGACTATATAACAGCTTAGTGGTAAATTTGAGTGATTAAAAAAACTTTAACTTAATCCCATATGATCAAATAAATGACCCCTCAAGTCCTCTCCTGAGAGAGGAAATCCGAATTAAAGAAAGGCTTTTAATCAAATTACCATATTCAGTTTGTACCACTCTGTTCTAGGAATATAGAAAATGAACTAATTCGAATCTATAAAAATAACCAAGTCTCCTGTTCCATATATGCTTGATTTGTTTACGACCATTTATGATTAATTCCTTAATAAAATGTTTATCCACAATCGAGTTATTCAGGAATACAAGTTCTTCTGAGACTGCACTCATTATAGGGTTCTCTCCATATAAAATAGGCTGACCTTTACAATTATATGAAACGTGCATTTCAAAATATCTGAACCAAATTAAAGAAGGATGACATAAAACCTTTAATCTTTACACAACTCTGTTCATCACTATAGCATAACTTAATCCATTTTGATAACATCTGGCCCAAGCCGAAATCTTTCTAAACATAAAACTCCAATTAAATCTATATATCAAAAGCTTATTCCTTATCAATATAGACTAAAGCTGCAGATAACTGTTTTAATTTCATGTAGTCAATCACATCTCTCATAAGTGAAGCACTCTAAATAATAATTGAACATGTCTGATCGTTATTAATAAAATCTTTTACACAAACATTTAGTCAGTATCTTGTAGTCGACATATAGAAGTGTAATCAATCTCTAATTTCTCTGATTTCGTTTCTGCGAAAAACATAAATTACCAATGCAGAAAGCAAAATAAAGAACCTACACTAGATCTGCCCCCCCCCCAAAAAAAAAGAATATGTCTAAAATTCACACGTGAGGCCGTCAATGCCCGGGCTTTTCCGGGCTTTAAGTTTTTGGTTTCTTCATCAAAGGAAATGTCACCCTCGCAGATACAGGCATCGGGTGCAGACAACTTTAAAGATTATTTTTTTAAAAAGAAAGTTTGCGACTCCGTGTCCGTCGGTTCTTCAGAGTAAAGCCTTTTGTAAAAAGTGACCCTCGTAATTAGAATGCCTTTTGTATCTGAGTACACATGTCCCTGGTCGTCCCCCCCCCCCCCCCCCCATTTGGCTTATTTTGTTACTTGAGTTCCCCTTGCTTCCTGTGCTGGATATTGCAGCGTATCTCTGCTGCCTTTCATTCTTTTTCATGGAATTCTTTAAGGTCATTTTAAGTGCTAAAAGTGCCTGTACGTTATTTTTTTACCCTGTTTGTGCTTAATTAACTCTTAATTGTATTTTGTTTATAAAAATTCCAGAGTACGTCTTTCGGCCTTCACCTTCTGTTTATGATCTAGTTATATCTTTTATTTTAAACTTCCTCATATCCCACCATTTTAAAATATCAATATTATTACAACACTGTGTTTGCCAGTATTCCCAAAATTCAGTGACTGTTTCCGTATATTTAGCATCCAATACAATATCTGAACTAAAATGCTAGAAACGTGGCAGTGTCTTTTAAGTTAATGAAATAATAACACAATCGTGATCTGATAAAACATTCCTAACAATTTTACAGCTTTTAACATGAATGAACCGACTATTATAAATACGATCAATTATTGTATGTATGTTTAAACCAATATTGTGATATGTAGCATTTCACGTCTGGATTTATTGTACGAACGAGTCTTCTAACTAGTATATATTTCAATCACCCCAATCAAACAGTTTTGTTAGGTAGTACTACCCTCCTGTTTATCTTTAGTTACGTGTTCAATATAATTAAAATCTCCTAGAAAAATTATGGGACATCTAGTGGCATCCTTGGATAAAATATAATCAGAAATTGGTTTCATAAATTTATGCCTTTCTCTTTTTTTTAACTGGACAATATACATTGATAATATTATAAGATGAATGATTGATTGATAAAATAATACTTACTATTTGTCCTGCCGTATCAGGATTATACCCTATAGTCAACTCTTACATTGTCTCAAATCCAATCGAAACAGATCAAAAACAATTAAATAGTGTCATGAATAATCGTAATATTGTGAAAACCTTTATCATCTGTCCCGCTATTTTGTTGTAATAATCGTTTACCTCCAACCAAAACTAAAATGCTATCGGAAAGTCGATAAATACATGAAGATTATTTTCTGTTTGTGTACAAGTTAATTATACATCAGAACTTTCTAAATTACTTTTAACCAAGAAGTCACGAGTAGGCTGAGTTAAATGTAAACATTATCAAATAATATCTGTGCTGATATCTTTTGGTTTCACTTATAATTAGTGAACAAAAGATTTGCTTAGTATTCAGATTCTCTCTCTCAAAAAAAGGAACTCCATCGATTCAAAACCCTAGGCTCTTTCACCTCTTGCAACATATGTCATTATAACTGTCGAGTTGAAATTTCGTCCTGTAACAATAAAACCCATGCATAATTATCATCCTTAATGGAAAATATTAAATCTGATATAACTTCATGACCACGCCTCTAAATTGGTATCCACTCTTTAGGAATTCAATCAATCAAACGTTCATACTTCTTAACATTGTCTTTCCTAGTTTCAAAGCCAAAATTTCCATCTACAGTTGTAATAGAATTATAGTACGCCAAACGTCTGTCCCAGATATCTCGAATTTTGATGAAACCCTTCAGAATAAAATCCGGAAAGAAAAGAGTATGTTTTTGTTTGCCATAACGTTTCTTCTAAAATTTTACCTTTATCCAACTTCTGGACGTGTGGTTGAATTGCACATTATTCTATGATTTTAACATCTCGCGATAAACGAAAGGTATCTTTTAAATGTAATACTTTTAACAATTATAACATTTTAAAATGCTATATCCTAATGAAAATTTCCTATACAGGCCAATATAATAAGCTCCTAGACTTTAACACTTGTGTTCTGATTGCATTGCGCGACCACATTGCCCTCTGTGCTTTGATTTCGTTTTAATATTTAAGCCTACAATGCCTTGCACGCCGTTTTTTACATGAATAAAATCACTTTTGCAATCCGGTGTTTCTTATTTTTTCAAACGAAATTAAGAATCGATTCCTCTATAGTGTCTATATCCCATGTTCGCACATTTAGATCATTCCATACATACTAGACTGCTTGTCGCTATGACGTTTATAACAACTGCTCTTCCATTGCATGTTAGGTCCCTTTGAGAACATAAGTTTAAAAAGTGACTGCACCTTTTTCACTTTCGGTTCCCAATTTAGCTTGCTAACATCCTGGTTTCCAAGGTTAAAAACCCAAATACATTACATAGTCCGATTACCATAAAATGTTCTCTGGTTTGTCAGCGCGGCAAATATTCCTTCCCAACCACAGACCTACTTTAAATAATCCGATGACCATAAAATGTTCCCTGGTTTGTCAGCGCGGCAAATGTTCCTACCCAACCACAGACCTACATTACATAAACCGATGACCATAAAATGTTCCCTGGTTTCTCAGCGCGGCAAATATTCCTACCCAACCACAGACCTACTTTATATAATCCGATGACCATAAAATGTTCCCTGGTTTGTCAGCGCGGCAAATATTCCTACCCAACCACAGACCTACTTTATATAATCCGATGACCATAAAATGTTCCCTGGTTTGTCAGCGCGGCAAATGTTCCTACCCAACCACAGACCTACTTTACATAAGCCGATGACCATAAAATGTTCCCTGGTTTGTCAGCGCGGCAAATGTTACTGCCCAACCACAGACCTACTTTACATAATCCGATGACCATAAAATGTTCCCTGGTTTGTCAGCGCGGCAAATGTTCCTGCCCAACCACAGACCTACTTTACCTAATCCGATGACCATAAAATGTTCCCTGGTTTTTCAGCGCGGCAAATGTTCCTACCCAACCACAGACCTACTTTACATAATCCGATTACCATAAAATGTTCCCTGGTTTGTCAGCGCGGCAAATGTTCCTACCCAACCACAGACCTACTTTACATAATCCGATGACCATAAAATGTTCCCTGGTTTGTCAGCGCGGCAAATGTTCCTACCCAACCACAGACCTACTTTACATAATCCGATGACCATAAAATGTTCCCTGGTTTGTCAGCGCGGCAAATGTTCCTACCCAACCACAGACCTACTTTACATAATCCGATGACCATAAAATGTTCCCTGGTTTGTCAGCGCGGCAAATATTCCTACCCAACCACAGACCTACTTTACATAATCCGATGACCATAAAATGTTCCCTGGTTTGTCAGCGCGGCAAATGTTACTGCCCAACCACAGACCTACTTTACATAATCCGATGACCATAAAATGTTCCCTGGTTTGTCAGCGCGGCAAATGTTCCTACCCAACCACAGACCTACTTTACCTAATCCGATGACCATAAAATGTTCCCTGGTTTGTCAGCGCGGCAAATGTTCCTACCCAACCACAGACCTACTTTACATAATCCGATGACCATAAAATGTTCCCTGGTTTGTCAGCGCGGCAAATGTTCCTACCCAACCACAGACCTACTTTACATAAGCCGATGACCATAAAATGTTCCCTGGTTTGTCAGCGCGGCAAATGTTACTGCCCAACCACAGACCTACTTTACATAATCCGATGACCATAAAATGTTCCCTGGTTTGTCAGCGCGGCAAATGTTCCTGCCCAACCACAGACCTACTTTACCTAATCCGATGACCATAAAATGTTCCCTGGTTTTTCAGCGCGGCAAATGTTCCTACCCAACCACAGACCTACTTTACATAATCCGATTACCATAAAATGTTCCCTGGTTTGTCAGCGCGGCAAATGTTCCTACCCAACCACAGACCTACTTTACATAATCCGATGACCATAAAATGTTCCCTGGTTTGTCAGCGCGGCAAATGTTCCTACCCAACCACAGACCTACTTTACATAATCCGATGACCATAAAATGTTCCCTGGTTTGTCAGCGCGGCAAATGTTCCTACCCAACCACAGACCTACTTTACATAATCCGATGACCATAAAATGTTCCCTGGTTTGTCAGCGCGGCAAATATTCCTACCCAACCACAGACCTACTTTATATAATCCGATGACCATAAAATGTTCCCTGGTTTGTCAGCGCGGCAAATGTTCCTACCCAACCACAGACCTACTTTACATAATCCGATGACCATAAAATGTTCCCTGGTTTGTCAGCGCGGCAAATGTTCCTACCCAACCACAGACCTACTTTACATAATCCGATGACCATAAAATGTTCCCTGGTTTGTCAGCGCGGCAAATGTTCCTACCCAACCACAGACCTACTTTACATAATCCGATGACCATAAAATGTTCCCTGGTTTTTCAGCGCGGCAAATGTTCCTACCCAACCACAGACCTACTTTACATAAACCGATGACCATAAAATGTTCCCTGGTTTGTCAGCGCGGCAAATGTTCCTACCCAACCACAGACCTACTTTACATAATCCGATGACCATAAAATGTTCCCTGGTTTGTCAGCGCGGCAAATGTTCCTACCCAACCACAGACCTACTTTACATAATCCGATGACCATAAAATGTTCCCTGGTTTGTCAGCGCGGCAAATGTTCCTACCCAACCACAGACCTACTTTACATAATCCGATGACCATAAAATGTTCCCTGGTTTGTCAGCGCGGCAAATGTTCCTACCCAACCACAGACCTACTTTACATAATCCGATGACCATAAAATGTTCCCTGGTTTGTCAGCGCGGCAAATGTTCCTACCCAACCACAGACCTACTTTACATAATCCGATGACCATAAAATGTTCCCTGGTTTGTCAGCGCGGCAAATGTTCCTACCCAACCACAGACCTACTTTACATAATCCGATGACCATAAAATGTTCCCTGGTTTGTCAGCGCGGCAAATGTTCCTACCCAACCACAGACCTACTTTACATAATCCGATGACCATAAAATGTTCCCTGGTTTGTCAGCGCGGCAAATGTTCCTACCCAACCACAGACCTACTTTACATAAACCGATGACCATAAAATGTTCCCTGGTTTGTCAGCGCGGCAAATGTTCCTACCCAACCACACACCTACTTTACATAATCCGATGACCATAAAATGTTCCCTGGTTTGTCAGCGCGGCAAATGTTCCTACCCAACCACAGACCTACTTTACCTAATCCGATGACCATAAAATGTTCCCTGGTTTGTCAGCGCGGCAAATGTTCCTACCCAACCACAGACCTACTTTACATAATCCGATGACCATAAAATGTTCCCTGGTTTGTCAGCGCGGCAAATGTTCCTACCCAACCACACACCTACTTTACATAATCCGATGACCATAAAATGTTCCCTGGTTTGTCAGCGCGGCAAATGTTCCTACCCAACCACACACCTACTTTACATAATCCGATGACCATAAAATGTTCCCTGGTTTGTCAGCGCGGCAAATGTTCCTACCCAACCACACACCTACTTTACATAATCCGATGACCATAAAATGTTCCCTGGTTTGTCAGCGCGGCAAATGTTCCTACCCAACCACAAACCTACTTTACATAATCCGATGACCATAAAATGTTCCCTGGTTTGTCAGCGCGGCAAATGTTCCTACCCAACCACACACCTACTTTACATAATCCGATGACCATAAAATGTTCCCTGGTTTGTCAGCGCGGCAAATGTTCCTACCCAACCACACACCTACTTTACATAATCCGATGACCATAAAATGTTCCCTGGTTTGTCAGCGCGGCAAATGTTCCTACCCAACCACAGACCTACTTTATATAATCCGATGACCATAAAATGTTCCCTGGTTTGTCAGCGCGGCAAATGTTCCTACCTAACCACAGACCTACTTTACCTAATCCGATGACCATAAAATGTTCCCTGGTTTGTCAGCGCGGCAAATGTTCCTACCCAACCACAGACCTACTTTATATAATCCGATGACCATAAAATGTTCCCTGGTTTGTCAGCGCGGCAAATGTTCCTACCTAACCACAGACCTACAGTCTTGTCTACATTTATTTGGCTCCACCTGCTCCTTGAAAGACATTGAAGACGTTAAAAAAGAAACAACAGATTTATCATTACCAAAAAAAAAATAAAGAGTATCGTCGGCATATTGTGTTAGTTTCAACTCTGTCGCATCGGGCAACATTATTCCTGAAATATTAGTATCTGATCTAATAGCATTTGTCATAGTCTCCGCATTAATGACATATAATAAAGGGCTGAGTTGAAATGAAAAGTATTCTGAAAGGAAGCCATTAATATTCACACAGCTTTTAATATCTGTGTAACATAAATTTTATCCATTGGATAAAATATAAACCAAAACCAATTTTTTTCTTAACATTTTAACATGAAGTTCCAACCCACTCCATCGAAAGCTTCTCCTTGTCCAAAGAGACCACGCAGGCAGGGATGTTTTTCTCCCTCGCATAAGTAATGGCATTTCTTATCTCTTATATATGAAGCCGATTCAAATATACTCGCTCTTAACTTAGCAAATTTGGTCCTTTTCAATAATCAAATGAAATACCTTTCGTTATCTATTACCTGGACAATTGGTAAGGATTTTATAATCTACGTTCAGAAGCAAAATTGACTTCCAGTTTTAAAGTAATGACTTATCCCGTTTCTTGAAGATTCAAGATAACACAACTTTTTTCTGCGACGACGTGAGTGAACCCTGTATAAAAGAACAATTAAAAACATTTATTAAATCTGTATCTAAAAGTTGCCAAAAATGTTCAATAAAATTCGGCCGGAAAACTGTCAGGTCATGGGCTTTTATTTAACTGAAAACTACGAAGTGCTGTTGACGCCTCTTTATCAGATCCCTTACCGTCACATATCATGGACATCTTTGGTGATAAGTACTAATACCCGATAAAAGTTTATCTTGGTCATAGCGATTAGTAGGCTCCACCGAATGCAATTTCTGGTAATAAATTTTCATCCTGTCTACCACTGAGTGTCATAATGTTTTTTTACCAGTAAAATCTTGAATGCATTCCATTACTCTTTTAGAGCCACGTGATTTTTCTAGAGATACAAAAATTTTGGATTTTTCTAGAGATACAAAAATTTTGGATTTCTAAGCTTTCAGTCAGACAACCGCGCATCGTGTCACTTACACCTCCTTTGTCTAGATTAAAGTCTTCAATGCAATTAAAATCACCCATTAAAATTATAGAGAAGTCTACTGGATTCTCCCAGATAATATTATCCGAAATAGTGTTAATAATGGCAACACGTTCCCTCGGTATGTTTGGGCAATAGACATAACAATAATGAACATTTTGTTCCCAATGGTCAGCAAAACACTTACTACACGTCCTTTTTTTATCAGATTTAAGTTTCTGCAACTTAACATCAAGATTTGGCGAAAACCATAAAGCTACACCACCCAATCCGGTACTAGATATACTATAAATATATTGTCCTCCCCATTTAGAAAAAAAAATTACAAATTCAGATTTTGATTTTAAATACGTTACTTGAAATGCAAAAATACCATATTTTTAGTACATATAAATAAAATCTTTTCATTTAAAAGAATCGAGTCTAAGTCCATTCACATTTATTGATGCGCATAGCACCATGAAATATAGAACTAACTGGAATCTGATAAATGAGCACTATCAATTGGCAAATCAGGTGTCTCGACAGGCTCTTTAATGGAAGAGTTATGGAATAGCAGTAGGTTCGAATTTTGGTTCCCGGGTGTCTTCTTCCTGAACAGGACTTTCAGGTCTGACTTCTTCATTAGCGTTAGCGGTATCCGAGTTTGCCATAACAGTCGGTTAAAATGCTGGTTCCTAGGTGACTTTGGTTCAACAGGACATTCCGGTCTGACATCGTTATAAGCGCTAGGGGTAACCGAGTTTGCTGCATCGTTTTGTCTCTGGGTTTTCATTACGGAGGTTGTTTCTGGGATGGGTGCGGAATGAGTCGTAGATTCATACGGACATTCAGGGGGCACGTGCCCTTCTTCCTTACAGGCCGAACACACTTCTTTGTCCTTAATATCTACAGTAGCAAAAATAGCGGTTTTCTCCAACCCACAACTGTAATCTATCCGGGAACTTTTGTTCATGTTGAAAAAAAAACACTAGAACCTCGCGGTCCATAGTTGGAAGCCCGGTACCTTGCCATAACTTGTGGCTGCATCCTTTAACAATTTTGGTCTGTTGCTCCACCACCCCGTCAACCACCTTATGCGACGCCCATACCTGTCTGCTGATTTCCGGTGAGTGGAAAACAAGTTGAAATGTCGATGGACTTATCGAGTGAGCAGCACACAACGAAGTTCCGTACTTTCTTGATAGTTTCAGAACTGCCCTGTTGGCGTCATCAGAATTGAAGTCGTGACGGCATACGATCGAACTAGTCTTGTGGTGTAAACTGCTGAACCTTGGCATCAGACGCGGCGGACCGGCGTCCCAGGAGTTGCTGGCCATAATCAATCGTCGGTGTCTTACAGGTTCACAGTGTAGGTGCATCCTCAGCCAAAGGCTGAGGAGCACAACCCTGGTAACATACCGGGAGACTGTACGGCCCTAATGACACACTAGGAGACAAGTGCAATCTCGGCCGGAGCCGAGAAAACACGAAAAAAAACCCTGGTGACACACCCAGGAGACAAGTGCAATCTCAACAAAAGCCGAGAAAACACGAAAAACCGTAGTGATACACTAGGAGACAAGTGCAATCTCGACAGAAGCCAAGAAAACACGAAAAACCCTGGTGACACACCAGGAGACAAAATGTGATCTGGACAAAGTCGAGAAACACAAATACCCTGCAGGAGACGGATCACTTTGAGCTTTTTTTTATATTGTTGATTAAAATCATGATTATTTACAACAAGTGATCGTATAACAATCAAAAATACATCCACAATCATTTGTTACACTTCAGAAAACACTTCTTTATATGAAAATAAAGATTGTTCCAAAATTGCTCTTTTGTTCAATGTCTGGTTTTACATTTAGTTTCTCCCAAACATGTAACACCCCACGATATACTAAGGGTTGACTTACAAAATTCTTTCTTGTCGCATGGTATTTACAACTTAATATATCCCCATCCTTAGAAACACCTTTATACAAACCGATAAAAAAATTCGCCATAATCTTACAAAACCTTTGCTAACAAAGTGGGCCTTTGGGCCATTACTTTACGTTTAAATGAAACCACATTCTGACCCCCTCTGTGTAAAGGTAAGAGTAAAATGTCTCAAGCAACAAGATGCTTTTTGTATCCCCAAAAGAAATCCAGATGATTCAATTTTATCAGACACCCATGTAGGCATATATAGTATATTAGTGAAATACCATATTCCGCTGCTAGGGTTGGATTTTAGGCTGCCCAAAACCTGTTTTCGGCAGGGCAGAGCCTAAAACCTGCCTTTAACTGCCAAAAATCGGTTATCACCTGCCTAAAACTGCCTTTAACTGCCTAAAACCTTGCTTATCCTCACTTATGACTTGCAGTTTAACTATTTTTTTTGTTACAAAGCTTAATGCATTACAGAAATATACTCAAAAAATTTAAAGTGAGGAACACTTTATTCAAACTAAACAAATAAACCATGATACAAAAAAAGCAACAAACAAATACAACACTTCTTCAGGTTTTCCAAATGATAGTTTAAGCTTGTATCCCAAAATCATGTTCTGAGGTCTCCCACCTCCATTACTGCCAATTTATAAATGAATGCTTATACTGTAAGCTTATAACCAGATTCTTTAATTGGCTTTTTGATCACAAGGGATTAAATTTTGTGATATATGCAAAAGAAATTTGTTCCCGAATTCAAAAAGTTGTTCCATTTACACTGATGAATAGTCCTTTATACTGTAGTCTTACAAATATAACATGTTTTGTATGCTTGTAGCTTAAAATGGCAAAAAGCATAAGGTTGATTTTATATATAATAACAGATCTTTTATGCTAGCCATAAACTAAAAATATGATATTATCTTTTACATTATCTGATAATGAACACAATTTCCACTAGTTGTTTGTTTCCTAAGCTAGGTCATCCATTTTCAAATTTTTATCTTTTGTGCATATACTTATTTTCTAGATAATGATGGAAATGCTCTGTTAACTGTATGATAAGATTGTGAAAATGAACCCTCATGCATCACTAAAATTAGTATAAACTGAAAAATACTAAAATATATTGCAGTGAATATGTTGCAAACCACAGAATATTCATAATCACTTTTGGACAATGTTCAACCTAAAGGCCTGAGAAACCCACATGTCATGGTCAGGAGCCCTGACTGCATCAATTAGTAAAAAGTTTGACTCAAGAACAATTTTCAGGGCAAGGGCTTTGATTGCATCATCCTAGTTCTGCATGAAAGTTCACAAGAACATCTACTAGTACGCAGTAATAGGACTTATGACCATTGGGTCTCATTACCCCATCACCCTGATAAATAGTAATCAACCGGTCCAATCAAGCATGCCCCCCCCCCGATAAATAGTAATCAACCGGTCCAATCAAGCATGCCTCCCCCCCCCCCTTCTGATACCCTGCCTTACACTAAGTTACAGGAGGCATACTGGAGACTCTATTACATCATTCCAGGTAGCAGGGCACTCATTAGGAAACCCAAAGGGTCCTGATACTGACTTTACATTGGCCAATGAAACCAGACAAACATGGTCTCATGCTCAAGAAACCTATACAGGCTCTTTGAAGACTGCATGATGCCAGCCAACAGGAAATCATGCATTACAAGTAATACCTGAAACCTTCCAGAAGCCAAGCAAAGCCTTGTGACTGCATCACTCCAGCCAGTTTGGTAGTTTTATAGATTTTTAAGTCAAAAATTTAAACAAATATAGGCTTTAGGCACTTTGGTGCCTAAAACCTACCCAAAACCTGTTTTAGGCAGGGCAGTTTTAACCAGGTTAAAACCTATGGTTAAAACCTTCCTGCCTAAAATTTGCCAACCCTGTCCGCTGCCTGCTACTGAATTGAAAATTATCCTCTTGCCTGTATATGATAAATTTCTATGTGACCACATATTCAAAATGTTTCGAAATATCTTCAAATTATTATCCCAGTTATCTTTTATTACATCGTCATTTCCCATATAAAAAGCTAATACTTTATCATAACTAGAAGAGCATTTGATATTACCTGGACTTTCAACTTTACCGATGTAGCTACCCAACCACAATCCCTCAGTTTTTTATTTATTAATTTTGGCACCTGATGCACTCTGAAAAATATTTAAAAGTGTTAAACATGCATTTACATAATTATCATCAGCGACAAAAATTGTAGAATCATTCGTATTTTGCGTTATACTTAATTCAGTACCATCAGGCAAAGTTATACCCTTAATATTTGGATCGTTTCTTATTGAGTTTGCCATAACTTCAGCAACAATTATATATAATAACGGACTTAAAGGACATCCTTGTCTCGTACCTCTCCTTTAATTAAAATAAGACGATTAATGGCCGTTAATTTTGACGCAGCTTTGAATATTATGATAACATAATTCTATCGATTTAATAAATCCTGAAATTAAAATCAATCCTATCAAATGCTTTTTCCTGATCGAGACATATCATCGCTGCAGGTAAATTTTCCAATTTAGTATAATATATAACATCTCGGATCAATGCAACGGACTGCATTATGGACCTCCCTTTTTACCAATCATGTCTGGTCCGTAGAAATTATACTCGGTAACACTTTAAATAAACGGTTACAAAGACATTTGGTCAAAATCTTATAATCAACATTTAATAAAGACAATGATCGCCAATTTTTTAAGAGTTCTCTATCGCTTTTCTTAAAAAAAATAAAGACATGACACCTCTCCTCTGAGAAGTAGACAGTGTACCCCAGTTATAAGCCATATTAATAACTTAATCAGCACCAAAAGCGTCCCAAAAATGTAAATAAAATTCGGCCGTGAGGCCATCCACCCCCGGACTTTTATCTTTTTTTAAAACCTTTCAACGCAGAGGTTGCCTCATGTAAGGAAATTACACCTTCACAAAGAAGCGCTTCTTCTTTTAACAATTTATGAGGACGTTTTACCAAAAGAAATTCTTGTGCACGTGCATCTGTTGGTTCAGCTGTGTACAAGTTACTATAAAAAGATGACTTATTTCCAGCATTGAAGCTATTTCGCACTGAACATTTCCGGACTCATCTTTTAATCTCGACATGGTTCGCTGCCCCCCTTTATGCTTTTCAAAACCAACAAAGGAACTATTCAAACGCTCGCCCTTCTCTCGGTATTCAATTTTACAACAGATTGCCGCGGCTTTAGCCTCCCTCTCATTGAAATCTTTAAGCTTATTTTCCAAATTTAAAATTTCATACAAATCGACGGCACGCCCTTGCTCTTGAGCTGAAAGAAGCTTATTGTACTGTTTTTCAATTTTCAACTTAAGGTTCCTTTCGGCCTTGGCCTTTTGTTTGCAATAACCTCTAGTGACCTCCTTTATTTTAAATTTCCCGAGATCCCACCGATGTAAAATGTTTGTATAGTCATCCCGCTTTGATTGCCAATATTGCCAAAATTTTGCAATAATATCATAATATTCTCTGTCACCTAACATGCAACTATTGAAATGACAATAGCCCGGACCACTCAATAATTTATGTATTTCTAAAACTAACAAAACACAATTATGGTCGGACAAAACATTTTTCAAGATCCTACACGTTTATAATTTTAAAGAACGACCAAGATAGACTCTATCGATCCGTGTATGCACACTATATCTGTCAGAATGATGCGTAAATTCTCTTTTCTCCGGATTTAACTGGCGGTATGGATCAATCAACATATATTTACGTTTAATAGTATTAAATTCATCGGCGCCTATCAGACAGCCTTTCCACGTGTTACTTCCTCCTTGTTTATCAAATTTAAAGTCTTCAATAACGTTTAAATCACCAAACAAAATTTGTGGAAATTTAACCACATCTTCTGATAAAACGAAATCTGGTAAATTAGATAAAAAAAACTGCGTCTTTCACCGCTATCCACAGGACAATAAATACTAATCAATTTAATCTGTATTGAACCAATACTCAAAATTATTCTTACAATTCGACCATCCTCGTCTATTTTATTATTGACAACATGTGCAGCGCAGTTTTCTTAAATCTTAATGACTGACCAACTGCGTCGATTTATACTGCTTCTGGAATAGAAAGCACCTTGCCATGAACTAAATGCATCAATACATTCTTCTGATGACAAAAAGGTCTCCTGTAAACAATATTTCAATGTTATGCTGTAGAACAAAATTATGAAGGGAAATCTGTTTATCTAGTGCACAAAGTCCTCTAATATTTAAACGGGCAATGAATGTAATTGATAAATAGGCCAAAAGTCCAGGGACGGAGCCGAATCGTAGCCAATGAAAAGAGCGTCTGAATGTTTAAGTCAAATCTGGTGGATCCGGTTCTGGGCTCAATCTCCGTGGTGAACTTCTGGACAGACGATCGTGGTCGTGGTCCATAATTCCAGACGAAACGACGTTCGAATCCTCGACGTGTCCTACAGACGAAAAGGTAGGTAATTTACGCCTTTTCCTGCTCTGTACCTCCTGAAAAAGTGATTCATCAATCTGTAATGTCGGAAATTGATCATCTTCATCAGGGGTGTTCCGTTGCTCTGTATCCTTGCGTTCCGGTATCACAACCTGTTCAGCTCTTATATTTGTTGAGAGTTCAGACTGCACTTCACGATCAGGACACTCACGTCTTACATGTCATTCGTTCTTACAAAGCCAGCAAACTCTTGCCTTGCCCTTGTAACGCACATAGGCCACGTGACGTTGGACTTCATACACAAATTGGAGCATATCTGGAATGTCCTTTTCTATAACGCCTCACGATCTAATGTTGGCAACGATGTACCTGGCCAAACTTTACTCCGACATTCCTTCCCTATTCGTCCGTAATCTCCTAACACCTCAGTGACCTGAGTATGGGGCAAGTCCAAAGGCAACCCTTTCAAAGAAACCCAAAATGGTCGTTCGGTTTTTACCGGAACGACCAAACACTCTATGCCAATATTCATGATTTCCTCTCCAATAGCGGGCGATATGAAATAAAGCTGTAACGTTGTCCAGCTCAATGAATAAGCCGCGCACAGAGAAGCACCTTATTTCTGCGACAATTCGACAACGGCCCTGTTTACCTCATCCGAAGTGAAACCATGGCGACAGACGATCGAACGTGCTTGATGGTGCAGACTGGCAAATCGTGACGTCAAAAGTGGAGGACCGGTGTCCCACGGATTACTCGCCATCTTCTACGTTGTTCTCTATCCAGAAATGGTGTAGGCTCCAGCAACACACAAAAAGGAAGGTGCTGAAGCGGGCTAAACACTTTTGATTTTTTTTATATTGTTTATTTGATATCGAAATATATACATACAATAATATTGTCAAAGTCTCCAAAAGAAATCTATTCGAACTTAACTTTCTTAAACTTAAATAAGTACTACATAACACATTCAAACAAAAAGTTAATGGCAATTAAATTGTCACAAATCTACCCGGCACCAATTCAACAAAATAAAATGGTACATGTTAATGATATTATAATATACTTAATCACAGAAAAGAAAGAATAAATAAATAAATGCCAATTTAAATATCATAAATCTAACCGATACTCAATATTAGTTTAAGAAATCTTGTACTGCTCTGAAAAAAAATTAAATTAAGCGACAATTCTCTCCAAATCCTTATTTCACCATGTCTCAATACACCTTTACATACTCATTTATATATATACATATTTTAACTAATAATTAATATAAGATCATAAAAGCGGAAAAATTTTAAGCTTTCAAGTAATAGGTCCGTCCAATACATATTAATCCAAAAAATCATAAAGTAAATTTGACTCTATAGTCAAATTAAAAATCTAATGTAGTAGATAATTAATCTTAAAATAAATAAATAAATAAATAAAAATAATAATAATTGATTATATTTTCTCCTTCTACCTTTTGCAGAAGATCAAAGTAATCCATCTCCTACAGTGTCTATCTATTCTAGTCTATCCAGAGTTTTCCTGCTAATACATATATAGTTACATCAACATATATAAGTATTTTTATTTCTCATCAGACATTTAAAATCAAATCGTTGTTATCATTTACATAACACAAAGCATTTTCCTGACACCATAAGTCTCTAAACATATTATACCTCGGGTCACTGATGCGTTTTCTACAAAAGTGTTCTTCTTTTATTCTGTTTCTCACCAAAGCTTTAAAATAGTCTAAAATTTACCTGTGTTGAGCCTAATCTAATATTCCAATTCAACCACAATACGTATTAACCTGTATACATCATGAAATATAGCAATAAAATACATTTATTTGATAGCTCTTTCCACCTATGGTTAAAACCAAGCAAATAGTAAACCTATTAAGTTTAACTGTTTTTCCCGCTATTTGACAAAAAAGGTCATTAACTGTATCCCAAAAAAAATCAATGCTACTGTACAATCTACAAAGATATGCAAATTGTTCTCTGGTTTACCACAAACATCACACAAATCGGATGCAACAATTTTACTTTTATACAAATATACCATAGAAGGCAACACAAAATGCAAAAATTTCGAATTCATGTCTAGGTGGTGTCTTTCATTTAACTTTTTATAGCAACCTGTAATAATATGTTCTACTGATTGTAGAAAATAGAGCGCCACCTACCAACGCACCTCGGAATTTTATCTGCTAACAAGTGCTTGTATAGAATTTTCAATTTAAATTCACTTTGTGGCAGACATTTGCATTTTTCTTGTTTCATACAATAATAGGAATCATAGCCAATATCTCTCCTTCTCCTTAATTCTGCAATCCAACTTTATGGAATGTTTTGAGTTAAATCGATATATTTTTCTCTTACAACTTTGCTAGAATTAATATTAAAACGCTTGGCTATCGCCTCAAACTGATCAAAATACCCCAAACGCCTATCCCAAATATGCATAATTTTCCGGTAACCTTTTTCAACCAGTTCTTTAATGAAGTAAGTACCTTGACTATTTACAATGTTGTATTCAACCATAGAGACGGATTTAAAGTTGCACTCTTGTTCATTTTTTTCCACATGACGCTCAACTCTTAAAGCTTCCCACCCTCCTAACATTTCTTTATAAACTCTCGGTTGATCTTTACAATTAGTATGATTTGTATAATACTGAAAACTCAGTACATCAGTACCAAAAGAAAAGCCTCTGTATAAACCTATAAAGTATTCTGCTAAAATTTGGCATTCGTGCTCCATATGTAAAATTGTAGACAACCAAACGGCTCGTTGAGCTGTTATTTTACATTTACAGTTATTAAGTCTTGACCCCCTTTATCCCTTGGTAAATGTAATACATCTTGCGACAACAGATGGCGTTTAAAGCTCCAAAAGAAATCTATTAACAGGTTCTCGATTCTGTCTGATACCCATGCTGGCATATATATCATATTGGAGTAAAACCATATTCCGCCACCGGCTAGAATATTGATGACTACAACTTTCCCTGTATAAGATAAATTTCTGTTTGACCACAAATGTAACACACTTTGAAGTTTCTTTAAACGGCTGCCCAGTTTTCACTTACAAAGTCCCGGTCCCTAAGTAAAACCCCAAAATTTTAACCATATTTGAATTCCAATTTATACCTCCTGGTTTTTTCAATTTTCCCCTTAAAAGACCCCATCCACAAACCTTCTGATTTTGTTTTGTTGATTTTTGCTCCCGAAGCCATCGGAAAAACATTAAGAATAGTTAAACATTGATTTTTTTTATTCCATATCAGTTACAAATAGTGCAGTGTCGTCTGCATACTGAGCAATTTTCAGTTCTGTTATATCTGGTAAAATAATACCCTTAATATTCTTATTGTTCCGAATAGCATTTACCATTGTTTCGGCCACTATTATATATAACAAGGAGTTCAAAGGACACCCTTGTCTTGTACCTCTTGACAATGTAAAAAAGATTGAAATATAACCGTTAATCTTTACGGAGCTTTCAATATTATTATAATATAGTTTTACCCAATGCACAAAATCGAGACCGAAGCCAAACCTCTCTAGACATTTAAACATAAAATTCCAGCCAGTCGATCAACCGCTTTTTCATGATCGAGACAAATTAAGGCTGCGGGTACATTTTTATCATTAACATAATTTTTTGTGTCCCTTATTAATGAAATGGTTTGCATTATTGACCTGTCTTTAATTGAACAGGTTTGATCACTTTCAATAATTTTATGTAAGACTTTAATCAAACGATTACTAAGACACTGTGTTAACATCTTGTAATCTACATTTAAGAGAGATAAAGGTCTCCAGTTACCCAATGAAGTACGATCTCCTTTCTTATACAAAAGAGAAATAACACCCCTTCTCTGTGACTTGGACAAAGTGCCCATCTGAAATGCAGTGTTTATTACTTTAACCAAATCTGGCCATATAAGGTGCCAAAAATGTCGATAAAATTCTACGGTGAGTCCTTCTAACCCCGGACTTTTCCCTTCAGTATCTTCAGTATTAAGTGTTTTATCAATATTCGACAGAAAAGTTTCCTGAGCGTTGGCATCAGAAGGCTCTGATGAATACAATTTACGATAAAATTCTCTTCCAAGGCCTAACATAGAATTTATGTTAGAATGAATAATCCCGCGTTATCTTTTATACCAAACATGTTTCGTTTATGTCCCCTTTGTTTTTGTAATCCTACGAAAAAATTACTTGGGTTGTTCTCCTTCCTCTCGATACTGAATTTTACAGCGTAAGGCCAGCGCTTTCGCCATTTTTTTCAGCGATATCCTTTAAATCGTGTTCTACTTTTAAAAATTAATCTACACCATTGATCAAACCTTCTTCTTGAGCGGACAGAAGGAAATTATACTTTGTTTCTAGATTTACGCTTAGTTTTCTCTTATCTCTAGCTTTGTCTTTACAAATTTCTCTTGTTATTCTTTTTATCTTGATTTTACCGATATCCAATCATATCCAATCAGGATATCGTGATACTTATACACTGTAACTGCCAGAATTTCCAAAAATCTAATATGATATTATTATATACGGGTCATTCCACGCCAAATCAACCAGGGCTCCCCGCATCTCAATCTCAGATTTCCATCAATTTTTTTAATTTAATACTGTGATATGTATGATGGAATTCTGTAATGTTTGTTTTGTAATTTTGTGAAAACTCGCATGTTTTTGGCTACTAAAAGGGAAGAGGGTTATAATGGCCGAGCATCATATGTTATTTCCCCTGATTTGAGGAGCTAATAACTTCATTAATAATGATGCTAGAACTCTGTAATTTGACAAAAACACAGTCTAGAAGTTGTAGATTAGATATAATAAGTTAAAACCTGGCAGAAAAGGAGGATTCAGATTATATGGCCCTGTTAAAATGCAAAAAAAAAAACACAACATGTTTTCTAATATTCAAAGGCCTGTACAGCCAAATGTTTCCATGTTATGATCTTCAAACTTGCTCAATACAGTATATGGGATATACACATGATAAACGTGAAATAAATTGACAGATTCACTGAATACTTCTTTCACAGGAAAGGCCAAGATGACAAAGAAAATTTAAACGGACCAAAGTTTGGAGCCATTAGACCAACGTGAGACACCTTGTACAGACTTGAAAATTTAATGTGTTTTAGAACTTCCCCTAAACTGCATATGTACAAAATTTCAGCAATGCAAAATGTCTCTTTTGAGGGTTATCATTTTTTGAAAAAGTACTGTTTTTCACTGTCACGGATGGACAAATAATAACTTCTTGGCTGTTATTCAAGGTGTTAACACATTCCAGTATTTCTCTTTTGTACTTGTGAACACAGTAATAACATGGATCAAAGTATATATGAATCCAATTCAGTCAGTCATTAAATCCAAACAAATATCAGGTTAAAAATATTAATTTTTGCAAGGACGTTTTGAGGACGACCAGTTTCTCTCTTATTTTACATCTTTACATTAGAAATAGTAAGCATTATACTTACGATTCGGCCTTTTTGATCGAATTTAACTTCCAGGACCTGGGCGCCGCAGGTTTTCGGATACCCAGATAGTTGTACCGGTATGCCTATTACTAAATATGGAGTATCGCTGGATGATAAAAAAGTTTCTTGTAAACCACATATATCAATTTTGTGACGAATAATAAAATTATCCAGGAAACATTTTGACTTTATCACCGTGTCCTCTAATGTTCAAACTCGCAACTAATGTCATTAATAAATAGCAGAAAAGTCCGGGGGCGAAGCCAAATCGAAACCAATTGAACAGACGTTTGAAAGTTTGTTAAGTCCGGTGGGTCCGGTTCCGGACTCGTACTCCGGGACGTACCTCTGGATGGGCGATCGTGGCGGTGTTCCGTCGTTCCCATGGTGTCGGCCTTCGGGTGCTTATCGGGTTTCGCTGCCGGAGAATTAGGTAGTTTGAGTTTCTTCCTAATCTGCACTTCCGGAGACGGTGCAACGACGGTCTGTAACGGTGGAAAGGGGTCGTCATCATCAGTAACGTTTCGTTCAGTTTCACATTCAGTTACCACATCCTGTTCAGCACGAATATCGGATACGGGTCAGATTGAAGTTCACGTTCGGGACAATCACGTCTGACGTGTCCTTCACTATGGCACAACCAACAAACTCTTTGTTTACCTCTGTATCTCACATATGCCACATATCGTTGGTCCTCGAAGACAAATCGGAGTCTATCGGGAATGTCTTTCTCCATAAAAATAAGCACTTCTCTGTCCAATGTAGGCAGTAATGTGACGGGCCAAACTTTATTACGGCAATCCTTGACTATTCGGCCGTAATTTCTTAGTTCATCATTTACTAGCGAGTGAGGTAAGTCCAGCGGTAGTCCTTTTACCGAGACCCACAAGGGTTTTTTCGGAAGCCGCAGTCTGAATGTCTAGGGACCGTCCTTGACATTCCACACCGATTATTAGCGTTTCTTCAGCGATGGCAGGTGAGAAGAAAACCAGTTGAAGTGTCGTTGGACTTAGCGAGTGAGCAGCACACGGCAAAGCTCTGTACTTTCTTGATAGTTCGAGAACTGCCCTGTTGACGTCATCAGAATTGAAGCGTGACGGCAAACGATCGACCTAGTCTTGTGGTGTAAACTGCTGAACCTTGGCATCAGACGCGGCGGACCACGAGTTGCTGACCATCATCAACCGTTGGTGTCTTACAGGCTCACAGATGTAGGTGCGTCCTTTGACTGGCTGAGGAGCACAACCCTGGTGACACACCAGGAGACTGTTCGGCCCTAGTGACACACTAGGAGACAAGTGCAATCTCGGCCGGAGCCGAGAAAACACGAAAAACCCTAGTGATGCACAAGGAGACAAGTGTTATCTGGACAGAAGCCAAGAAAACACGAAAACCCTGGTGACACTCCAGGAGACAAAATGTGATCTCGACAAGGTCGAGAAACACGAAATCCCTACAGACACTGCATGAGACGGATCTCTTTAATCCTTTTTTTATATTGTTTATTATAAAACAAAATATATACATACGTAATCACAATATATATACGTATACATAATCATACAAACATAAGTTTATTCAATACAAATGCCAAATTACCAAATAAATATATGGAGACAAGAAAAGTTTTCTAAACCTATGCATAAGGCACAAAAATTGCTTAAATTATAACCGCAAAATATTCAGGATGATCAAAACTAACAACTTAAGTCTTAAATTTATCCATAACCTTACTTTAAGTATACATCTACCTAAATCTTTAGTGTACCCATGGCCATAACTTAAACATCAATCGAAAGGATCTACAAACAAGTTTACTCCGTACCTTAAGTGTAATCATAACCCTAAATGGATAAACATGGTGAAAAGGGGAACCAAAATGCATATCAACTTAAGAACACCTTTAAACAAATTACCAATGACTGTTAAATCAAAGGGAGAAGCACGTACCAACGGATTACCCAAAAGTGCTTGATAGTTTTATAATTATATAATTATAAATCCAAAAAACATCTCAATGATCTATTTACGGACAAGTATACAACCTTGGAGAAAAAGACAATAATAATAATTATCAATCATTCTATATCTATACAATCTATAATTAACATCATTAATCATAATTATCTTACTTCATTTAATCAATATGCAACCAAATTACCAATGACAATTTGTCATGAGTTTAAACTAAAGTAAATTCCCAATAGTACACCAATTATGTAGTTATTGATTATAACAAAATCTCGATATTAATTATTTACATTCTGTATAAATTAAATTATTATATCATTTATGTTTCCTCAACACTGTACAACCCTGAAAGAAAAGACATTAAAAGATTAAAATAAATATCAAACTAAATATCAATTATTCCGTATTTTGTCATCGTCATATATACGGTATGTCGTTCCATCTATATCTATATATATGTATACATCTAAATGAACACAGGTAAGTGGACACAGGTAAGTCTAATTAAGTATCTCTGGAAATTAAGCGTATTTTGTTATCGTAATATATAGGTATTCCGTTACATCTATATATACATGCATATATATATATATATACACACACATATATACATATATATATACATACACACATCGAATTGAGCACAGGTAAGTGGACACAGGTAAGTCTAATTAGGCGTTCAAATATGAAACCAAATTACAAATGAAAAAAATGTCACGAGTTTAAACTATAGTTAATTACCAATAGTACACTAGTTATGTAGTTATTAATTAGAACAAAATTTTGATATCAATCTGTATCAATTAAAATATTATATTGTCTCTGTTTACTCAATCTTGTACACCCTGAAAGAAAGACATGATTTTTAAACTAATTATCAAACTAAATATCAATTATTCCGTATTTTGTTATTGCCATATATAAAGTATGCCGTTACACCTATATATATATATATATATATATATATATATATATATATATATATATATATATATACATCGTAATGAACTCAGGTAAGTGAACAGAGATAAGTCTAGTTAAGTATTTCTGGAAGTTAAACGTTCAAATGCACGGAGTCAAAATACAAAGTCGCAAGTAATTATCGGAATCAATATTTAAATATCTAATACTAAACATGTGGATACACAGGCCGTGTTCTGTCTCAAATTCCATGTTTACCGATCTAATGTCTCACACATGCTATGTTTTTTAATATACTTTTACATAATTTTTAACAATTAAGCCGAACTGAAATATGATAATAAAAATCTAAATGTATTAATTACCATCTCGAGTATCATTCAACGATCACACCTTTTAAAGTTACTGTAATTTTTAATCAAAACAAATTTACTCCTCGGCCTTTTGGCCAATACTTACGATCCGTCTCCAATAGTGTCCATCTAGTCAGTTGCAATCCCTCCCCGATTAATGAAATCTAAGTTGAGCTATAAATTCATATAAAGTTACATCAAATGTTTAAAGTCTCAAACTATTGTCATCATTTACATAACACAATGCATTCTCCTGGCACCACAAATCTTTAAAGATCTTAAATCTATCGTCACCAATACGTTTACTATAAGTATATTCTTCCTGTACCCTATTTCTAACAGATGCGTTAAAATAGTTCAAAATATTAATCTGTATTGAATTTAATCTTTTGTTTCGGTTTAACCACAATACATATTTACCGGTGTACAGCAAGAAATCCAACAGTAAAATACACTTATTCGATAGTTCTTTCCACCTATGGTTAAACCAAAAGCAAATAGTAAACATATTAAGTTTAACAGTCTTTCCTGCTATTCGACAAAAAAGCTCTTTTAATGTATCCCAAAAGTCATGTGCTACTTTACAGTCTACAAAGATATGCAAATTACTTTCTGAATTATCACATACATCACACGAGTTTGATACGACCATTTTACTTTTATACAAATACACCATTGATGGTAATACAAAGTGTAAAAATTTTCAGTTCATGTCGAGATGAACTCTTTAAATCAACTTTATATAACAACCTGTAAATACATGTTTGACTTCTAAATGTTTGTTAAAGATCGAGCGCCACCTATCGACACACTTAGGAACTTTATCTGTTAACAAGTACAAATACAAAGTTTTCAGTTAAATTTTCTTATGATGCAAAAATTCACCATTATCTTGTTTTATACCATAAAAGTAAACATAACCTGTATCCCTCCCTCTCCTTAATTCTTGAATCCAACTCTGTGGAACATTTTGTGTTAAATCAGTATATGAACTTCTTAAAGTCTTATTAGGAGTAATATTGAAACGTTTAACAACTGTCTCAAATCGATCAAAATACCCAAGACGCTTATCCCAAATATGTAAAATCTTAAAGCAACCCTTTTCAACCAATTCTTTAATATAATAAGTACCTCGGGAACATTCAATATTTGGATTAAACCATAAAACCTGATCTAAAATTGCACTTTTATTCATCCTTTCTACATGACGCTCAGCTTTTAAGTTTTTCCATACTTCTAGCATTTCTGTGTACACCCTCGGTTGCTTTTTACAATTAGTCTTATTTATAAAATATTGTAAACTCAATATATCAGTCCCAAAAGAGTGGCCTCTATACAAACCAATAAAATACTCTGCAAAAGTCCGACACTTATGTGTCATATACAAAACCTTGGATAACCAAACTGTTCTTTGTGCACTTATGTTATGTTTCACCGATACAGACCTTGACCCCCCTTACCCCTGGGTAAATATAGTACATCTTTTGCCACTAGGTGTCGCTTAAAGCTCCAAAAGAAGTCAATCAACATATTCTCAATTTTATTAGATACCCATATTGGCATATATAATATGTTAGAATAATACCATATCCCACTGCTGGCTAAAATGTTAGCTACAACAACTTTACCTGTGTAATTAAAATCTCTTTTTGACCATAAATATAACACGCTTTGCAATTTCTTTACACGACTATCCCAATTTTCGGTTTCGAAATTCCCGTTCCCTAAATAAAACCCCAAAATTTTCACCTTCTCTGAGTTCCAATTTATGCCTCCCGGTTTTTCAATTTTCCCTTTAAAACTCCCCATCCACAAACCTTCTGATTTTCTTTTGTTGATTTTTGCTCCCGATGCAAGCTGAAAATATTTAAAACATTTTGACATTCATTTATAGATTCTATATCAGTAACAAATTATGTGGTGTCATCAGCATATTGAGCTATTTTTAATTCAGTTAAATCTGGCAGAGTAATACCATTAATATTCTTATTTTTTCTGATAGCATTCGCCATCGTTTCTGCCACTAGAATGTACAGTAAGGGGCTTAAAGGGCACCCTTGTCTAGTGCCTCGTGACAAAGAGGAAAATGATGAAAGATGACCGTTAATCTTAACAGAGCTTTCAATATTATTATAACATAATTTAACCCAATTCACAAAATCAGGGCCGAAGCCAAATCTCTCCAAACATTTGAACATGAAACTCCAGTCGAGACGATCAAACGCCTTTTCCTGGTCAAGACATATTAAAGCTGCTGGGACTTTTTATCATTAACATAGTATATGGTGTCCCTTATCAATGAAATTGTTTGCATAAATGACTTGTCTTTAATCGAACAAGTCTGATCACTTTCAATAATTTTATGGAGCACTTTGCTTAAACGGTTACTGAGACATTTCGTTAAAATCTTGTAATCGACATTCAACAATGATATAGGTCTCCAATTACTTAGCAGATTCCGATCTCCTTTTTTATATAAAAGAGAGATGACACCCCGTCTCTGGGTTCTGGACAAGTTGCCCATATGAAATGCATGATTAATAACATTAACAAAATCTGGTCCTAAGAGTTGCCAGAAATGATGATAAAATTCGACTGTAAGTCCGTCTAATCCCGGACTTTTACCTTTTTAAAATCATTCAAAGCCTTAGTGGTTTCCTCTAGGGAAATATTCCCCTCACATAATAATGCATCATCATTATTCAATGGTGTATCAATTTTTGATAAGAAAAAATCCTGAGCCTTGGCATCAGTGGTTTCTGATGAATATAAATTACAGTAAAATTCCCTCCCCAACTTTAACATGGAATTTATATCAGAATGAACAATACCAGTATCAATATCTTTAATACCCAACATATTACGTTTATTACCCCTTTGTTTTTCCAAACTTATGAAGAAACTACTAGGTTGTTCTCCTTCCTCCCGGTATTGAACTTTACAACGAATAGCCATGACTCTGATTTAAGTGTACTTCTAACCCTAAATAGGAAACTTAGGTAAAACCCTAACCCTAGCTTAAGTAAACTTCTGACCATAATTAAACTTGAAACGAAAACATTCAAACAAAAAGAATATATACATCTATTCGAAGATTCTAAACCCTAGATACATCGATACGAAAAAAAACAACTACATGATCAAAAGTTTACATTTTCCCAAGTTGGAACAAAATTCCAGATTCAAACTAACATGAAGTTAACACATAACCCTAATTAACGTAAACAATAATTCTTAAACATATACGTAACCCCTTACTTAAGTATGTTGCTAACCCTAAAAGTTAAATATAATAATTTATATTCCAAATAATCCTAGGTCTACTCATTACCTCATGAAACTAAATTGCGGGTTACACTTTCAACAATGAGTATTTACTTCAAGTTGAAAAATACTCTTAACCCTTAACCCTAACTTAAGTATGCTCAAAATCTAAATACGCACACATGAAGTTCTACTTTAAACCTAGTAAGATAACATTAAATTCTACTTAACAAATATTTAAATTGTTCACAAGTCTTTGCTAAATTAAGTAGACGTAAAAATATGAATTGATTTTATCACGTGGAAGGAAAAGTACAAAATAGGAAGTGTAATCCTTTAAAGAATTGACCACAAGAGAAAATCACCAGTACTTAAGTGTACTCTTAACCCTAACTTAAGTATACTCAAAATCTAAAAACATAACATGAAATTCTACTTAAACCCCAGTCGAGTAACATGAAATTCTACTTAACAGACATTTAAATTACTCACAAATCTTTACTAAATTAAGTTATCGTATCAATCGATTGATTGACATGAAAGGAGAGAGTACAAAATTATGCGAGTAATGCTTTTAAAGAATTAAAAAAGGGGAGAAATCACTGGAACGTAAGTATAATCTGAAACCTAGTCTCAGTATACTCACAACCTGAAATACAGAACATGAAATTCTACTTAAAAACCCTAACAAAGTAACATGAAATTCCACTTAACAATCATTTAAGTCGCAAATCTGTGCTAAAATGAATAACCGAAATTTGTTTTAACAAAAGATAGATTACACATGCTTACATGTTTATATGCAATACAAAGTTTTCATCCACACTACAAACAACATCATTTATAGTCCACATATCTCTAAACCTTAAACGTCTTTCTTCTAAACCCGTCAATGCTACATAATGTTCACGTCTCACTCGTTGTCTTATATCTTCTTTCAAATATACTAGAGGATTAATATGCCTACCTATGAGGAACTTATTTCTACACGCCCATAAGACATATCGTGCCGTATTATGGATGAACTGTAATAACTTTATACTGCGTTTTGATATATGGTTTCTCATATGTGAGAAACCAAAACATATTGTGTAAAGGTTTAACTTTATTCTACACCCTGCTATCCTGTTGTAATAATCGTTTACTTCTATCCAGAACATGAAAGCTACTGAGCAGTCAGAAAATACATGAAGATTGGTTTCTGGTTGCATACAAAATAAACATGCATCCGATGGTTCTAAATTACTTTTAGCCAAAAAGTCACGAGTCGGTAATACCAGATGTAAAAAGTACCAAATTATATCAAGCTGATATCTTTCATTATCACTTTTAATCAAAGAACCAAAAACATGCTTAACCTTTAAATTCTCACCAAAAAAAGACCTCCATCGCTTCAAAACCTTAGGCTCGTTCCCTTTCTGTAACATATGGCAATATAGTAGTTTGGTTGAAAACTGATCTTGTAACAGGTAACCCGATACATACCTATAATCTTTAATAGAAAACATCAAATTTGATTTTAATTCACGTCCACACCTTAAAATAGATATCCATTTTTTGGGGACACATTCGATCAAAGATTGATACTTCTTAGCATTTGGTTGACAAGTCTCCAAACCGAAATTCCCAGCTATAACAACATACGGTTTGAAATACCCTAAACGTCTATCCCATATGTCTCTGATTTTTATACACTCTTTCTGAATAAAATCAGGAAAGAAAAAAGTATGTTCCTGTTTTCCACGTGTGATATATCGATTCAAAAATATAGTTTCCTCTAAGATTTTACCTTTGTCCCAATTCTCTATATGAGGCCGTATCGCACATTTGTTCCATGCCTTTAACATTTCTCTATAAATAAATGGCATCTTTTTACATGTGTTACTATTAACTATTATTTTACATTGTAGTATCGTGTATCCTAATGATACAGTTCTATATAAGCCAATGTAATACCCTCCTAAAATCTTGCACTTGTGTTCAGAGAGCAATAAATTTCGTAACCACATAGCCCTCTGTGCCTCTATTTTAGTTCTGATGTGGACAATGCCTTGTCCACCATTCTCTTTAGGCATGTATAAAGTTTCTTTAGAGACCCGATGTTTCTTATACTTCCAGAAAAAATTTATAAGCATATTTTCTATACTCTCAAAAACCCATGTAGGGACATTTAACACAGTTGATAGATACCATAGACTACTTGTGGCTATAACATTTATAACCACCGTTCTACCGGTACATGTCAGGTCTCTTTGAGACCATAAACTTAAAAGAGACTGTACTTTTTTTACCTTTGGTTCCCAATTCAACTTACCTACATCTTGGTTTCCCATGTAAAAACCAAGTACTTTAACCTGATCAGATTTCCACATTCTGTCTCCCGGTTTATCGGTACGACCAATATTTCCACCTAACCACAAACCTACCGTCTTGTCCCTATTTATTTTTGCTCCCGAGGCCCCCTGAAAAACATTTAACACGTTAAAAAAGGAAACAACAGATTTGTCATTCACAAAGAACAAATTAGTGTCATCAGCGTATTGCGTTAACTTCAGTTCTGTACCATCCGGGAGCATTATACCTGAAATATTAGAATCTAAACGAATAGCATTTGCCATGGTTTCGGCGACCAAAACATATAATAAGGGACTTAGAGGGCATCCTTGGCGTACGCCTCGTTCTAGAGTAAAGTACTCTGAAAGAAAACCGTTAATGTTAACACAGCTTTTTATATCAGTATAACATAGTTTAATCCATCGGATAAAATCTTCACCAAACCCAAATTTTTCCAAACATTTCAACATAAATACCCAATTAACCCTGTCAAAAGCTTTTTCTTGGTCTAGAGAAATCATTCCAGCTGAAATATTTTTATCCCTTGTATACGTGATTACATCTCTTATGACTGAAGCTGACTGAAAAATGTTACGTCCCTTAACTGCACAGGTTTGATCATCTTCGATTATAACATGTAAAACTTTACGTAGACGGTTTCCTAAACATTTAGTCAATATTTTATAATCTACATTCAAGAGTGAGATTGGCCTCCAGTTCTTTAGCATAGATTTATCTCCTTTCTTAAAAATTAAAGATAAAATACCTTTCTTCTGCGATAATGTGAGCGATCCCTGAGAAAAGGAACAATTTAAAACGTTTATTAAATCAATACCTACCAACTGCCAAAAATGTTTATAAAACTCAGCCGGAAGGCCGTCTGGTCCGGGACTTTTGTTCATTTTAAAGCCACGAAGAGCAGTAAAAGCTTCTTTATCAGTTATTTTACCTTCACACATTGTAGATTCCTCCGGTGATAGTTTAGTCTTGAGGCCAGATAATAGCATTTCCTGATCACTAATATTTATAGGTTCAGCTGAATATAAATCCTTATAATAATATTCACCTTGTTTAACTATTGTTTCTGTGTCATAATACTTTTTACCTGTTGAATCTTGAATGCATTCCATCGATCTATTAAAACCCCTCGACTTCTCTAAAGATATAAAAAATCTGCTAGGTCTCTCACCTTGTTCATGGTAGTTAACTTTACAGCGGATTGCTGCAGCTTTAGTTTTTCGTAGATTCAAGTCTCTTAGCTGTTTCCCAATTACAATAAACTTTTCCTGATATGAAGTATCCCCGCGTTCTAATGCATTTACAACAGCTTCATATTCTACTTCCAATTTTCTTGTTTCGTTTTTAATTTTCCTCGCTTTTTCTTTACAATATGATCTAGTAATATCTCTCAGATGAAATTTTCCCATATCCAACCACTGTAACAGATCTTTATATTTATCCTTTTTCGTTTGCCAATATTCCCAGAATTCCTTTATATTCTCATTATATATAGCATCTTCTAGCACAGAGCAATTTAGTTGCCAATAGCCTGGACCTCTACATTGATGATCCATGTTTAAACTTAAGCAAACAATGTCATGGTCCGACAGAACATTTCGAACGATATTACAATATTTAATATTAGATTGTAAACACAAACTACTATAGATTCTGTCAATCCGAGTATGTACACTATATCTGTCCGCATGGTGAGTAAACCGACGGAGATTTGGATTCATGTATCTAAAACAATCTGAAAGTAAATAATTTCCTGTAATATTTTGAAATTCTCGGCTCCCTCTCAAACAACCTCGCAAGGTTTTACTTCCACCCTCCTTGTCTAAATTAAAATCCTCAATACAATTAAAATCTCCCATTATAATCAGGGGACAATCTTCGAAATTTTGTGACAGAAAAAAATTTGGAATTACCTTGATAAAGTTTATGCGATCTTTCGGTATATTTGGGCAATAGACGTTTACTATATTTACTCTTTTGTTTGCGATAGTAAGTAAGACGCTCACTATACGTCCATCCGTATCATTTTTTACTTTTTCTATGTTAACATCGAGTTTGGACGAAAACCAAAGGGCTACCCCCCTGTGCCAGTACAAGATATACTATACAAGTATTTCCCTCCCCAGTTAGAAAAAACATTATCACACTCCAATTTGGATTTCAAATGAGTCTCTTGAAAGGCTACTATGTCATATTTCTTAGTGTCTATAAGACCTTTCCATTTCAAAGAATCTTTTCGAAGTCCATTAGAGTTTATAGATGCACAGAGCACCATGAAAATTAATGTTAAATTGAACTTTGCATGTGAACGCTGTCCAGCGGGGAACCCGGTGTCTCAACAGGCTCTTGAATTAAAGAGTCATACCTTAGAAACTGGAGTTCGACAGGTTCTGGCCGGTCTAGTCTGTTCCGGGGGTCTGCGGGGTGTACGTCCGGGGATGTCACCCGTTTCCTTTTGTTGTCTGGTGGGACAACTTCCAGCGATCCTGGAATGGCTGTTGGTTGAGGACTTGTTCCTGGAGCGGATTCCAAACCAATCGGGCTTGCTGGTCTGTGATCGACGATCTCGTGGGGGACGTGTTCTACGTTGTCTACGACGATCTCATCGGCGACGCGGTCTGTGTTGACTACGATGTCTTCGCTATCTGCGGAGTTTTCGTCGTCTGCGTGGTCTTCCTCCGTCGTAGTACCATCGGCGACGAGGTCTGTGTTGACAGCGATATCTTCGGTATCTGTGAAGTTTTCGTTGTCTGCACGGTTTTCCTTCGTCGTAATACGATCAGGCCCTGGATCGGCTTCAACGTCGTACGGACACTCGCGGCGGACGTGCCCTTCCTCTTTGCAGGACCAGCAAAGTTTCTTCTGTCCTCTAAATCGGCAATAGCACACATACCTGTTTCCTCCCTCCCACATCTGTAACCTGTCGGGAAACTGATCGTTCTGGAAGAACACAAGGACCTCCCGGTCCATCGTCCAAATTAAAGATATTCAGGCCGGCGCGCCGTGTTTCATGAAAACAGTCTTACATGTGCAGATGTGACACACTAGGAGACGGTTGCTACTACAGCAGAGCCACAGTAACAGAAGGAAACCCTAATGACACATTAGGAGACAGATCGAATCTTTTTTTTTTTTTTTATATTGTTTATTATAAAACAAGATATATACATGCATAATCTATATATATGTATGTGTACACAATCAAGTAACCATACAAACAAATTAAATTTCTTAAGAAATTCCAGCTCTAAACAAAGGAAAAGGGGGGGGGGATGTTACATCAATATGAAAGGGTAAAATTAAACTACCATGTATTATATAATAAATTAAAAACAAGAGCTTAATTCAAAATTTAACTCACAACCAAAAAACTTAATTCAAGGTTAAACTCCTATAAGGTATACAAAATTATCTAAATTTAAACAACACCACCTAATATTTCAATCAAAATTAACCTCACAACCCAAAACTTAATTTCGAATCAAAATCCCATAATATATGCAAAGTTATCAACATTTAACAAACCAATACAAATGTGAAATATACCAATAATCTTGCTATGAAACTATTCTAAATTTAAACGGACATAATGTATGCAAAAGTATCCAAATCAAATATTAACATGACAAAACATAACTTAAAATGTATCCATAACCTTACTTTAGATTTAAACGGACAAATCTGAAATCAAACGTCTATTACTAATGGAAGGATTTGACAAACTAAAATCTTTAGAAAAAAGGATGAAAACCATCTGAAATAAAAACATTAAAACATAATTACAGAAAATGTTTCCAGGACACAATCAACTTAAGAAACTCTTAATCAAAAAGCAAGGAAATAACATGATTTGTGGTTTTACAAATTAATCTAAATAATATTAAATATCTTTTCACGAGTACAATTGTATATCCCAGAAAGAAAACTAATTTAAATAAATAGACCAAAATTCAATTGTTAATAATCTGGATTGTTTTGTCTATACCTGCACATTTACAGGAACTGAAAAGGAACATGATAATAGAAAATAGAAAATTTAAACTGTAAACATTATTCCCCTATAATACCTAGTCCTGTTTAAATCTTAATCCTTTTCAATTTGTATCTAGAGTAATTTAAAATTGACTAAAATTAACTAAAATTGTCTATATTAATTTACAATCTTTCTCTTCATAATATTAATTTAAACTATACTGTCATATCTAGAGTTACATCAAACATTTAAAGTCAAAACATTATCATCTACATCGCATAATGCACTGTTCTGGCACCAAAGATCTTTAAATATCTTAAACCTCTGTTCACCACTACGTTTACTATAGATATATTCTTCCGTTATCCTATTTCTAACCGACGCATTAAAATAGCTCAAAATATTCAACTGTATTGAATTTAGTCTTTTGTTTCTATTCAACCACAATACATATTTTCCAGTATATAACAAAAAGTCTAACAGTAGAATGCACTTATTTGATAACTCCTTCCACCTATGACTGAAACCAAAACAAAGAGTAAACATATTTAGCATAACCTTCTTTCCTGCTACTCGATCAAATAAGTCTTTCACAGACTCCCAAAATTTCTGCGCAGTTTTACAATCTACAAAAACATGCAAATTACCCTCTGGTTTACCACATACATCGCATAGATTAGATATAACAATTTTACTCCTATGCAAATACACCATGGATGGAAGTACAAAATGTAAAAATTTCCAGTTCATATCAAGATGAAGTCTGTCGTTTAACTTTTTATAACAGCCAGTAAAAATATGTTTGACCTCTAAATGCTTGTTAAATATAGAGCGCCACCTATCGACACACTTCGGACTTTTTGTTGTTAACAAGTACCCATACAAAGTTTTCAGTTTAAATTTCGTATGATGCAAAATTTCATCTTTATCTTGTTTTATACCATAATAATAAACATAACCTGAATCTCTCCCTCTTCTCAATTCCGGTATCCAACTCTGTGGAATATTTTGCGTTAAATCCATATATTTTCTTCTTAAAGAATTACTTGCAATAATATTGAAACGGTTGACAATAGTCTCAAATCTATCAAAGTAACCAAGACGTTTATCCCAAATATGTTTAATTTTCAGGCAACCCTTTCCCACCAATTCTTTACTGTAATAAGTACCTTGAGAATTTTCAATATTTATATTCAACCATAAGAATTGATCCAAAATTACACTCTTATTCATTTTTTCGGCATGACGCTCAATTTTTAAGATTTCCCAGGATCTTAACATTTCTTTGTACACTGTAGGTTGCTCTTTACAGTTTAAATTATTTGCACAGTATTGTAAACTCAATATGTCGGCTCCAAAAGAAAAGCCTCTATACAAACCAATAAAATATTCCGCCAGAATTTGACATTTATGCTTCATATATAGTACCTTTGACAGCCAAACTGCTCGTTGAGCAGTTATCTTATCTTTTACTGATACCAAATCTTGCCCCCCTTTATCCCTCGGTAAATGCAATATCTCTTTTGACACTAGATGGCGCTTAAAACCCCAAAAGAAATCTATCAACATATTATCAATTTTTTTAGATACCCATGTCGGCATGTATAAAATATTAGAATAGAACCATATACCACTGCTGGCCAATATGTTGGCGACCACAATTTTACCTGTATAAGTTAAATTCCTCTTTGACCATAAATATAACACATTCTGCAGTTTCTTTAAACGACCTTCCCAGTTTTCAGTTTCAAAATTCCCATTCCCTAAATAAAACCCCAAAATTTTCACCCTGTTTGAACTCCAATTAAGACCTCCCGGTTTTTCAATTTTCCCTTTAAAACTCCCCATCCACAAACCTTCTGATTTTGTTTTGTTGATTTTTGCTCCTGAGGCCAGCTGAAAAATATTAAGCACAGTTAGACATTGATTTATAGATTCTGTATCAGATACAAATAAAGTAGTATCGTCTGCATATTGACTGATCTTTAATTCAGTTAAATCAGGCAGAATAATACCGTTAATATTTTTATCATTTCGGATAGCATTGGCCATCGTTTCTGCCACTAGTATATACAGCAAGGGGCTTAAAGGGCACCCTTGCCTAGTACCTCGTGATAAGGAAAAAGAGGAAGATATATGACCATTTATTTTTACAGAGCTTTCAATATCATTATAACATAATCTAACCCAGTTCACAAAGTCAGGGCCGAAGCCAAATTTCTCCAAACATTTAAACATAAAACACCAGTCTAGACGGTCAAACGCCTTTTCCTGGTCGAGACATATTAAAGCAGCTGGTACATCTTTTTCATTCACATAGTGTATAGTGTCTCTTATCAGTGAAATACTTTGCATAATGGACCTGTTTTTAATGGAACAGGTCTGATCACATTCAATAATATTATGTAACACTTTAATTAAACGATTACTAAGACATTTTGTTAAAATCTTGTAATCCACTTTGATCTTTTTTTTTTTTTTTTATATTGTTTATTATAAAACAAGATATATACATGCATAATCTATATATATGTATGTGTACACAATCAAGTAACCATACAAACAAATTAAATTTCTTATGAAATTCCAGCTCTAAACAAAGGAAAAGGGGGGGGGGATGTTACATCAATATGAAAGGGTAAAATTAAACTACCATGTATTATACAATAAATTAAAAACAAGAGCTTAATTCAAAATTTAACTCACAACCAAAAAACTTAATTCAAGGTTAAACTCCCATAAGGTATACAAAATTATCTAAATTTAAACAACACCACCTAATATTTCAATCAAAATTAACCTCACAACCCAAAACTTAATTTCGAATCGAAATCCCATAATATCAACATTTAACAAAACAATACAAATGTGAAATATACCAATAATCTTGCTATGAAACTATTCTAAATTTAAACGGACATAATGTATGCAAAAGTATCCAAATCAAATATTAACATGACAAAACATAACTTAAAAGTATCCATAACCTTACTTTAGATTTAAACGGACAAATCTGAAATCAAACGTCAATTACTAATGGAAGGATTTGACAAACTAAAATCTTTAGAAAAAGGATGAAAACCATCTGAAATAAAAACATTAAAACATAATTACAGAAAATGTTTCCAGGACACAATCAACTTAAGAAGCTCTTAATCAAAAAGCAAGGAAATAACATGATTTGTGGTTTTACAAATTAATCTAAATAATATTAAATATCTTTTCACGAGTAAAATTGTATATCTTAGAAAGAAAACTAATTTAAATAAATAGACCAAAATTCAACTGTTAATAATCTGGATTGTTTTGACTATACCTGCACATTTACTGGAGCTGAAAAGGAACATGATAATAGAAAATAGAAAATTTAAACTGTATACATTATTCCCCTATAATACATAGTCCTGTTTAAATCTTAATCCTTTTCAATTTGTATCTAGAGTTATTTAAAATCGACTAAAATTAACTAAAATTGTCTATAGTAATTTACAATCTTTCTCTTCATAATATTAATTTAAACTATACTGTCATATCTAGAGTTACATCAAACATTTAAAATCAAAACATTATCATCTACATCGCATAATGCACTGTTCTGGCACCAAAGATCTTTAAATATCTTAAACCTCTGTTCACCACTACGTTTACTATAGATATATTCTTCCGTTATCCTATTTCTAACCGCCGCATTAAAATAGCTCAAAATATTCAACTGTATTGAATTTAGTCTTTTGTTTCGATTCAACCACAATACATATTTTCCAGTATATAACAAAAAGTCTAACAGTAGAATGCACTTATTTGATAACTCCTTCCACCTATGACTGAAACCAAAACAAAGAGTAAACATATTAAGCATAACATTCTTTCCTGCTACTCGATAAAATAAGTCTTTCACAGACTCCCAAAATTTCTGCGCAGTTATACAATCTACAAAAACATGCAAATTACCCTCTGGTTTACCACATACATCGCATAGATTAGATATAACAATTTTACTCCTATGCAAATACACCATGGATGGAAGTACAAAATGTAAAAATTTCCAGTTCATATCAAGATGAAGTCTGTCGTTTAACTTTTTATAACAGCCAGTAAAAATATGTTTGACCTCTAAATGCTTGTTAAATATAGAGCGCCACCTATCGACACACTTCGGACTTTTTGTTGTTAACAAGTACCCATACAAAGTTTTCAGTTTAAATTTCGTATGATGCAAAATTTCATCTTTATCTTGTTTTATACCATAATAATAAACATAACCTGAATCTCTCCCTCTTCTCAATTCCGGTATCCAACTCTGTGGAATATTTTGCGTTAAATCCATATATTTTCTTCTTAAAGATTTACTTGCAATAATATTGAAACGGTTGACAATAGTCTCAAATCTATCAAAGTAACCAAGACGTTTATCCCAAATATGTTTAATTTTCAGGCAACCCTTTCCCACCAATTCTTTACTGTAATAAGTACCTTGAGAATTTTCAATATTTATATTCAACCATAAAAATTGATCCAAAATTACACTCTTATTCATTTTTTCGGCATGACGCTCAATTTTTAAGATTTCCCAGGATCTTAACATTTCTTTGTACACTGTAGGTTGCTCTTTACAGTTTAAATTATTTGCACAGTATTGTAAACTCAATATGTCAGCTCCAAAAGAAAAGCCTCTATACAAACCAATAAAATATTCCGCCAGAATTTGACATTTATGCTTCATATATAGTACCTTTGACAGCCAAACTGCTCGTTGAGCAGTTATCTTATCTTTTACTGATACCAAGTCTTGCCCCCCTTTATCCCTCGGTAAATGCAATATCTCTTTTGACACTAGATGGCGCTTAAAACCCCAAAAGAAATCTATCAACATATTATCAATTTTTTTAGATACCCATGTCGGCATGTATAAAATATTAGAATAGAACCATATACCACTGCTGGCCAATATGTTGGCGACAACAATTTTACCTGTATAAGTTAAATTCCTCTTTGACCATAAATATAACACATTCTGCAGTTTCTTTAAACGACCCTCCCAGTTTTCAGTTTCAAAATTCCCATTCCCTAAATAAAACCCCAAAATTTTCACCCTGTTTGAACTCCAATTAAGACCTCCCGGTTTTTCAATTTTCCCTTTAAAACTCCCCATCCACAAACCTTCTGATTTTGTTTTGTTGATTTTTGCTCCTGAGGCCAGCTGAAAAATATTAAGCACAGTTAGACATTGATTTATAGATTCTGTATCAGATACAAATAAAGTAGTATCGTCTGCATATTGACTGATCTTTAATTCAGTTAAATCAGGCAGAATAATACCGTTAATATGTTTATCATTTCGGATAGCATTGGCCATCGTTTCTGCCACTAGTATATACAGCAAGGGGCTTAAAGGGCACCCTTGCCTAGTACCTCGTGATAAGGAAAAAGAGGAAGATATATGACCATTTATTTTTACAGAGCTTTCAATATCATTATAACATAATCTAACCCAGTTCACAAAGTCAGGGCCGAAGCCAAATTTCTCCAAACATTTAAACATAAAACACCAGTCTAGACGGTCAAACGCCTTTTCCTGGTCGAGACATATTAAAGCAGCTGGTACATCTTTTTCATTCACATAGTGTATAGTGTCTCTTATCAGTGAAATACTTTGCATAATGGACCTGTTTTTAATGGAACAGGTCTGATCACATTCAATAATATTATGTAGCACTTTAATTAAACGATTACTAAGACATTTTGTTAAAATCTTGTAATCCACATTCAATAGTGATATGGGTCTCCAATTACTGAGTGAATTACGATCTCCTTTTTTGTATAAAAGCGAGATAACACCCCGTCTTTGGGTTTTAGACAAATTGCCAATATGAAATGCACTGTTTATGACCTTAACAAAATCTGGTCCTAGAAGGTACCAGAAATGTTTATAAAATTCGACAGTTAGTCCGTCTAATCCCGGACTTTTACCTTTTTTAAAATCGTGTAAAGCTTTACAGGTTTCTTCTAAGGAAATATCCCCTTCACATAGTGATACATTGTCACTATTCAACGATTTATCAATATTAGATAAAAGAAATTCTTGAGCATTGACATCCGTTGGTTCAGCTGAATATAAATTACAATAAAATTCTCTCCCTACCCTTAACATTGAATTTGTATCGGAATGAATGATCCCAGTATTATCTTTAATACTGAACATAGTTTGTTTGTTACCCCTTTGTTTTTCTAATCCTGTAAAGAAACTACTAGGTTGTTCTCCTTCTTCTCTGTATTGAATTTTGCAACGAATAGCCATTGCTTCCGCCTCGTTTTCAGTGAAACCTTTCAGCTTTTTTTCTATTTGAACCAGTTCATTTACATTAATATTTAAACCTTCTTCTTGTGCGGACAAGAGAGAGTTATACTGTGTTTCTAATTTTAATCTCAGTTTTCTTTTCTCTTTCGCTTTTTCTTTACAAAATTCTCTTGTAATTGTCTTAATCTTTATTTTACCGATATCCCACCATTTTAGGATATCAGAATATTTATTACATTCGGATTGCCAGAATTTCCAAAAATGTTGTATTATATCGTTATATACGGGATCTTTAAGTACTGCACTATTGAAATGCCAATATCCGGGGCCTTTTTGTATATCATTTAATTCAATATGAGCTGTGCAGCAATCATGATCAGATAGAATATTTTTAATCACCTTACAAGATTTAATTTGTAATATTCGACTTATATATATTCTGTCAATTCGAGTGTGAACTTTGTATCTATCAGAGTGATGTGTGAAAATTTTCTTTTCAGGGTAAGCTATTCGAAGCGGATCAACAAGAAGGTAAGTATCCTTAAAAATATTAAATTCCTCTCTGCCTATTAAACAGCCTTTCCAGGTAGTACTACCTCCTTTTTTATCAAGTTCAAAGTTTTCTATATAATTGAAATCACCTAGTACAATAATAGGACATGCTGATGCATCTTCAGAAAGAACAAAATCATTTAAACTTAAAAGAAATTTACGTCTGTCACATGGGTTGTTTGGACAATAAATATTCAAAACATTCATTTTTACATTGGAAATAGTAAGTAGAATACTTACAATTCGGCCTTCTCGGTCGTATCTTTCATCATGGACTTGGGCATCACATCTATCAGATATCCAGATGCTTGTACCTGTACGCCTATCTTGTGAATTGCTAGAATAAAATTTACCTCTGTTTTGACTAAATATAAAATTAATTTCATTTGATGATAGGAACGTTTCTTGTAAACCACACATATCAATTTTATGCCGAGTAATGAAATTTTCCAACGAAACTTGTTTTACCTTACCACTGAGTCCTCTTATATTTAAACTAGCGACAGTAAGAGTCATAAGTGTATAAAACAGCAGTCCGTGGGCGACAGCGAAGAGTAGAGCGTGAAAGCGACGAGCGAATGTTTATGAAGAATCTGGGGGGTCCGGGTCCGGACTCGTACCTCTAGAGCGACTTTCATGGGTAGATTCCATCGTTCCAATGGACTCATCGAGTGTGTTCCGTTCCGTCGGGGATTTCGGTAGTTTGCGTCTTTTCGGTTCGCGTTCCAGGGATGGCGAAACGGCGATCTGGAGTGCCGGGAAAGGATCGTAGTCATCATCGGTTGTATTCTGGTTGCTTTCAGGTACCACATCTGATTCGACGCTTGCGTCCGATACAGCCTCAGCCCGAGGTGCAGGTTCAGCCTGGAGCGCGGGTTCTACCTGGAGTGCGGGTTCAGCCTGGAGTGCGGGTTCAACCTGGAGTGCGGATTCTGCCTGGAGTGTGGATTCTGCCTGGAGTGTGGGTTCAGGCCGAAATACGGGTTCACGAAGTACAGGTTCGGATTGCGATTCGCGTTCTGGGCAGACGCGGCGTAAGTGTCCTTCGCTACGACAAAGCCAGCAGACTTTTGGTTTGCCCCTGTACCTGACATACGCGACATATCGCTGGTTCTCACACACAAACTGCAGTCTATCAGGGATATCACTCTCGATAAAGATCAGTATTTCACGATCTAAAGTTGGCAGTCTTGTACCTGGCCACAGTTTGTTTCGACATTCTTTTACGATGCGACCGTATCGTATCATCACTTCATTCACATACGAATGGGGTAAGTCTAAAGGAAGTCCCTTCAACGAAACCCATACGGGTCGTTCCGTCGTGGCAGCCTGAATGTCCAGGGACCGGCCTAGACATTCAACCCCGTCGATCAACGTTTCCTCAGCAATATCAGGCGAAATGAACACTAACTGGAGTGTAGTAGCGCTCAACGAGTGAGCTGCACACAGCGACGATCAATACCTCCGCGAAAGTTCCAACACAGCACGGTTTACGTCATCCACGTTGAAATCATGGCGGCAGACGATGGATCTGGTTTGGTGGTGCAACGAGGTGTATCGAGGTACCAGGCGTGGCGGGCCGGCGTCCCACTGGTTGGTAGCCATCTTCAAAGCGTCAGTCTCGTCCGATCAGATGTAGTCGGTGCGTCCCCAGCCCCTTGGCTGAGGAGCACGAAAATCCCAGTTACACACTGGGAGACGGTTTGCTGCCGCAGCAGAGCCGCAGCAACAAAAGAAAAAACCTTAGTGACACACTAGGAGACGGTTCGTTGTTACAGCGGAGCCACAACAACAAAAAGAATAGAACCCTAGTGACACACTAGGAGACGGTTGCTACTACAGCAGAGCCACAGTAACAGAAGGAAACCCTAATGACACATTAGGAGACAGATCGGATCTTT
Source organism: Sipunculus nudus (assembly GCA_026874595.1). Classification (NCBI taxonomy): domain Eukaryota; kingdom Metazoa; phylum Annelida; class Sipuncula; order Golfingiida; family Sipunculidae; genus Sipunculus; species Sipunculus nudus. The sequence continues at coordinate 66,258,679 of CM049308.1, read as the reverse complement.
TTTTTTTATATTGTTTATTATAAAACAAGATATATACATGCATAATCTATATATATATATGTGTACACAATCAAGTAACCATACAAACAAATTAAATTTCTTATGAAATTCCAGCTCTAAACAAAGGAAAGGGGGGGGGGATGTTACATCAATATGAAAGGGTAAAATTAAACTACCATGTATTATACAATAAATTAAAAACAAGAGCTTAATTCAAAATTTAACTCACAACCAAAAAAACTTAATTCAAGGTTAAACTCCCATAAGGTATACAAAATTATCTAAATTTAAACAACACCACCTAATATTTCAATCAAAATTAACCTCACAACCCAAAACTTAATTTCGAATCAAAATCCCATAATATATGCAAAGTTATCAACATTTAACAAAACAATACAAATGTGAAATATACCAATAATCTTGCTATGAAACTATTCTAAATTTAAACTGACATAATGTATGCAAAAGTATCCAAATCAAATATTAACATGACAAAACATAACTTAAAATGTATCCATAACCTTACTTTAGATTTAAACGGACAAATCTGAAATCAAACGTCTATTACTAATGGAAGGATTTGACAAACTAAAATCTTTAGAAAAAGGATGAAAACCATCTGAAATAAAAACATTAAAACATAATTACAGAAAATGTTTCCAGGACACAATCAACTTAAGAAACTCTTAATCAAAAAGAAAGGAAATGACATGATTTGTAGTTTTACAAATTAATCTAAATAATATTAAATATCTTTTCACGAGTAAAATTGTATATCCCAGAAAGAAAACTAATTTAAATAAATAGACCAAAATTCAATTGTTAATAATCTGGATTGTTTTGTCTATACCTGGACATTTACAGGAACTGAAAAGGAACATGATAATAGAAAATAGAAAATTTAAACTGTATACATTATTCCCCTATAATACATAGTCCTGTTTAAATCTTAATCCTTTTCAATTTGTATCTAGAGTAATTTAAAATCGACTAAAATTAACTAAAATTGTCTATAGTAATTTACAATCTTTCTCTTCATAATATTAATTTAAACTATACTGTCATATCTAGAGTTACATCAAACATTTAAAGTCAAAACATTATCATCTACATCGCATAATGCACTGTTCTGGCACCAAAGATCTTTAAATATCTTAAACCTCTGTTCACCACTACGTTTACTATAGATATATTCTTCCGTTATCCTATTTCTAACCGACGCATTAAAATAGCTCAAAATATTCAACTGTATTGAATTTAGTCTTTTGTTTCGATTCAACCACAATACATATTTTCCAGTATATAACAAAAAGTCTAACAGTAGAATGCACTTATTTGATAACTCCTTCCACCTATGACTGAAACCAAAACAAAGAGTAAACATATTAAGCATAACATTCTTTCCTGCTACTCGATAAAATAAGTCTTTCACAGACTCCCAAAATTCCTGCGCAGTTATACAATCTACAAAAACATGCAAATTACCCTCTGGTTTACCACATACATCGCATAGATTAGATATAACAATTTTACTCCTATGCAAATACACCATGGATGGAAGTACAAAATGTAAAAATTTCCAGTTCATATCAAGATGAAGTCTGTCGTTTAACTTTTTATAACAGCCAGTAAAATATGTTTGACCTCTAAATGCTTGTTAAATATAGAGCGCCACCTATCGACACACTTCGGACTTTTTGTTGTTAACAAGTACCCATACAAAGTTTTCAGTTTAAATTTCGTATGATGCAAAATTTCATCTTTATCTTGTTTTATACCATAATAATAAACATAACCTGAATCTCTCCCTCTTCTCAATTCCGGTATCCAACTCTGTGGAATATTTTGCGTTAAATCCATATATTTTCTTCTTAAAGATTTACTTGCAATAATATTGAAACGGTTGACAATAGTCTCAAATCTATCAAAGTAACCAAGACGTTTATCCCAAATATGTTTAATTTTCAGGCAACCCTTTCCCACCAATTCTTTACTGTAATAAGTACCTTGAGAATTTTCAATATTTATATTCAACCATAAAAATTGATCCAAAATTACACTCTTATTCATTTTTTCGATATGACGCTCAATTTTTAAGATTTCCCAGGATCTTAACATTTCTTTGTACACTGTAGGTTGCTCTTTACAGTTTAAATTATTTGCACAGTATTGTAAACTCAATATGTCAGCTCCAAAAGAAAAGCCTCTATACAAACCAATAAAATATTCCGCCAGAATTTGACATTTATGCTTCATATATAGTACCTTTGACAGCCAAACTGCTCGTTGAGCAGTTATCTTATCTTTTACTGATACCAAGTCTTGCCCCCCTTTATCCCTCGGTAAATGCAATATCTCTTTTGACACTAGATGGCGCTTAAAACCCCAAAAGAAATCTATCAACATATTATCAATTTTTTTAGATACCCATGTCGGCATGTATAAAATATTAGAATAGAACCATATACCACTGCTGGCCAATATGTTGGCGAAACAATTTTACCTGTATAAGTTAAATTCCTCTTTGACCATAAATATAACACATTCTGCAGTTTCTTTAAACGACCTTCCCAGTTTTCAGTTTCAAAATTCCCATTCCCTAAATAAAACCCCAAAATTTTCACCCTGTTTGAACTCCAATTAAGACCTCCCGGTTTTTCAATTTTCCCTTTAAAACTCCCCATCCACAAACCTTCTGATTTTGTTTTGTTGATTTTTGCTCCTGAGGCCAGCTGAAAAATATTAAGCACAGTTAGACATTGATTTATAGATTCTGTATCAGATACAAATAAAGTAGTATCGTCTGCATATTGACTGATCTTTAATTCAGTTAAATCAGGCAGAATAATACCGTTAATATTTTTATCATTTCGGATAGCATTGGCCATCGTTTCTGCCACTAGTATATACAGCAAGGGGCTTAAAGGGCACCCTTGCCTAGTACCTCGTGATAAGGAAAAAGAGGAAGATATATGACCATTTATTTTTACAGAGCTTTCAATATCATTATAACATAATCTAACCCAGTTCACAAAGTCAGGGCCGAAGCCAAATTTCTCCAAACATTTAAACATAAAACACCAGTCTAGACGGTCAAACGCCTTTTCCTGGTCGAGACATATTAAAGCAGCTGGTACATCTTTTTCATTGACATAGTGTATAGTGTCTCTTATCAGTGAAATACTTTGCATAATGGACCTGTTTTTAATGGAACAGGTCTGATCACATTCAATAATATTATGTAACACTTTAATTAAACGATTACTAAGACATTTTGTTAAAATCTTGTAATCCACATTCAATAGTGATATGGGTCTCCAATTACTGAGTGAATTACGATCTCCTTTTTTATATAAAAGCGAGATAACACCCCGTCTTTGGGTTTTGGACAAATTGCCAATATGAAATGCACTGTTTATGACCTTAACAAAATCCGGTCCTAGAAGGTACCAGAAATGTTTATAAAATTCGACAGTTAGTCCGTCTAAACCCGGACTTTTACCTTTTTTAAAATTTCAATCAAAATTAACCTTACAACCCAAAACTTAATTTCGAATCAAAATCCCATAATATATGCAAAGTTATCAACATTTAACAAAACAATACAAATGTGAAATATACCAATAATCTTGCTATGAAACTATTCTAAATTTAGACGGACATAATGTATGCAAAAGTATCCAAATCAAATATTAACATGACAAAACATAACTTAAAATGTATCCATAACCTTACTTTAGATTTAAACGGACAAATCTGAAATCAAACGTCTATTACTAATGGAAGGATTTGACAAACTAAATTCTTTAGAAAAAGGATGAAAACCATCTGAAATAAAAACATTAAAACATAATTACAGAAAATGTTTCCAGGACACAATCAACTTAAGAAACTCTTAATCAAAAAGCAAGGAAATAACATGATTTGTGGTTTTACAAATTAATCTAAATAATATTAAATATCTTTTCACGAGTAAAATTGTATATACCAGAAAGAAAACTAATTTAAATAAATAGACCAAAATTCAATTGTTAATAATCTGGATTGTTTTGTCTATACCTGCACATTTACAGGAACTGAAAAGGAACATGATAATAGAAAATAGAAAATTTAAACTGTATATATTATTCCCCTATAATACATAGTCCTGTTTAAATCTTAATCCTTTTCAATTTGTATCTAGAGTAATTTAAAATCGACTAAAATTAACTAAAATTGTCTATAGTAATTTACAATCTTTCTCTTCCTAATATTAATTTAAACTATACTGTCATATCTAGAGTTACATCAAACATTTAAAGTCAAAACATTATCATCTACATCGCATAATGCACTGTTCTGGCACCAAAGATCTTTAAATATCTTAAACCTCTGTTCACCACTACGTTTACTATAGATATATTCTTCCGTTATCCTATTTCTAACCGACGCATTAAAATAGCTCAAAATATTCAACTGTATTGAATTTAGTCTTTTGTTTCGATTCAACCACAATACATATTTTCCAGTATATAACAAAAAGTCTAACAGTAGAATGCACTTATTTGATAACTCCTTCCACCTATGACTGAAACCAAAACAAAGAGTAAACATATTAAGCATAACATTCTTTCCTGCTACTCGATAAAATAAGTCTTTCACAGACTCCCAAAATTTCTGCGCAGTTATACAATCTACAAAAACATGCAAATTACCCTCTGGTTTACCACATACATCGCATAGATTAGATATAACAATTTTACTCCTATGCAAATACACCATGGATGGAAGTACAAAATGTAAAAATTTCCAGTTCATATCAAGATGAAGTCTGTCGTTTAACTTTTTATAACAGCCAGTAAAAATATGTTTGACCTCTAAATGCTTGTTAAATATAGAGCGCCACCTATCGACACACTTCGGACTTTTTGTTGTTAACAAGTACCCATACAAAGTTTTTAGTTTAAATTTCGTATGATGCAAAATTTCATCTTTATCTTGTTTTATACCATAATAATAAACATAACCTGAATCTCTCCCTCTTCTCAATTCCGGTATCCAACTCTGTGGAATATTTTGCGTTAAATCCATATATTTTCTTCTTAAAGATTTACTTGCAATAATATTGAAACGGTTGACAATAGTCTCAAATCTATCAAAGTAACCAAGACGTTTATCCCAAATATGTTTAATTTTCAGGCAACCCTTTCCCACCAATTCTTTACTGTAATAAGTACCTTGAGAATTTTCAATATTTATATTCAACCATAAAAATTGATCCAAAATTACACTCTTATTCATTTTTTCGGCATGACGCTCAATTTTTAAGATTTCCCAGGATCTTAACATTTCTTTGTACACTGTAGGTTGCTCTTTACAGTTTAAATTATTTGCACAGTATTGTAAACTCAATATGTCAGCTCCAAAAGAAAAGCCTCTATACAAACCAATAAAATATTCCGCCAGAATTTGACATTTATGCTTCATATATAGTACCTTTGACAGCCAAACTGCTCGTTGAGCAGTTATCTTATCTTTTACTGATACCAAGTCTTGCCCCCCTTTATCCCTCGGTAAATGCAATATCTCTTTTGACACTAGATGGCGCTTAAAACCCCAAAAGAAATCTATCAACATATTATCAATTTTTTTAGATACCCATGTCGGCATGTATAAAATATTAGAATAGAACCATATACCACTGCTGGCCAATATGTTGGCGACAACAATTTTACCTGTATAAGTTAAATTCCTCTTTGACCATAAATATAACACATTCTGTAGTTTCTTTAAACGACCTTCCCAGTTTTCAGTTTCAAAATTCCCATTCCCTAAATAAAACCCCAAAATTTTCACCCTGTTTGAACTCCAATTAAGACCTCCCGGTTTTTCAATTTTCCCTTTAAAACTCCCCATCCACAAACCTTCTGATTTTGTTTTGTTGATTTTTGCTCCTGAGGCCAGCTGAAAAATATTAAGCACAGTTAGACATTGATTTATAGATTCTGTATCAGATACAAATAAAGTAGTATCGTCTGCATATTGACTGATCTTTAATTCAGTTAAATCAGGCAGAATAATACCGTTAATATTTTTATCATTTCGGATAGCATTGGCCATCGTTTCTGCCACTAGTATATACAGCAAGGGGCTTAAAGGGCACCCTTGCCTAGTACCTCGTGATAAGGAAAAAGAGGAAGATATATGACCATTTATTTTTACAGAGCTTTCAATATCATTATAACATAATCTAACCCAGTTTACAAAGTCAGGGCCGAAGCCAAATTTCTCCAAACATTTAAACATAAAACACCAGTCTAGACGGTCAAACGCCTTTTCCTGGTCGAGACATATTAAAGCAGCTGGTACATCTTTTTCATTGACATAGTGTATAGTGTCTCTTATCAGTGAAATACTTTGCATAATGGACCTGTTTTTAATGGAACAGGTCTGATCACATTCAATAATATTATGTAACACTTTAATTAAACGATTACTAAGACATTTTGTTAAAATCTTGTATTCCACATTCAATAGTGATATGGGTCTCCAATTACTGAGTGAATTACGATCTCCTTTTTTATATAAAAGCGAGATAACACCCCGTCTTTGGGTTTTGGACAAGTTGCCAATATGAAATGCACTGTTTATGACCTTAACAAAATCTGGTCCTAGAAGGTACCAGAAATGTTTATAAAATTCGACAGTTAGTCCGTCTAAACCCGGACTTTTACCTTTTTAAAATCGTGTAAAGCTTTACAGGTTTCTTCTAAGGAAATATCCCCTTCACATAGTGATACATCGTCACTATTCAACGATTTATCAATATTAGATAAAAGAAATTCTTGAGCATTGACATCCGTTGGTTCAGCTGAATATAAATTACAATAAAATTCTCTCCCTACCCTTAACATTGAATTTGTATCGGAATGAATGATCCCAGTATTATCTTTAATACTGAACATAGTTTGTTTGTTACCCCTTTGTTTTTCTAATCCTGTAAAGAAACTACTAGGTTATTCTCCTTCTTCTCTGTATTGAATTTTGCAACGAATAGCCATTGCTTCCGCCTCGTTTTCAGTGAAACCTTTCAGCTTTTTTTCTATTTTAACCAGTTCATTTACATCTATATTTAAACCTTCTTCTTGTGCGGACAAGAGAGAGTTATACTGTGTTTCTAATTTTAATCTCAGTTTTCTTTTCTCTTTCGCTTTTTCTTTACAAAATTCTCTTGTAATTGTCTTAATCTTTATTTTACCGATATCCCACCATTTTAGGATATCAGAATATTTATTACATTCGGATTGCCAGAATTTCCAAAAATTTTGTATTATATCGTTATATACGGGATCTTTAAGTACTGCACTATTGAAATGCCAATATCCGGGGCCTTTTTGTATATCATTTAATTCAATATGAGCTGTGCAGTAAACATGATCAGATAGAATATTTTTAATCACCTTACAAGATTTAATTTGTAATATTCGACTTGAATATATTCTGTCAATTCGAGTGTGAACTTTGTATCTATCAGAGTGATGTGTGAAAATTTTCTTTTCAGGGTAAGCTATTCGAAGCGGATCAACAAGAAGGTAAGTATCCTTAAAAATATTAAATTCCTCTCTGCCTATTAAACAGCCTTTCCAGGTAGTACTACCTCCTTTTTTATCAAGTTCAAAGTTTTCTATATAATTGAAATCACCTAGTACAATAATAGGACATGCTGATGCATCTTCAGAAAGAACAAAATCATTTAAACTTAAAAGAAATTTACGTCTGTCACATGGGTTGTTTGGACAATAAATATTCAAAACATTCATTTTTACATTGGAAATAGTAAGTAGAATACTTACAATTCGGCCTTCTCGGTCGTATCTTTCATCATGGACTTGGGCATCACATCTATCAGATATCCAGATGCTTGTACCTGTACGCCTATCTTGTGAATTGCTAGAATAAAATTTACCTCTGTTTTGACTAAATATAAAATTAATTTCATTTGATGACAGGAACGTTTCTTGTAAACCACACATATCAATTTTATGCCGAGTAATGAAATTTTCCAACGAAACTTGTTTTACCTTACCACTGAGTCCTCTTATATTTAAACTAGCGACAGTAAGAGTCATAAGTGTATAAAACAGCAGTCCGTGGGCGACAGCGAAGAGTAGAGCGTGAAAGCGACGAGCGAATGTTTATGAAGAATCTGGGGGGTCCGGGTCCGGACTCGTACCTCTAGAGCGACTTTCATGGGTAGATTCCATCGTTCCAATGGACTCATCGGATGCGTTCCGTTCCGTCGGGGATTTCGGTAGTTTGCGTCTTTTCGGTTCGCGTTCCAGGGGTGGCGAAACAGCGATCTGGAGTGCCGGGAAAGGATCGTAGTCATCATCGGTTGTATTCTGGTTGCTTTCAGGTACCACATCTGATTTGACGCTTGCGTCCGATACAGCCTCAGCCCGAGGTGCAGGTTCAGCCTGGAGTGCGGGTTCTACCTGGAGTGCGGGTTCAGCCTGGAGTGCGGGTTCGACCTGGAGTGCGGATTCTGCCTGGAGTGTGGATTCTGCCTGGAGTGTGGGTTCACGCCGAAATACGGGTTCACGAAGTACAGGTTCGGATTGCGATTCGCGTTCTGGGCAGTCGCGGCGTAAGTGTCCTTCGCTACGACAAAGCCAGCAGACTTTTGGTTTGCCCCTGTACCTGACATACGCGACATATCGCTGGTTCTCACACACAAACTGCAGTCTATCAGGGATTTCACTCTCGATAAAGATCAATATTTCACGATCTAGAGTTGGCAGTCTTGTACCTGGCCACAGTTTGTTTCGACATTCTTTTACGATGCGACCGTATCGTATCATCACATCATTCACATACGAATGGGGTAAGTCTAAAGGAAGTCCCTTCAACGAAACCCATACGGGTCGTTCCGTCGTGGCAGCCTGAATGTCCAGGGACCGGCCTAGACATTCAACCCCGTCGATCAACGTTTCCTCAGCAATATCAGGCGAAATGAACACTAACTGGAGTGTAGTAGCGCTCAACGAGTGAGCTGCACACAGCGACGATCCATACCTCCGCGAAAGTTCCAACACAGCACGGTTTACGTCATCCACGTTGAAATCATGGCGGCAGACGATGGATCTGGTTTGGTGGTGCAACGAGGTGTATCGAGGTACCAGGCGTGGCGGGCCGGCGTCCCACTGGTTGGTAGCCATCTTCAAAACGTCAGTTTCGTCCGATCAGATGTAGTCTGTGCGTCCCCAGCCCCTTGGCTGAGGAGCACGAAAACCCCAGTGACACACTGGGAGACGGTTTGCTGCCGCAGCAGAGCCGCAGCAACAAAAGAAAAAACCCTAGTGACACACTAGGAGACGGTTCGTTGTCACAGCGGAGCCACAACAACAAAAAGAATAGAACCCTAGTGACACACTAGGAGACGGTTGCTACTACAGCAGAGCCACAGTAACAGAAGGAAACCCTAATGACACATTAGGAGACAGATCGAATCTTTTTTTATTTTTTTTATATTGTTTATTATAAAACAAGATATATACATGCATAATCTATATATATGTATGTGTACACAAATCAAGTAACCATACAAACAAATTAAATTTCTTATGAAATTCCAGCTCTAAACAAAGGAAAGGGGGGGGGGGATGTTACATCAATATGAAAGGGTAAAATTAAACTACCATGTATTATACAATAAATTAAAAACAAGAGCTTAATTCAAAATTTAACTCACAACCAAAAAACTTAATTCAAGGTTAAACTCCCATAAGGTATACAAAATTATCTAAATTTAAACAACACCACCTAATATTTCAATCAAAATTAACCTCACAACCCAAAACTTAAATTCGAATCAAAATCCCATAATATATGCAAAGTTATCAACATTTAACAAAACAATACAAATGTGAAATATACCAATAATCTTGCTATGAAACTATTCTAAATTTAAACGGACATAATGTATGCAAAAGTATCCAAATCAAATATTAACATGACAAAACATAACTTAAAATGTATCCATAACCTTACTTTAGATTTAAACGGACGAATCTGAAATCAAACGTCTATTACTAATGGAAGGATTTGACAAACTAAAATCTTTAGAAAAAGGATGAAAACCATCTGAAATAAAAACATTAAAACATAATTACAGAAAATGTTTCCAGGACACAATCAACTTAAGAAGCTCTTAATCAAAAAGCAAGGAATTAACATGATTTGTGGTATTAATAATATTAAATATCTTTTCACGAGTAAAATGTATATCCCAGAAAGAAAACTAATTTAAATAAATAGACCAAAATTCAATTGTTAATAATCTGGATTGTTTTGTCTATACCTGCACATTTCCTGGAACTGAAAAGGAACATGATAATAGAAAATAGAAAATTTAAACTGTATGCATTATTCCCCTATAATACATAGTCCTGTTTAAATCTTAATCCTTTTCAATTTGTATCTAGAGTAATTTAAAATCGACTAAAATTAACTAAAATTGTCTATAGTAATTTACAATCTTTCTCTTCATAATATTAATTTCAACTATACTGTCATATCTAGAGTTACATCAAACATTTAAAGTCAAAACATTATCATCTACATCGCATAATGCACTGTTCTGGCACCAAAGATCTTTAAATATCTTAAACCTCTGTTCACCACTACGTTTACTATAGATATATTCTTCCGTTATCCTATTTCTAACCGACGCATTAAAATAGCTCAAAATATTCAACTGTATTGAATTTAGTCTTTTGTTTCTATTCAACCACAATACATATTTTCCAGTATATAACAAAAAGTCTAACAGTAGAATGCACTTATTTGATAACTCCTTCCACCTATGACTGAAACCAAAACAAAGAGTAAACATATTAAGCATAACATTCTTTCCTGCTACTCGATCAAATAAATCTTTCACAGACTCCCAAAATTTCTGCGCAGTTATACAATCTACAAAAACATGCAAATTACCCTCTGGTTTACCACATACATCGCATAGATTAGATATAACAATTTTACTCCTATGCAAATACACCATGGATGGAAGTACAAAATGTAAAAATTTCCAGTTCATATCAAGATGAAGTCTGTCGTTTAACTTTTTATAACAGCCAGTAAAAATATGTTTGACCTCTAAATGCTTGTTAAATATAGAGCGCCACCTATCGACACACTTCGGACTTTTTGTTGTTAACAAGTACCCATACAAAGTTTCAGTTTAAATTTCGTATGATGCAAAATTTCATCTTTATCTTGTTTTATACCATAATAATAAACATAACCTGAATCTCTCCCTCTTCTCAATTCCGGTATCCAACTCTGTGGAATATTTTGCGTTAAATCCATATATTTTCTTCTTAAAGAATTACTTTCAATAATATTGAAACGGTTGACAATAGTCTCAAATCTATCAAAGTAACCAAGACGTTTATCCCAAATATGTTTAATTTTCAGGCAACCCTTTCCCACCAATTCTTTACTGAAATAAGTACCTTGAGAATTTTCAATATTTATATTCAACCATAAGAATTGATCCAAAATTACACTCTTATTCATTTTTTCGGCATGACGCTCAATTTTTAAGATTTCCCAGGATCTTAACATTTCTTTGTACACTGTAGGTTGCTCTTTACAGTTTAAATTATTTGCACAGTATTGTAAACTCAATATGTCGGCTCCAAAAGAAAAGCCTCTATACAAACCAATAAAATATTCCGCCAGAATTTGACATTTATGCTTCATATATAGTACCTTTGACAGCCAAACTGCTCGTTGAGCAGTTATCTTATCTTTTACTGATACCAAATCTTGCCCCCCTTTATCCCTCGGTAAATGCAATATCTCTTTTGACACTAGATGGCGCTTAAAACCCCAAAAGAAATCTATCAACATATTATCAATTTTTTTAGATACCCATGTCGGCATGTATAAAATATTAGAATAGAACCATATACCACTGCTGGCCAATATGTTGGCGACCACAATTTTACCTGTATAAGTTAAATTCCTCTTTGACCATAAATATAACACATTCTGCAGTTTCTTTAAACGACCTTCCCAGTTTTCAGTTTCAAAATTCCCATTCCCTAAATAAAACCCCAAAATTTTCACGCTGTTTGAACTCCAATTAAGACCTCCCGGTTTTTCAATTTTCCCTTTAAAACTCCCCATCCACAAACCTTCTGATTTTGTTTTGTTGATTTTTGCTCCTGAGGCCAGCTGAAAAATATTAAGCACAGTTAGACATTGATTTATAGATTCTGTATCAGATACAAATAAAGTAGTATCGTCTGCATATTGACTGATCTTTAATTCAGTTAAATCAGGCAGAATAATACCGTTAATATTTTTATCATTTCGGATAGCATTGGCCATCGTTTCTGCCACTAGTATATACAGCAAGGGGCTTAAAGGGCACCCTTGCCTAGTACCTCGTGATAAGGAAAAAGAGGAAGATATATGACCATTTATTTTTACAGAGCTTTCAATATCATTATAACATAATCTAACCCAGTTCACAAAGTCAGGGCCGAAGCCAAATTTCTCCAAACATTTAAACATAAAACACCAGTCTAGACGGTCAAACGCCTTTTCCTGGTCGAGACATATTAAAGCAGCTGGTACATCTTTTTCATTCACATAGTGTATAGTGTCTCTTATCAGTGAAATACTTTGCATAATGGACCTGTTTTTAATGGAACAGGTCTGATCACATTCAATAATATTATGTAACACTTTAATTAAACGATTACTAAGACATTTTGTTAAAATCTTGTAATCCACATTCAATAGTGATATGGGTCTCCAATTACTGAGTGAATTACGATCTCCTTTTTTATATAAAAGCGAGATAACACCCCGTCTTTGGGTTTTGGACAAATTGCCAATATGAAATGCACTGTTTATGACCTTAACAAAATCTGGTCCTAGAAGGTACCAGAAATGTTTATAAAATTCGACAGTTAGTCCGTCTAAACCCGGACTTTTACCTTTTTTAAAATTGTGTAAAGCTTTACAGGTTTCTTCTAAGGAAATATCCCCTTCACATACTGATACATCGTCACTATTCAACGATTTATTAATATTAGATAAAAGAAATTCTTGAGCATTGACATCCGTTGGTTCAGCTGAATATAAATTACAATAAAATTCTCTCCCTACCCTTAACATTGAATTTGTATCGGAATGAATGATCCCAGTATTATCTTTAATACTGAACATAGTTTGTTTGTTACCCCTTTGTTTTTCTAATCCTGTAAAGAAACTACTAGGTTGTTCTCCTTCTTCTCTGTATTGAATTTTGCAACGAATAGCCATTGCTTCCGCCTCGTTTTCAGTGAAACCTTTCAGCTTTTTTTCTATTTTAACCAGTTCATTTACATCTATATTTAAACCTTCTTCTTGTGCGGACAAGAGAGAGTTATACTGTGTTTCTAATTTTAATCTCAGTTTTCTTTTCTCTTTCGCTTTTTCTTTACAAAATTCTCTTGTAATTGTCTTAATCTTTATTTTACCGATATCCCACCATTTTAGGATATCAGAATATTTATTACATTCGGATTGCCAGAATTTCCAAAAATTTTGTATTATATCGTTATATACGGGATCTTTAAGTACTGCACTATTGAAATGCCAATATCCGGGGCCTTTTTGTATATCATTTAATTCAATATGAGCTGTGCAGCAATCATGATCAGATAGAATATTTTTAATCACCTTACAAGATTTAATTTGTAATATTCGACTTATATATATTCTGTCAATTCGAGTGTGAACTTTGTATCTATCAGAGTGATGTGTGAAAATTTTCTTTTCAGGGTAAGCTATTCGAAGCGGATCAACAAGAAGGTAAGTATCCTTAAAAATATTAAATTCCTCTCTGCCTATTAAACAGCCTTTCCAGGTAGTACTACCTCCTTTTTTATCAAGTTCAAAGTTTTCTATATAATTGAAATCACCTAGTACAATAATAGGACATGCTGATGCATCTTCAGAAAGGACAAAATCATTTAAACTTAAAAGAAATTTACGTCTGTCACGTGGGTTGTTTGGACAATAAATATTCAAAACATTCATTTTTACATTGGAAATAGTAAGTAGAATACTTACAATTCGGCCTTCTCGGTCGTATCTTTCATCATGGACTTGGGCATCACATCTATCAGATATCCAGATGCTTGTACCTGTATGCCTATCTTGTGAATTGCTAGAATAAAATTTGCCTCTGTTTTGACTAAATATAAAATTAATTTCATTTGATGATAGGAATGTTTCTTGTAAACCACACATATCAATTTTATGCCGAGTAATGAAATTTTCCAACGAAACTTGTTTTACCTTACCACTGAGTCCTCTTATATTTAAACTAGCGACAGTAAGAGTCATAAGTGTATAAAACAGCAGTCCGTGGGCGACAGCGAAGAGTAGAGCGTGAAAGCGACGAGCGAATGTTTATGAAGAATCTGGGGGGTCCGGGTCCGGACTCGTACCTCTAGAGCGACTTTCATGGGTAGATTCCATCGTTCCAATGGACTCATCGGGTGCGTTCCGTTCCGTCCGGGATTTCGGTAGTTTGCGTCTTTTCGGTTCGCGTTCCAGGGGTGGCGAAACGGCGATCTGAAGTGCCGGGAAAGGATCGTAGTCATCATCGGTTGTATTCTGGTTGCTTTCAGGTACCACATCTGATTCGACGCTTGCGTCCGATACAGCCTCAGCCCGAGGTGCAGGTTCAGCCTGGAGTGCGGGTTCTACCTGGAGTGTGGGTTCAGCCTGGAGTGCGGGTTCAACCTGGAGTGCGGGTTCTGCCTGGAGTGTGGATTCTGCCTGGAGTGTGGGTTCAGGCCGAAATACGGGTTCACGAAGTATAGGTTCGGATTGCGATTCGCGTTCTGGGCAGTCGCGGCGTAAGTGTCCTTCGCTACGACAAAGCCAGCAGACTTTTGGTTTGCCCCTGTACCTGACATACGCGACATATCGCTGGTTCTCACACACAAACTGCAGTCTATCAGGGATATCACTCTCGATAAAGATCAATATTTCACGATCTAAAGTTGGCAGTCTTGTACCTGGCCACAGTTTGTTTCGACATTCTTTTACGATGCGACCGTATCGTTTCATCACTTCATTCACATACGAATGGGGTAAGTCTAAAGGAAGTCCCTTCAACGAAACCCATACGGGTCGTTCCGTCGTGGCTGCCTGAATGTCCAGGAAACGGCCTAGACATTCAACCCCGTCGATCAACGTTTCCTCAGCAATATCAGGCGAAATGAACACTAACTGGAGTGTAGTAGCGCTCAACGAGTGAGCTGCACACAGCGACGATCCATACCTCCGCGAAAGTTCCAACACAGCACGGTTTACGTCGTCCACGTTGAAATCATGGCGGCAGACGATGGATCTGGTTTGGTGGTGCAACGAGGTGTATCGAGGTACCAGGCGTGGCGGGCCGGCGTCCCACTGGTTGGTAGCCATCTTCAAAGCGTCAGTCTCGTCCGATCAGATGTAGTCGGTGCGTCCCCAGCCCCTTGGCTGAGGAGCACGAAAACCCCAGTGACACACTGGGAGACGGTTTGCTGCCGCAGCAGAGCCGCAGCAACAAAAGAAAAAAACCCTAGTGACACACTAGGAGACGGTTCGTTGTCACAGCGGAGCCACAACAACAGAAAGAATAGAACCCTAGTGACACACTAGGAGACGGTTGCTACTACAGCAGAGCCACAGTAACAGAAGGAAACCCTAATGACCCATTAGGAGACAGATCGGTCCTTAGCCAAAAGGCCGAGAAGCGATAACTTTTCAAACTTTAAAGTTGATAGTCCCTATAAAAAGCTCAGGAAAATTATAGGTGTGGCACGCCGGCTCACCTGTTTACATGCACGGCTACCTGTATGTGTCATTTCCACTTTCGGCCACTCTAGACCAAAGCATGGTGTATGAGAATGTTTTTGGTAAAAATGCCGAACAATTAAGTCCCATAATAAAATTTAACATTTTGACAATGATTAGAACGGCATCTCTAGTCACAGACACTCAAACGTAACACCCACGTACTATCAATAGTCTCCGCTGTAAGGTCGAACGCATTATTTACCTCTGAGCTGGCATTACAATACATCTGGAACTGAAGTCATCGTGTGTATCATTTGTTAACCCGTCCAAATTAAAGATATTCAGGCCGGCGCGCCGTGTTTCATGAAAACAGTCTTACATGTGCAGTTTCCACATGTACGCTACAACAGATACATGCCAACATAGCATGATACAGGTTCGTGAGCTGACAGTGGGTTTGAAGGTTCTGGTTGGTTTTGAAATCGTAACTTGGTGTAAATATTAAAGACAGTGTGCATGCGGCCTTAATTCCTGGAAATGAGATCCGCCGGCGGCGGATATCAGGCGTATGCATGGAGGGAAGGGTTCTTGATTTTACATGTTATTACTCCCCGAGGGGAGTGGGCCGTTCCTGGAGGTACTGCAATACCAGGCCAACCCGTGGTGAAGGCGGAGTAAACCCCGGTCACTTCACCCAGTTCCAAAAATCAGTTTAATATCGTAGTGACCCATTGGGCCACGTATCAGATATTAAGCTGATAAGAACAGATACTACACTTTGATCTTAGCCAAAAGGCCGAGAAGCGATAACTTTTCAAACTTTAAAGTTGATAGTCCCTATAAAAAGCTCAGGAAAATTATAGGTGTGGCACGCCGGCTCACCTGTTTACATGCACGGCTACCTGTATGTGTCATTTCCACTTTCGGCCACTCTAGACCAAAGCATGGTGTATGAGAATGTTTTTGGTAAAAATGCCGAACAATTAAGTCCCATAATAAAATTTAACATTTTGACAATGATTAGAACGGCATCTCTAGTCACAGACACTCAAACGTAACACCCACGTACTATCAATAGTCTCCGCTGTAAGGTCGAACGCATTATTTACCTCTGAGCTGGCATTACAATACATCTGGAACTGAAGTCATCGTGTGTATCATTTGTTAACCCGTCCAAATTAAAGATATTCAGGCCGGCGCGCCGTGTTTCATGAAAACAGTCTTACATGTGCAGTTTCCACATGTACGCTACAACAGATACATGCCAACATAGCATGATACAGGTTCGTGAGCTGACAGTGGGTTTGAAGGTTCTGGTTGGTTTTGAAATCGTAACTTGGTGTAAATATTAAAGACAGTGTGCATGCGGCCTTAATTCCTGGAAATGAGATCCGCCGGCGGCGGATATCAGGCGTATGCATGGAGGGAAGGGTTCTTGATTTTACATGTTATTACTCCCCGAGGGGAGTGGGCCGTTCCTGGAGGTACTGCAATACCAGGCCAACCCGTGGTGAAGGCGGAGTAAACCCCGGTCACTTCACCCAGTTCCAAAAATCAGTTTAATATCGTAGTGACCCATTGGGCCACGTATCAGATATTAAGCTGATAAGAACAGATACTACACTTTGATCTTTTTTTTTTTTTTATATTGTTTATTATAAAACACGATATATACATGCAAAATCTATATATATGTATGTGTACACAATCAAGTAACCATACAAACAAATTAAATTTCTTATGAAATTCCAGCTCTAAACAAAGGAAAAAGGGGGGGGGATGTTACATCAATATGAAAGGGTAAAATTAAACTACCATGTATTATACAATAAATTTAAAACAAGAGCTTAATTCAAAATTTAACTCACAACCAAAAAACTTAATTCAAGGTTAAACTCCCATAAGGTATACAAAATTATCTAAATTTAAACAACACCACCTAATATTTCAATCAAAATTAACCTCCCAACCCAAAACTTAATTTCGAATCAAAATCCCATAATATATGCAAAGTTATCAACATTTAACAAAACAATACAAACGTGAAATATACCAATAATCTTGCTATGAAACTATTCTAAATTTAAACGGACATAATGTATGCAAAAGTATCCAAATCAAATAATAACATGACAAAACATAACTTAAAATGTATCCATAACCTTACTTTAGATTTAAACGGACAAATCTGAAATCAAACGTCTATTACTAATGGAAGGATTTGACAAACTAAAATCTTTAGAAAAAGGATGAAAGCCATCTGAAATAAAAACATTAAAACATAATTACAGAAAATGTTTCCAGGACACAATCAACTTAAGAAACTCTTAATCAAAAAGCAAGGAAATAACATGATTTGTGGTTTTACAAATTAATCTAAATAATATTAAATATCTTTTCACGAGTAAAATTGTATATCCCAGAAAGAAAACTAATTTAAATAAATAGACCAAAATTCAATTGTTAATAATCTGGATTGTTTTGTCTATACCTGCACATTTACAGGAACTGAAAAGGAACATGATAATAGAAAATAGAAAATTTAAACTGTAAACATTATTCCCCTATAATACCTAGTCCTGTTTAAATCTTAATCCTTTTCAATTTGTATCTAGAGTAATTTAAAATCGACTAAAATTAACTAAAATTGTCTATATTAATTTACAATCTTTCTCTTCATAATATTAATTTAAACTATACTGTCATATCTAGAGTTACATCAAACATTTAAAGTCAAAACATTATCATCTACATCGCATAATGCACTGTTCTGGCACCAAAGATCTTTAAATATCTTAAACCTCTGTTCACCACTACGTTTACTATAGATATATTCTTCCGTTATCCTATTTCTAACCGACGCATTAAAATAGCTCAAAATATTCAACTGTATTGAATTTAGTCTTTTGTTTCGATTCAACCACAATACATATTTTCCAGTATATAACAAAAAGTCTAACAGTAGAATGCACTTATTTGATAACTCCTTCCACCTATGACTGAAACCAAAACAAAGAGTAAACATATTTAGCATAACCTTCTTTCCTGCTACTCGATAAAATAAGTCTTTCACAGACTCCCAAAATTTCTGCGCAGTAATACAATCTACAAAAACATGCAAATTACCCTCTGGTTTACCACATACATCGCATAGATTAGATATAACAATTTTACTCCTATGCAAATACACCATGGATGGAAGTACAAAATGTAAAAATTTCCAGTTCATATCAAGATGAAGTCTGTCGTTTAACTTTTTATAACAGCAAGTAAAAATATGTTTGACCTCTAAATGCTTGTTAAATATAGAGCGCCACCTATCGACACACTTCGGACTTTTTGTTGTTAACAAGTACCCATACAAAGTTTTCAGTTTAAATTTCGTATGATGCAAAATTTCATCTTTATCTTGTTTTATACCATAATAATAAACATAACCTGAATCTCTCCCTCTTCTCAATTCCGGTATCCAACTCTGTGGAATATTTTGCGTTAAATCCATATATTTTCTTCTTAAAGAATTACTTGCAATAATATTGAAACGGTTGACAATAGTCTCAAATCTATCAAAGTAACCAAGACGTTTATCCCAAATATGTTTAATTTTCAGGCAACCCTTTCCCACCAATTCTTTACTGTAATAAGTACCTTGAGAATTTTCAATATTTATATTCAACCATAAGAATTGATCCAAAATTACACTCTTATTCATTTTTTCGGCATGACGCTCAATTTTTAAGATTTCCCAGGATCTTAACATTTCTTTGTACACTGTAGGTTGCTCTTTACAGTTTAAATTATTTGCACAGTATTGTAAACTCAATATGTCGGCTCCAAAAGAAAAGCCTCTATACAAACCAATAAAATATTCCGCCAGAATTTGGCATTTATGCTTCATATATAGTACCTTTGACAGCCAAACTGCTCGTTGAGCAGTTATCTTATCTTTTACTGATACCAAATCTTGCCCCCCTTTATCCCTCGGTAAATGCAATATCTCTTTTGACACTAGATGGCGCTTAAAACCCCAAAAGAAATCTATCAACATATTATCAATTTTTTTAGATACCCATGTCGGCATGTATAAAATATTAGAATAGAACCATATACCACTGCTGGCCAATATGTTGGCGACCACAATTTTACCTGTATAAGTTAAATTCCTCTTTGACCATAAATATAACACATTCTGCAGTTTCTTTAAACGACCTTCCCAGTTTTCAGTTTCAAAATTCCCATTCCCTAAATAAAACCCCAAAATTTTCACCCTGTTTGAACTCCAATTAAGACCTCCCGGTTTTTCAATTTTCCCTTTAAAACTCCCCATCCACAAACCTTCTGATTTTGTTTTGTTGATTTTTGCTCCTGAGGCCAGCTGAAAAATATTAAGCACAGTTAGACATTGATTTATAGATTCTGTATCAGATACAAATAAAGTAGTATCGTCTGCATATTGACTGATCTTTAATTCAGTTAAATCAGGCAGAATAATACCGTTAATATTTTTATCATTTCGGATAGCATTGGCCATCGTTTCTGCCACTAGTATATACAGCAAGGGGCTTAAAGGGCACCCTTGCCTAGTACCTCGTGATAAGGAAAAAGAGGAAGATATATGACCATTTATTTTTACAGAGCTTTCAATATCATTATAACATAATCTAACCCAGTTCACAAAGTCAGGGCCGAAGCCAAATTTCTCCAAACATTTAAACATAAAACACCAGTCTAGACGGTCAAACGCCTTTTCCTGGTCGAGACATATTAAAGCAGCTGGTACATCTTTTTCATTGACATAGTGTATAGTGTCTCTTATCAGTGAAATACTTTGCATAATGGACCTGTTTTTAATGGAACAGGTCTGATCACATTCAATAATATTATGTAACACTTTAATTAAACGATTACTAAGACATTTTGTTAAAATCTTGTAATCCACATTCAATAGTGATATGGGTCTCCAATTACTGAGTGAATTACGATCTCCTTTTTTATATAAAAGCGAGATAACACCCCGTCTTTGGGTTTTGGACAAATTGCCAATATGAAATGCACTGTTTATGACCTTAACAAAATCTGGTCCTAGAAGGTACCAGAAATGTTTATAAAATTCGACAGTTAGTCCGTCTAAACCCGGACTTTTACCTTTTTTAAAATCGTGTAAAGCTTTACAGGTTTCTTCTAAGGAAATTTCCCCTTCACATAGTGATACATCGTCACTATTCAACGATTTATCAATATTAGATAAAAGAAATTCTTGAGCATTGACATCCGTTGGTTCAGCTGAATATAAATTACAATAAAATTCTCTCCCTACCCTTAACATTGAATTTGTATCGGAATGAATGATCCCAGTATTATCTTTAATACTGAACATAGTTTGTTTGTTACCCCTTTGTTTTTCTAATCCTGTAAAGAAACTACTAGGTTGTTCTCCTTCTTCTCTGTATTGAATTTTGCAACGAATAGCCATTGCTTCCGCCTCGTTTTCAGTGAAACCTTTCAGCTTTTTTTCTATTTTAACCAGTTCATTTACATCTATATTTAAACCTTCTTCTTGTGCGGACAAGAGAGAGTTATACTGTGTTTCTAATTTTAATCTCAGTTTTCTTTTCTCTTTCGCTTTTTCTTTACAAAATTCTCTTGTAATTGTCTTAATCTTTATTTTACCGATATCCCACCATTTTAGGATATCAGAATATTTATTACATTCGGATTGCCAGAATTTCCAAAAATTTTGTATTATATCGTTATATACGGGATCTTTAAGTACTGCACTATTGAAATGCCAATATCCGGGGCCTTTTTGTATATCATTTAATTCAATATGAGCTGTGCAGCAATCATGATCAGATAGAATATTTTTAATCACCTTACAAGATTTAATTTGTAATATTCGACTTGTATATATTCTGTCAATTCGAGTGTGAACTTTGTACCTATCAGAGTGATGTGTGAAAATTTTCTTTTCAGGGTAAGCTATTCGAAGCGGATCAACAAGAAGGTAAGTATCCTTAAAGATATTAAATTCCTCTCTGCCTATTAAACAGCCTTTCCAGGTAGTACTACCTCCTTTTTTATCAAGTTCAAAGTTTTCTATATAATTGAAATCACCTAGTACAATAATAGGCAATGCTGATGCATCTTCAGAAAGAACAAAATCATTTAAACTTAAAATAAATTTACGTCTGTCACATGGGTTGTTTGGACAATAAATATTCAAAACATTCATTTTTACATTGGAAATAGTAAGTAGAATACTTACAATTCGGCCTTCTCGGTCGTATCTTTCATCATGGACTTGGGCATCACATCTATCAGATATCCAGATGCTTGTACCTGTACGCCTACCTTGTGAATTGCTAGAATAAAATTTACCTCTGTTTTGACTAAATATAAAATTAATTTCATTTGATGATAGGAACGTTTCTTGTAAACCACACATATCAATTTTATGCCGAGTAATGAAATTTTCCAACGAAACTTGTTTTACCTTACCACTGAGTCCTCTTATATTTAAACTAGCGACAGTAAGAGTCATAAGTGTATAAAACAGCAGTCCGTGGGCGACAGCGAAGAGTAGAGCGTGAAAGCGACGAGCGAATGTTTATGAAGAATCTGGGGGGTCCGGGTCCGGACTCGTACCTCTAGAGCGACTTTCATGGGTAGATTCCATCGTTCCAATGGACTCATCGGGTGCGTTCCGTTCCGTCGGGGATTTCGGTAGTTTGCGTCTTTTCGGTTCGCGTTCCAGGGGTGGCGAAACGGCGATCTGAAGTGCCGGGAAAGGATCGTAGTCATCATCGGTTGTATTCTGGTTGCTTTCAGGTACCACATCTGATTCGACGCTTGCGTCCGATACAGCCTCAGCCCGAGGTGCAGGTTCAGCCTGGAGTGCGGGTTCTACCTGGAGTGTGGGTTCAGCCTGGAGTGCGGGTTCAACCTGGAGTGCGGGTTCTGCCTGGAGTGTGGATTCTGCCTGGAGTGTGGGTTCAGGCCGAAATACGGGTTCACGAAGTACAGGTTCGGATTGCGATTCGCGTTCTGGGCAGTCGCGGCGTAAGTGTCCTTCGCTACGACAAAGCCAGCAGACTTTTGGTTTGCCCCTGTACCTGACATACGCGACATATCGCTGGTTCTCACACACAAACTGCAGTCTATCAGGGATATCACTCTCGATAAAGATCAATATTTCACGATCTAAAGTTGGCAGTCTTGTACCTGGCCACAGTTTGTTTCGACATTCTTTTACGATGCGACCGTATCGTTTCATCACTTCATTCACATACGAATGGGGTAAGTCTAAAGGAAGTCCCTTCAACGAAACCCATATGGGTCGTTCCGTCGTGGCTGCCTGAATGTCCAGGAACCGGCCTAGACATTCAACCCCGTCGATCAACGTTTCCTCAGCAATATCAGGCGAAATGAACACTAACTGGAGTGTAGTAGCGCTCAACGAGTGAGCTGCACACAGCGACGATCCATACCTCCGCGAAAGTTCCAACACAGCACGGTTTACGTCGTCCACGTTGAAATCATGGCGGCAGACGATGGATCTGGTTTGGTGGTGCAACGAGGTGTATCGAGGTACCAGGCGTGGCGGGCCGGCGTCCCACTGGTTGGTAGCCATCTTCAAAGCGTCAGTCTCGTCCGATCAGATGTAGTCGGTGCGTCCCCAGCCCCTTGGCTGAGGAGCACGAAAACCCCAGTGACACACTGGGAGACGGTTTGCTGCCGCAGCAGAGCCGCAGCAACAAAAGAAAAAAACCCTAGTGACACACTAGGAGACGGTTCGTTGTCACAGCGGAGCCACAACAACAGAAAGAATAGAACCCTAGTGACACACTAGGAGACGGTTGCTACTACAGCAGAGCCACAGTAACAGAAGGAAACCCTTATGACACATTAGGATACACTTTGATCTTAGCCAAAAGGCCGAGAAGCGATAACTTTTCAAACTTTAAAGTTGATAGTCCCTATAAAAAGCTCAGGAAAATTATAGGTGTGGCACGCCGGCTCACCTGTTTACATGCACGGCTACCTGTATGTGTCATTTCCACTTTCGGCCACTCTAGACCAAAGCATGGTGTATGAGAATGTTTTTGGTAAAAATGCCGAACAATTAAGTCCCATAATAAAATTTAACATTTTGACAATGATTAGAACGGCATCTCTAGTCACAGACACTCAAACGTAACACCCACGTACTATCAATAGTCTCCGCTGTCAGGTCGAACGCATTATTTACCTCTGAGCTGGCATTACAATACATCTGGAACTGAAGTCATCGTGTGTATCATTTGTTAACCCGTCCAAATTAAAGATATTCAGGCCGGCGCGCCGTGTTTCATGAAAACAGTCTTACATGTGCAGTTTCCACATGTACGCTACAACAGATACATGCCAACATAGCATGATACAGGTTCGTGAGCTGACAGTGGGTTTGAAGGTTCTGGTTGGTTTTGAAATCGTAACTTGGTGTAAATATTAAAGACAGTGTGCATGCGGCCTTAATTCCTGGAAATGAGATCCGCCGGCGGCGGATATCAGGCGTATGCATGGAGGGAAGGGTTCTTGATTTTACATGTTATTACTCCCCGAGGGGAGTGGGCCGTTCCTGGAGGTACTGCAATACCAGGCCAACCCGTGGTGAAGGCGGAGTAAACCCCGGTCACTTCACCCAGTTCCAAAAATCAGTTTAATATCGTAGTGACCCATTGGGCCACGTATCAGATATTAAGCTGATAAGAACAGATACTACACTTTGATCTTAGCCAAAAGGCCGAGAAGCGATAACTTTTCAAACTTTAAAGTTGATAGTCCCTATAAAAAGCTCAGGAAAATTATAGGTGTGGCACGCCGGCTCACCTGTTTACATGCACGGCTACCTGTATGTGTCATTTCCACTTTCGGCCACTCTAGACCAAAGCATGGTGTATGAGAATGTTTTTGGTAAAAATGCCGAACAATTAAGTCCCATAATAAAATTTAACATTTTGACAATGATTAGAACGGCATCTCTAGTCACAGACACTCAAACGTAACACCCACGTACTATCAATAGTCTCCGCTGTAAGGTCGAACGCATTATTTACCTCTGAGCTGGCATTACAATACATCTGGAACTGAAGTCATCGTGTGTATCATTTGTTAACCCGTCCAAATTAAAGATATTCAGGCCGGCGCGCCGTGTTTCATGAAAACAGTCTTACATGTGCAGTTTCCACATGTACGCTACAACAGATACATGCCAACATAGCATGATACAGGTTCGTGAGCTGACAGTGGGTTTGAAGGTTCTGGTTGGTTTTGAAATCGTAACTTGGTGTAAATATTAAAGACAGTGTGCATGCGGCCTTAATTCCTGGAAATGATATCAGGCGTATGCATGGAGGGAAGGGTTCTTGATTTTACATGTTATTACTCCCCGAGGGGAGTGGGCCGTTCCTGGAGGTACTGCAATACCAGGCCAACCCGTGGTGAAGGCGGAGTAAACCCCGGTCACTTCACCCAGTTCCAAAAATCAGTTTAATATCGTAGTGACCCATTGGGCCACGTATCAGATATTAAGCTGATAAGAACAGATACTACACTTTGATCTTTTTTTTTTTTTTTGTATCAGATATTAAGCTGATAAGAACAGATACTACACTTTGATCTTTTTTTTTTTTTTTTATATTGTTTATTATAAAACAAGATATATACATGCATAATCTATATATATGTATGTGTACACAAATCAAGTAACCATACAAACAAATTAAATTTCTTATGAAATTCCAGCTCTAAACAAAGGAAAGGGGGGGGGGGATGTTACATCAATATGAAAGGGTAAAATTAAACTACCATGTATTATACAATAAATTAAAAACAAGAGCTTAATTCAAAATTTAACTCACAACCAAAAAACTTAATTCAAGGTTAAACTCCCATAAGGTATACAAAATTATCTAAATTTAAACAACACCACCTAATATTTCAATCAAAATTAACCTCACAACCCAAAACTTAAATTCGAATCAAAATCCCATAATATATGCAAAGTTATCAACATTTAACAAAACAATACAAATGTGAAATATACCAATAATCTTGCTATGAAACTATTCTAAATTTAAACGGACATAATGTATGCAAAAGTATCCAAATCAAATATTAACATGACAAAACATAACTTAAAATGTATCCATAACCTTACTTTAGATTTAAACGGACGAATCTGAAATCAAACGTCTATTACTAATGGAAGGATTTGACAAACTAAAATCTTTAGAAAAAGGATGAAAACCATCTGAAATAAAAACATTAAAACATAATTACAGAAAATGTTTCCAAGACACAATCAACTTAAGAAGCTCTTAATCAAAAAGCAAGGAATTAACATGATTTGTGGTATTAATAATATTAAATATCTTTTCACGAGTAAAATGTATATCCCAGAAAGAAAACTAATTTAAATAAATAGACCAAAATTCAATTGTTAATAATCTGGATTGTTTTGTCTATACCTGCACATTTCCTGGAACTGAAAAGGAACATGATAATAGAAAATAGAAAATTTAAACTGTATACATTATTCCCCTATAATACATAGTCCTGTTTAAATCTTAATCCTTTTCAATTTGTATCTAGAGTAATTTAAAATCGACTAAAATTAACTAAAATTGTCTATAGTAATTTACAATCTTTCTCTTCATAATATTAATTTCAACTATACTGTCATATCTAGAGTTACATCAAACATTTAAAGTCAAAACATTATCATCTACATCGCATAATGCACTGTTCTGGCACCAAAGATCTTTAAATATCTTAAACCTCTGTTCACCACTACGTTTACTATAGATATATTCTTCCGTTATCCTATTTCTAACCGCCGCATTAAAATAGCTCAAAATATTCAACTGTATTGAATTTAGTCTTTTGTTTCGATTCAACCACAATACATATTTTCCAGTATATAACAAAAAGTCTAACAGTAGAATGCACTTATTTGATAACTCCTTCCACCTATGACTGAAACCAAAACAAAGAGTAAACATATTAAGCATAACCTTCTTTCCTGCTACTCGATAAAATAAGTCTTTCACAGACTCCCAAAATTTCTGCGCAGTTATACAATCTACAAAAACATGCAAATTACCCTCTGGTTTACCACATACATCGCATAGATTAGATATAACAATTTTACTCCTATGCAAATACACCATGGATGGAAGTACAAAATGTAAAAATTTCCAGTTCATATCAAGATGAAGTCTGTCGTTTAACTTTTTATAACAGCCAGTAAAAATATGTTTGACCTCTAAATGCTTGTTAAATATAGAGCGCCACCTATCGACACACTTCGGACTTTTTGTTGTTAACAAGTACCCATACAAAGTTTTCAGTTTAAATTTCGTATGATGCAAAATTTCATCTTTATCTTGTTTTATACCATAATAATAAACATAACCTGAATCTCTCCCTCTTCTCAATTCCGGTATCCAACTCTGTGGAATATTTTGCGTTAAATCCATATATTTTCTTCTTAAAGAATTACTTTCAATAATATTGAAACGGTTGACAATAGTCTCAAATCTATCAAAGTAACCAAGACGTTTATCCCAAATATGTTTAATTTTCAGGCAACCCTTTCCCACCAATTCTTTACTGTAATAAGTACCTTGAGAATTTTCAATATTTATATTCAACCATAAGGATTGATCCAAAATTACACTCTTATTCATTTTTTCGGCATGACGCTCAATTTTTAAGATTTCCCAGGATCTTAACATTTCTTTGTACACTGTAGGTTGCTCTTTACAGTTTAAATTATTTGCACAGTATTGTAAACTCAATATGTCAGCTCCAAAAGAAAAGCCTCTATACAAACCAATAAAATATTCCGCCAGAATTTGACATTTATGCTTCATATATAGTACCTTTGACAGCCAAACTGCTCGTTGAGCAGTTATCTTATCTTTTACTGATACCAAGTCTTGCCCCCCTTTATCCCTCGGTAAATGCAATATCTCTTTTGACACTAGATGGCGCTTAAAACCCCAAAAGAAATCTATCAACATATTATCAATTTTTTTAGATACCCATGTCGGCATGTATAAAATATTAGAATAGAACCATATACCACTGCTGGCCAATATGTTGGCGACAACAATTTTACCTGTATAAGTTAAATTCCTCTTTGACCATAAATATAACACATTCTGCAGTTTCTTTAAACGACCTTCCCAGTTTTCAGTTTCAAAATTCCCATTCCCTAAATAAAACCCCAAAATTTTCACCCTGTTTGAACTCCAATTAAGACCTCCCGGTTTTTCAATTTTCCCTTTAAAACTCCCCATCCACAAACCTTCTGATTTTGTTTTGTTGATTTTTGCTCCTGAGGCCAGCTGAAAAATATTGAGCACAGTTAGACATTGATTTATAGATTTT
Organism: Sipunculus nudus; assembly: GCA_026874595.1. Lineage (NCBI taxonomy): Eukaryota > Metazoa > Annelida > Sipuncula > Golfingiida > Sipunculidae > Sipunculus > Sipunculus nudus. The sequence continues at coordinate 66,230,407 of CM049308.1, read as the reverse complement.
GTATCAGATACAAATAAAGTAGTATCGTCTGCATATAGACTGATCTTTAATTCAGTTAAATCAGGCAGAATAATACCGTTAATATTTTTATCATTTCGGATAGCATTGGCCATCGTTTCTGCCACTAGTATATACAGCAAGGGGCTTAAAGGGCACCCTTGCCTAGTACCTCGTGATAAGGAAAAAGAGGAAGATATATGACCATTTATTTTTACAGAGCTTTCAATATCATTATAACATAATCTAACCCAGTTCACAAAGTCAGGGCCGAAGCCAAATTTCTCCAAACATTTAAACATAAAACACCAGTCTAGACGGTCAAACGCCTTTTCCTGGTCGAGACATATTAAAGCAGCTGGTACATCTTTTTCATTGACATAGTGTATAGTGTCTCTTATCAGTGAAATACTTTGCATAATGGACCTGTTTTTAATGGAACAGGTCTGATCACATTCAATAATATTATGTAACACTTTAATTAAACGATTACTAAGACATTTTGTTAAAATCTTGTAATCCACATTCAATAGTGATATGGGTCTCCAATTACTGAGTGAATTACGATCTCCTTTTTTATATAAAAGCGAGATAACACCCCGTCTTTGGGTTTTGGACAAATTGCCAATATGAAATGCACTGTTTATGACCTTAACAAAATCTGGTCCTAGAAGGTACCAGAAATGTTTATAAAATTCGACAGTTAGTCCGTCTAAACCCGGACTTTTACCTTTTTTAAAATCGTGTAAAGCTTTACAGGTTTCTTCTAAGGAAATTTCCCCTTCACATAGTGATACATCGTCACTATTCAACGATTTATCAATATTAGATAAAAGAAATTCTTGAGCATTGACATCCGTTGGTTCAGCTGAATATAAATTACAATAAAATTCTCTCCCTACCCTTAACATTGAATTTGTATCGGAATGAATGATCCCAGTATTATCTTTAATACTGAACATAGTTTGTTTGTTACCCCTTTGTTTTTCTAATCCTGTAAAGAAACTACTAGGTTGTTCTCCTTCTTCTCTGTATTGAATTTTGCAACGAATAGCCATTGCTTCCGCCTCGTTTTCAGTGAAACCTTTCAGCTTTTTTTCTATTTTAACCAGTTCATTTACATCTATATTTAAACCTTCTTCTTGTGCGGACAAGAGAGAGTTATACTGTGTTTCTAATTTTAATCTCAGTTTTCTTTTCTCTTTCGCTTTTTCTTTACAAAATTCTCTTGTAATTGTCTTAATCTTTATTTTACCGATATCCCACCATTTTAGGATATCAGAATATTTATTACATTCGGATTGCCAGAATTTCCAAAAATTTTGTATTATATCGTTATATACGGGATCTTTAAGTACTGCACTATTGAAATGCCAATATCCGGGGCCTTTTTGTATATCATTTAATTCAATATGAGCTGTGCAGCAATCATGATCAGATAGAATATTTTTAATCACCTTACAAGATTTAATTTGTAATATTCGACTTATATATATTCTGTCAATTCGAGTGTGAACTTTGTATCTATCAGAGTGATGTGTGAAAATTTTCTTTTCAGGGTAAGCTATTCGAAGCGGATCAACAAGAAGGTAAGTATCCTTAAAAATATTAAATTCCTCTCTGCCTATTAAACAGCCTTTCCAGGTAGTACTACCTCCTTTTTTATCAAGTTCAAAGTTTTCTATATAATTGAAATCACCTAGTACAATAATAGGACATGCTGATGCATCTTCAGAAAGAACAAAATCATTTAAACTTAAAAGAAATTTACGTCTGTCACGTGGGTTGTTTGGACAATAAATATTCAAAACATTCATTTTTACATTGGAAATAGTAAGTAGAATACTTACAATTCGGCCTTCTCGGTCGTATCTTTCATCATGGACTTGGGCATCACATCTATCAGATATCCAGATGCTTGTACCTGTACGCCTATCTTGTGAATTGCTAGAATAAAATTTGCCTCTGTTTTGACTAAATATAAAATTAATTTCATTTGATGATAGGAACGTTTCTTGTAAACCACACATATCAATTTTATGCCGAGTAATGAAATTTTCCAACGAAACTTGTTTTACCTTACCACTGAGTCCTCTTATATTTAAACTAGCGACAGTAAGAGTCATAAGTGTATAAAACAGCAGTCCGTGGGCGACAGCGAAGAGTAGAGCGTGAAAGCGACGAGCGAATGTTTATGAAGAATCTGGGGGGTCCGGGTCCGGACTCGTACCTCTAGAGCGACTTTCATGGGTAGATTCCATCGTTCCAATGGACTCATCGGGTGCGTTCCGTTCCGTCGGGGATTTCGGTAGTTTGCGTCTTTTCGGTTCGCGTTCCAGGGGTGGCGAAACGGCGATCTGAAGTGCCGGGAAAGGATCGTAGTCATCATCGGTTGTATTCTGGTTGCTTTCAGGTACCACATCTGATTCGACGCTTGCGTCCGATACAGCCTCAGCCAGAGGTGCAGGTTCAGCCTGAAGTGCGGGTTCTACCTGGAGTGTGGGTTCAGCCTGGAGTGCGGGTTCAACCTGGAGTGCGGATTCTGCCTGGAGTGTGGATTCTGCCTGGAGTGTGGGTTCAGGCCGAAATACGGGTTCACGAAGTACAGGTTCGGATTGCGATTCGCGTTCTGGGCAGTCGCGGCGTAAGTGTCCTTCGCTACGACAAAGCCAGCAGACTTTTGGTTTGCCCCTGTACCTGACATACGCGACATATCGCTGGTTCTCACACACAAACTGCAGTCTATCAGGGATATCACTCTCGATAAAGATCAATATTTCACGATCTAAAGTTGGCAGTCTTGTACCTGGCCACAGTTTGTTTCGACATTCTTTTACGATGCGACCGTATCGTTTCATCACTTCATTCACATACGAATGGGGTAAGTCTAAAGGAAGTCCCTTCAACGAAACCCATACGGGTCGTTCCGTCGTGGCTGCCTGAATGTCCAGGGACCGGCCTAGACATTCAACCCCGTCGATCAACGTTTCCTCAGCAATATCAGGCGAAATGAACACTAACTGGAGTGTAGTAGCGCTCAACGAGTGAGCTGCACACAGCGACGATCCATACCTCCGCGAAAGTTCCAACACAGCACGGTTTACGTCGTCCACGTTGAAATCATGGCGGCAGACGATGGATCTGGTTTGATGGTGCAACGAGGTGTATCGAGGTACCAGGCGTGGCGGGCCGGCGTCCCACTGGTTGGTAGCCATCTTCAAAGCGTCAGTCTCGTCCGATCAGATGTAGTCGGTGCGTCCCCAGCCCCTTGGCTGAGGAGCACGAAAACCCCAGTGACACACTGGGAGACGGTTTGCTGCCGCAGCAGCAACAAAAGAAAAAACCCTAGTGACACACTAGGAGACGGTTCGTTGTCACAGCGGAGCCACAACAACAGAAAGAATAGAACCCTAGTGACACACTAGGAGACGGTTGCTACTACAGCAGAGCCACAGTAACAGAAGGAAACCCTAATGACACATTAGGAGACAGATCGGTCCTTAGCCAAAAGGCCGAGAAGCGATAACTTTTCAAACTTTAAAGTTGATAGTCCCTATAAAAAGCTCAGGAAAATTATAGGTGTGGCACGCCGGCTCACCTGTTTACATGCACGGCTACCTGTATGTGTCATTTCCACTTTCGGCCACTCTAGACCAAAGCATGGTGTATGAGAATGTTTTTGGTAAAAATGCCGAACAATTAAGTCCCATAATAAAATTTAACATTTTGACAATGATTAGAACGGCATCTCTAGTCACAGACACTCAAACGTAACACCCACGTACTATCAATAGTCTCCGCTGTAAGGTCGAACGCATTATTTACCTCTGAGCTGGCATTACAATACATCTGGAACTGAAGTCATCGTGTGTATCATTTGTTAACCCGTCCAAATTAAAGATATTCAGGCCGGCGCGCCGTGTTTCATGAAAACAGTCTTACATGTGCAGTTTCCACATGTACGCTACAACAGATACATGCCAACATAGCATGATACAGGTTCGTGAGCTGACAGTGGGTTTGAAGGTTCTGGTTGGTTTTGAAATCGTAACTTGGTGTAAATATTAAAGACAGTGTGCATGCGGCCTTAATTCCTGGAAATGAGATCCGCCGGCGGCGGATATCAGGCGTATGCATGGAGGGAAGGGTTCTTGATTTTACATGTTATTACTCCCCGAGGGGAGTGGGCCGTTCCTGGAGGTACTGCAATACCAGGCCAACCCGTGGTGAAGGCGGAGTAAACCCCGGTCACTTATCCCAGTTCCAAAAATCAGTTTAATATCGTAGTGACCCATTGGGCCACGTATCAGATATTAAGCTGATAAGAACAGATACTACACTTTGATCTTAGCCAAAAGGCCGAGAAGCGATAACTTTTCAAACTTTAAAGTTGATAGTCCCTATAAAAAGCTCAGGAAAATTATAGGTGTGGCACGCCGGCTCACCTGTTTACATGCACGGCTACCTGTATGTGTCATTTCCACTTTCGGCCACTCTAGACCAAAGCATGGTGTATGAGAATGTTTTTGGTAAAAATGCCGAACAATTAAGTCCCATAATAAAATTTAACATTTTGACAATGATTAGAACGGCATCTCTAGTCACAGACACTCAAACGTAACACCCACGTACTATCAATAGTCTCCGCTGTAAGGTCGAACGCATTATTTACCTCTGAGCTGGCATTACAATACATCTGGAACTGAAGTCATCGTGTGTATCATTTGTTAACCCGTCCAAATTAAAGATATTCAGGCCGGCGCGCCGTGTTTCATGAAAACAGTCTTACATGTGCAGTTTCCACATGTACGCTACAACAGATACATGCCAACATAGCATGATACAGGTTCGTGAGCTGACAGTGGGTTTGAAGGTTCTGGTTGGTTTTGAAATCGTAACTTGGTGTAAATATTAAAGACAGTGTGCATGCGGCCTTAATTCCTGGAAATGAGATCCGCCGGCGGCGGATATCAGGCGTATGCATGGAGGGAAGGGTTCTTGATTTTACATGTTATTACTCCCCGAGGGGAGTGGGCCGTTCCTGGAGGTACTGCAATACCAGGCCAACCCGTGGTGAAGGCGGAGTAAACCCCGGTCACTTATCCCAGTTCCAAAAATCAGTTTAATATCGTAGTGACCCATTGGGCCACGTATCAGATATTAAGCTGATAAGAACAGATACTACACTTTGATCTTAGCCATTTTTATATTGTTTATTATAAAACAAGATATATACATGCATAATCTATATATATGTATGTGTACACAATCAAGTAACCATACAAACAAATTAAATTCCTTATGAAATTCCAGCTCTAAACAAAGGAAAAGGGGGGGGGGATGTTACATCAATATGAAAGGGTAAAATTAAACTACCATGTATTTTACAATAAATTAAAAACAAGAGCTTAATTCAAAATTTAACTCACAACCAAAAAACTTAATTCAAGGTTAAACTCCCATAAGGTATACAAAATTATCTAAATTTAAACAACACCACCTAATATTTCAATCAAAATTAACCTCACAACTCAAAACTTAATTTCGAATCAAAATCCCATAATATATGCAAAGTTATCAACATTTAACAAAACAATATAAATGTGAAATATACCAATTATCTTGCTATGAAACTATTCTAAATTTAAACGGACAAAATGATTGCAAAAGTATCCAAATCAAATATTAACATGACAAAACATAACTTAAAATGTATCCATAACCTTACTTTAGATTTAAACGGACAAATCTGAAATCAAACGTCTATTACTAATGGAAGGATTTGACAAACTAAATTCTTTAGAAAAAGGATGAAAACCATCTGAAATAAAAACATTAAAACATAATTACAGAAAATGTTTCCAGGACACAATCAACTTAAGAAACTCTTAATCAAAAAGCAAGGAAATAACATGATTTGTGGTTTTACAAATTAATCTAAATAATATTAAATATCTTTTCACGAGTAAAATTGTATATCCCAGAAAGAAAACTAATTTAAATAAATAGACCAAAATTCAATTGTTAATAATCTGGATTGTTTTGTCTATACCTGCACATTTACAGGAGCTGAAAAGGAACATGATAATAGAAAATAGAAAATTTAAACTGTATACATTATTCCCCTATAATACATAGTCATGGTTAAATATTAATCCTTTTCAATTTGTATCTAGAGTAATTTAAAATCGACTAAAATTAACTAAAATTGTCTATAGTAATTTACAATCTTTCTCTTCATAATATTTATTTAAACTATACTATCATATCTAGAGTTACATCAAACATTTAAAGTCAAAACATTATCATCTACATCGCATAATGCACTGTTCTGGCACCAAAGATCTTTAAATATCTTAAACCTCTGTTCACCACTACGTTTACTATAGATATATTCTTCCGTTATCCTATTTCTAACCGACGCATTAAAATAGCTCAAAATATTCAACTGTATTGAATTTAGTCTTTTGTTTCGATTCAACCACAATACATATTTTCCAGTATATAACAAAAAGTCTAACAGTAGAATGCACTTATTTGATAACTCCTTCCACCTATGACTGAAACCAAAACAAAGAGTAAACATATTAAGCATAACCTTCTTTCCTGCTACTCGATAAAATAAGTCTTTCACAGACTCCCAAAATTTCTGCGCAGTTATACAATCTACAAAAACATGCAAATTACCCTCTGGTTTACCACATACATCGCATAGATTAGATATAACAATTTTACTCCTATGCAAATACACCATGGATGGAAGTACAAAATGTAAAAATTTCCAGTTCATATCAAGATGAAGTCTGTCGTTTAACTTTTTATAACAGCCAGTAAAAATATGTTTGACCTCTAAATGCTTGTTAAATATAGAGCGCCACCTATCGACACACTTCGGACTTTTTGTTGTTAACAAGTACCCATACAAAGTTTTCAGTTTAAATTTCGTATGATGCAAAATTTCATCTTTATCTTGTTTTATACCATAATAATAAACATAACCTGAATCTCTCCCTCTTCTCAATTCCGGTACCCAACTCTGTGGAATATTTTGCGTTAAATCCATATATTTTCTTCTTAAAGAATTACTTTCAATAATATTGAAACGGTTGACAATAGTCTCAAATCTATCAAAGTAACCAAGACGTTTATCCCAAATATGTTTAATTTTCAGGCAACCCTTTCCCACCAATTCTTTACTGTAATAAGTACCTTGAGAATTTTCAATATTTATATTCAACCATAAGAATTGATCCAAAATTACACTCTTATTCATTTTTTCGGCATGACGCTCAATTTTTAAGATTTCCCAGGATCTTAACATTTCTTTGTACACTGTAGGTTGCTCTTTACAGTTTAAATTATTTGCACAGTATTGTAAACTCAATATGTCGGCTCCAAAAGAAAAGCCTCTATACAAACCAATAAAATATTCCGCCAGAATTTGACATTTATGCTTCATATATAGTACCTTTGACAGCCAAACTGCTCGTTGAGCAGTTATCTTATCTTTTACTGATACCAAATCTTGCCCCCCTTTATCCCTCGGTAAATGCAATATCTCTTTTGACACTAGATGGCGCTTAAAACCCCAAAAGAAATCTATCAACATATTATCAATTTTTTTAGATACCCATGTCGGCATGTATAAAATATTAGAATAGAACCATATACCACTGCTGGCCAATATGTTGGCGACAACAATTTTACCTGTATAAGTTAAATTCCTCTTTGACCATAAATATAACACATTCTGCAGTTTCTTTAAACGACCTTCCCAGTTTTCAGTTTCAAAATTCCCATTCCCTAAATAAAACCCCAAAATTTTCACCCTGTTTGAACTCCAATTAAGACCTCCCGGTTTTTCAATTTTCCCTTTAAAACTCCCCATCCACAAACCTTCTGATTTTGTTTTGTTGATTTTTGCTCCTGAGGCCAGCTGAAAAATATTAAGCACAGTTAGACATTGATTTATAGATTCTGTATCAGATACAAATAAAGTAGTATCGTCTGCATATTGACTGATCTTTAATTCAGTTAAATCAGGCAGAATAATACCGTTAATATTTTTATCATTTCGGATAGCATTGGCCATCGTTTCTGCCACTAGTATATACAGCAAGGGGCTTAAAGGGCACCCTTGCCTAGTACCTCGTGATAAGGAAAAAGAGGAAGATATATGACCATTTATTTTTACAGAGCTTTCAATATCATTATAACATAATCTAACCCAGTTCACAAAGTCAGGGCCGAAGCCAAATTTCTCCAAACATTTAAACATAAAACACCAGTCTAGACGGTCAAACGCCTTTTCCTGGTCGAGACATATTAAAGCAGCTGGTACATCTTTTTCATTCACATAGTGTATGGTGTCTCTTATCAGTGAAATACTTTGCATAATGGACCTGTTTTTAATGGAACAGGTCTGATCACATTCAATAATATTATGTAACACTTTAATTAAACGGTTACTAAGACATTTTGTTAAAATCTTGTAATCCACATTCAATAGTGATATGGGTCTCCAATTACTGAGTAAATTACGATCTCCTTTTTTATATAAAAGCGAGATAACACCCCGTCTTTGGGTTTTGGACAAATTGTCAATATGAAATGCACTGTTTATGACCTTAACAAAATCTGGTCCTATAAGGTACCAGAAATGTTTATAAAATTCGACAGTTAGTCCGTCTAAACCCGGACTTTTACCCTTTTTAAAATCGTGTAAAGCTTTACAGGTTTCCTCTAAGGAAATATCCCCTTCACATAGTGATACATCGTCACTATTCAACGATTTATCAATATTAGATAAAAGAAATTCTTGAGCATTGACATCAGTTGGTTCAGCTGAATATAGATTACAATAAAATTCTCTCCCTACCCTTAACATTGAATTTGTATCGGAATGAATGATCCCAGTATTATCTTTAATACTGAACATAGTTTGTTTGTTACCCCTTTGTTTTTCTAATCCTGTAAAGAAACTACTTGGTTGTTCTCCTTCTTCTCTGTATTGAATTTTGCAACGAATAGCCATTGCTTCCGCCTCGTTTTCAGTGAAACCTTTCAGCTTTTTTTCTATTTTAACCAGTTCATTTACATCTATATTTAAACCTTCTTCTTGTGCGGACAAGAGAGAGTTATACTGTGTTTCTAATTTTAATCTCAGTTTTCTTTTCTCTTTCGCTTTTTCTTTACAAAATTCTCTTGTAATTGTCTTAATCTTTATTTTACCGATATCCCACCATTTTAGGATATCAGAATATTTATTACATTCGGATTGCCAGAATTTCCAAAAATTTTGTATTATATCGTTATATACGGGATCTTTAAGTACTGCACTATTGAAATGCCAATATCCGGGGCCTTTTTGTATATCATTTAATTCAATATGAGCTGTGCAGCAATCATGATCAGATAGAATATTTTTAATCACCTTACAAGATTTAATTTGTAATATTCGACTTATATATATTCTGTCAATTCGAGTGTGAACTTTGTATCTATCAGAGTGATGTGTGAAAATTTTCTTTTCAGGGTAAGCTATTCGAAGCGGATCAACAAGAAGGTAAGTATCCTTAAAAATATTAAATTCCTCTCTGCCTATTAAACAGCCTTTCCAGGTAGTACTACCTCCTTTTTTATCAAGTTCAAAGTTTTCTATATAATTGAAATCACCTAGTACAATAATAGGACATGCTGATGCATCTTCAGAAAGAACAAAATCATTTAAACTTAAAAGAAATTTACGTCTGTCACGTGGGTTGTTTGGACAATAAATATTCAAAACATTCATTTTTACATTGGAAATAGTAAGTAGAATACTTACAATTCGGCCTTCTCGGTCGTATCTTTCATCATGGACTTGGGCATCACATCTATCAGATATCCAGATGCTTGTACCTGTACGCCTATCTTGTGAATTGCTAGAATAAAATTTGCCTCTGTTTTGACTAAATATAAAATTAATTTCATTTGATGATAGGAACGTTTCTTGTAAACCACACATATCAATTTTATGCCGAGTAATGAAATTTTCCAACGAAACTTGTTTTACCTTACCACTGAGTCCTCTTATATTTAAACTAGCGACAGTAAGAGTCATAAGTGTATAAAACAGCAGTCCGTGGGCGACAGCGAAGAGTAGAGCGTGAAAGCGACGAGCGAATGTTTATGAAGAATCTGGGGGGTCCGGGTCCGGACTCGTACCTCTAGAGCGACTTTCATGGGTAGATTCCATCGTTCCAATGGACTCATCGGGTGCGTTCCGTTCCGTCGGGGATTTCGGTAGTTTGCGTCTTTTCGGTTCGCGTTCCAGGGGTGGCGAAACGGCGATCTGAAGTGCCGGGAAAGGATCGTAGTCATCATCGGTTGTATTCTGGTTGCTTTCAGGTACCACATCTGATTCGACGCTTGCGTCCGATACAGCCTCAGCCCGAGGTGCAGGTTCAGCCTGGAGTGCGGGTTCTACCTGGAGTGTGGGTTCAGCCTGGAGTGCGGGTTCAACCTGGAGTGCGGGTTCTGCCTGGAGTGTGGATTCTGCCTGGAGTGTGGGTTCAGGCCGAAATACGGGTTCACGAAGTACAGGTTCGGATTGCGATTCGCGTTCTGGGCAGTCGCGGCGTAAGTGTCCTTCGCTACGACAAAGCCAGCAGACTTTTGGTTTGCCCCTGTACCTGACATACGCGACATATCGCTGGTTCTCACACAAACTGCAGTCTATCAGGGATATCACTCTCGATAAAGATCAATATTTCACGATCTAAAGTTGGCAGTCTTGTACCTGGCCACAGTTTGTTTCGACATTCTTTTACGATGCGACCGTATCGTTTCATCACTTCATTCACATACGAATGGGGTAAGTCTAAAGGAAGTCCCTTCAACGAAACCCATACGGGTCGTTCCGTCGTGGCTGCCTGAATGTCCAGGAACCGGCCTAGACATTCAACCCCGTCGATCAACGTTTCCTCAGCAATATCAGGCGAAATGAACACTAACTGGAGTGTAGTAGCGCTCAACGAGTGAGCTGCACACAGCGACGATCCATACCTCCGCGAAAGTTCCAACACAGCACGGTTTACGTCGTCCACGTTGAAATCATGGCGGCAGACGATGGATCTGGTTTGGTGGTGCAACGAGGTGTATCGAGGTACCAGGCGTGGCGGGCCGGCGTCCCACTGGTTGGTAGCCATCTTCAAAGCGTCAGTCTCGTCCGATCAGATGTAGTCGGTGCGTCCCCAGCCCCTTGGCTGAGGAGCACGAAAACCCCAGTGACACACTGGGAGACGGTTTGCTGCCGCAGCAGAGCCGCAGCAACAAAAGAAAAAAACCCTAGTGACACACTAGGAGACGGTTCGTTGTCACAGCGGAGCCACAACAACAGAAAGAATAGAACCCTAGTGACACACTAGGAGACGGTTGCTACTACAGCAGAGCCACAGTAACAGAAGGAAACCCTAATGACACATTAGGAGACAGATCGGTCCTTAGCCAAAAGGCCGAGAAGCGATAACTTTTCAAACTTTAAAGTTGATAGTCCCTATAAAAAGCTCAGGAAAATTATAGGTGTGGCACGCCGGCTCACCTGTTTACATGCACGGCTACCTGTATGTGTCATTTCCACTTTCGGCCACTCTAGACCAAAGCATGGTGTATGAGAATGTTTTTGGTAAAAATGCCGAACAATTAAGTCCCATAATAAAATTTAACATTTTGACAATGATTAGAACGGCATCTCTAGTCACAGACACTCAAACGTAACACCCACGTACTATCAATAGTCTCCGCTGTAAGGTCGAACGCATTATTTACCTCTGAGCTGGCATTACAATACATCTGGAACTGAAGTCATCGTGTGTATCATTTGTTAACCCGTCCAAATTAAAGATATTCAGGCCGGCGCGCCGTGTTTCATGAAAACAGTCTTACATGTGCAGTTTCCACATGTACGCTACAACAGATACATGCCAACATAGCATGATACAGGTTCGTGAGCTGACAGTGGGTTTGAAGGTTCTGGTTGGTTTTGAAATCGTAACTTGGTGTAAATATTAAAGACAGTGTGCATGCGGCCTTAATTCCTGGAAATGAGATCCGCCGGCGGCGGATATCAGGCGTATGCATGGAGGGAAGGGTTCTTGATTTTACATGTTATTACTCCCCGAGGGGAGTGGGCCGTTCCTGGAGGTACTGCAATACCAGGCCAACCCGTGGTGAAGGCGGAGTAAACCCCGGTCACTTCACCCAGTTCCAAAAATCAGTTTAATATCGTAGTGACCCATTGGGCCACGTATCAGATATTAAGCTGATAAGAACAGATACTACACTTTGATCTTTTTTTTTTTTTTTATTGTTTATTATAAAACAAGATATATACATGCATAATCTATATATATGTATGTGTACACAATCAAGTAACCATACAAACAAATTAAATTCCTTATGAAATTCCAGCTCTAAACAAAGGAAAAGGGGGGGGGGATGTTACATCAATATGAAAGGGTAAAATTTAAACTACCATGTATTATACAATAAATTAAAAACAAGAGCTTAATTCAAAATTTAACTCACAACCAAAAAACTTAATTCAAGGTTAAACTCCCATAAGGTATACAAAATTATCTAAATTTAAACAACACCACCTAATATTTCAATCAAAATTAACCTCACAACCCAAAACTTAATTTCGAATCAAAATCCCATAATATCAACATTTAACAAAACAATACAAATGTGAAATATACCAATAATCTTGCTATGAAACTATTCTAAATTTAAACGGACATAATGTATGCAAAAGTATCCAAATCAAATATTAACATGACAAAACATAACTTAAAATGTATCCATAACCTTACTTTAGATTTAAACGGACAAATCTGAAATCAAACGTCTATTACTAATGGAAAGATTTGACAAACTAAAATCTTTAGAAAAAGGATGAAAACCATCTGAAATAAAAACATTAAAACATAATTACAGAAAATGTTTCCAGGACACAATCAACTTAAGAAACTCTTAATCAAAAAGCAAGGAAATGACATGATTTGTAGTTTTACAAATTAATCTAAATAATATTAAATATCTTTTCACGAGTAAAATTGTATATCCCAGAAAGAAAACTAATTTAAATAAATGGACCAAAATTCAATTGTTAATAATATGGATTGTTTTGTCTATACCTGCACATTTACAGGAACTGAAAAGGAACATGATAATAGAAAATAGAAAATTTAAACTGTATACATTATTCCCCTATAATACATAGTCCTGTTTAAATCTTAATCCTTTTCAATTTGTATCTAGAGTAATTTAAAATCGACTAAAATAAACTAAAATTGTCTATATTAATTTACAATCTTTCTCTTCATAATATTAATTTAAACTATACTGTCATATCTAGAGTTACATCAAACATTTAAAGTCAAAACATTATCATCTACATCGCATAATGCACTGTTCTGGCACCAAAGATCTTTAAATATCTTAAACCTCTGTTCACCACTACGTTTACTATAGATATATTCTTCCGTTATCCTATTTCTAACCGACGCATTAAAATAGCTCAAAATATTCAACTGTATTGAATTTAGTCTTTTGTTTCGATTCAACCACAATACATATTTTCCAGTATATAACAAAAAGTCTAACAGTAGAATGCACTTATTTGATAACTCCTTCCACCTATGACTGAAACCAAAACAAAGAGTAAACATATTAAGCATAACCTTCTTTCCTGCTACTCGATAAAATAAGTCTTTCACAGACTCCCAAAATTTCTGCGCAGTTTTACAATCTACAAAAACATGCAAATTACCCTCAGGTTTACCACATACATCGCATAGATTAGATATAACAATTTTACTCCTATGCAAATACACCATGGATGGAAGTACAAAATGTAAAAATTTCCAGTTCATATCAAGATGAAGTCTGTCGTTTAACTTTTTATAACAGCCAGTAAAAATATGTTTGACCTCTAAATGCTTGTTAAATAAAGAGCGCCACCTATCGACACACTTCGGACTTTTTGTTGTTAACAAGTACCCATACAAAGTTTTCAGTTTAAATTTCGTATGATGCAAAATTTCATCTTTATCTTGTTTTATACCATAATAATAAACATAACCTGAATCTCTCCCTCTTCTCAATTCCGGTATCCAACTCTGTGGAATATTTTGCGTTAAATCCATATATTTTCTTCTTAAAGATTTACTTGCAATAATATTGAAACGGTTGACAATAGTCTCAAATCTATCAAAGTAACCAAGACGTTTATCCCAAATATGTTTAATTTTCAGGCAACCCTTTCCCACCAATTCTTTACTGTAATAAGTACCTTGAGAATTTTCAATATTTATATTCAACCATAAGAATTGATCCAAAATTACACTCTTATTCATTTTTTCGGCATGACGCTCAATTTTTAAGATTTCCCAGGATCTTAACATTTCTTTGTACACTGTAGGTTGCTCTTTACAGTTTAAATTATTTGCACAGTATTGTAAACTCAATATGTCGGCTCCAAAAGAAAAGCCTCTATACAAACCAATAAAATATTCCGCCAGAATTTGACATTTATGCTTCATATATAGTACCTTTGACAGCCAAACTGCTCGTTGAGCAGTTATCTTATCTTTCACTGATACCAAATCTTGCCCCCCTTTATCCCTCGGTAAATGCAATATCTCTTTTGACACTAGATGGCGCTTAAAACCCCAAAAGAAATCTATCAACATATTATCAATTTTTTTAGATACCCATGTCGGCATGTATAAAATATTAGAATAGAACCATATACCACTGCTGGCCAATATGTTGGCGACCACAATTTTACCTGTATAAGTTAAATTCCTCTTTGACCATAAATATAACACATTCTGCAGTTTCTTTAAACGACCTTCCCAGTTTTCAGTTTCAAAATTCCCATTCCCTAAATAAAACCCCAAAATTTTCACCCTGTTTGAACTCCAATTAAGACCTCCCGGTTTTTCAATTTTCCCTTTAAAACTCCCCATCCACAAACCTTCTGATTTTGTTTTGTTGATTTTTGCTCCTGAGGCCAGCTGAAAAATATTAAGCACAGTTAGACATTGATTTATAGATTCTGTATCAGATACAAATAAAGTAGTATCGTCTGCATATTGACTGATCTTTAATTCAGTTAAATCAGGCAGAATAATACCGTTAATATTTTTATCATTTCGGATAGCATTGGCCATCGTTTCTGCCACTAGTATATACAGCAAGGGGCTTAAAGGGCACCCTTGCCTAGTACCTCGTGATAAGGAAAAAGAGGAAGATATATGACCATTTATTTTTACAGAGCTTTCAATATCATTATAACATAATCTAACCCAGTTCACAAAGTCAGGGCCGAAGCCAAATTTCTCCAAATATTTAAACATAAAACACCAGTCTAGACGGTCAAACGCCTTTTCCTGGTCGAGACATATTAAAGCAGCTGGTACATCTTTTTCATTCACATAGTGTATAGTGTCTCTTATCAGTGAAATACTTTGCATAATGGACCTGTTTTTAATGGAACAGGTCTGATCACATTCAATAATATTATGTAACACTTTAATTAAACGATTACTAAGACATTTTGTTAAAATCTTGTAATCCACATTCAATAGTGATATGGGTCTCCAATTACTGAGTGAATTACGATCTCCTTTTTTATATAAAAGCGAGATAACACCCCGTCTTTGGGTTTTGGACAAATTGCCAATATGAAATGCACTGTTTATGACCTTAACAAAATCTGGTCCTAGAAGGTACCAGAAATGTTTATAAAATTCGACAGTTAGTCCGTCTAAACCCGGACTTTTACCTTTTTTAAAATCGTGTAAAGCTTTACAGGTTTCTTCTAAGGAAATTTCCCCTTCACATAGTGATACATCGTCACTATTCAACGATTTATCAATATTAGATAAAAGAAATTCTTGAGCATTGACATCCGTTGGTTCAGCTGAATATAAATTACAATAAAATTCTCTCCCTACCCTTAACATTGAATTTGTATCGGAATGAATGATCCCAGTATTATCTTTAATACTGAACATAGTTTGTTTGTTACCCCTTTGTTTTTCTAATCCTGTAAAGAAACTACTAGGTTGTTCTCCTTCTTCTCTGTATTGAATTTTGCAACGAATAGCCATTGCTTCCGCCTCGTTTTCAGTGAAACCTTTCAGCTTTTTTTCTATTTTAACCAGTTCATTTACATCTATATTTAAACCTTCTTCTTGTGCGGACAAGAGAGAGTTATACTGTGTTTCTAATTTTAATCTCAGTTTTCTTTTCTCTTTCGCTTTTTCTTTACAAAATTCTCTTGTAATTGTCTTAATCTTTATTTTACCGATATCCCACCATTTTAGGATATCAGAATATTTATTACATTCGGATTGCCAGAATTTCCAAAAATTTTGTATTATATCGTTATATACGGGATCTTTAAGTACTGCACTATTGAAATGCCAATATCCGGGGCCTTTTTGTATATCATTTAATTCAATATGAGCTGTGCAGCAATCATGATCAGATAGAATATTTTTAATCACCTTACAAGATTTAATTTGTAATATTCGACTTATATATATTCTGTCAATTCGAGTGTGAACTTTGTATCTATCAGAGTGATGTGTGAAAATTTTCTTTTCAGGGTAAGCTATTCGAAGCGGATCAACAAGAAGGTAAGTATCCTTAAAAATATTAAATTCCTCTCTGCCTATTAAACAGCCTTTCCAGGTAGTACTACCTCCTTTTTTATCAAGTTCAAAGTTTTCTATATAATTGAAATCACCTAGTACAATAATAGGACATGCTGATGCATCTTCAGAAAGAACAAAATCATTTAAACTTAAAAGAAATTTACGTCTGTCACGTGGGTTGTTTGGACAATAAATATTCAAAACATTCATTTTTACATTGGAAATAGTAAGTAGAATACTTACAATTCGGCCTTCTCGGTCGTATCTTTCATCATGGACTTGGGCATCACATCTATCAGATATCCAGATGCTTGTACCTGTACGCCTATCTTGTGAATTGCTAGAATAAAATTTGCCTCTGTTTTGACTAAATATAAAATT
Source organism: Sipunculus nudus (assembly GCA_026874595.1). Taxonomy (NCBI): domain Eukaryota; kingdom Metazoa; phylum Annelida; class Sipuncula; order Golfingiida; family Sipunculidae; genus Sipunculus; species Sipunculus nudus. The sequence continues at coordinate 66,213,320 of CM049308.1, read as the reverse complement.
AATTTCATTTGATGATAGGAACGTTTCTTGTAAACCACACATATCAATTTTATGCCGAGTAATGAAATTTTCCAACGAAACTTGTTTTACCTTACCACTGAGTCCTCTTATATTTAAACTAGCGACAGTAAGAGTCATAAGTGTATAAAACAGCAGTCCGTGGGCGACAGCGAAGAGTAGAGCGTGAAAGCGACGAGCGAATGTTTATGAAGAATCTGGGGGGTCCGGGTCCGGACTCGTACCTCTAGAGCGACTTTCATGGGTAGATTCCATCGTTCCAATGGACTCATCGGGTGCGTTCCGTTCCGTCGGGGATTTCGGTAGTTTGCGTCTTTTCGGTTCGCGTTCCAGGGGTGGCGAAACGGCGATCTGAAGTGCCGGGAAAGGATCGTAGTCATCATCGGTTGTATTCTGGTTGCTTTCAGGTACCACATCTGATTCGACGCTTGCGTCCGATACAGCCTCAGCCAGAGGTGCAGGTTCAGCCTGGAGTGCGGGTTCTACCTGGAGTGTGGGTTCAGCCTGGAGTGCGGGTTCAACCTGGAGTGCGGATTCTGCCTGGAGTGTGGATTCTGCCTGGAGTGTGGGTTCAGGCCGAAATACGGGTTCACGAAGTACAGGTTCGGATTGCGATTCGCGTTCTGGGCAGTCGCGGCGTAAGTGTCCTTCGCTACGACAAAGCCAGCAGACTTTTGGTTTGCCCCTGTACCTGACATACGCGACATATCGCTGGTTCTCACACACAAACTGCAGTCTATCAGGGATATCACTCTCGATAAAGATCAATATTTCACGATCTAAAGTTGGCAGTCTTGTACCTGGCCACAGTTTGTTTCGACATTCTTTTACGATGCGACCGTATCGTTTCATCACTTCATTCACATACGAATGGGGTAAGTCTAAAGGAAGTCCCTTCAACGAAACCCATACGGGTCGTTCCGTCGTGGCTGCCTGAATGTCCAGGGACCGGCCTAGACATTCAACCCCGTCGATCAACGTTTCCTCAGCAATATCAGGCGAAATGAACACTAACTGGAGTGTAGTAGCGCTCAACGAGTGAGCTGCACACAGCGACGATCCATACCTCCGCGAAAGTTCCAACACAGCACGGTTTACGTCGTCCACGTTGAAATCATGGCGGCAGACGATGGATCTGGTTTGATGGTGCAACGAGGTGTATCGAGGTACCAGGCGTGGCGGGCCGGCGTCCCACTGGTTGGTAGCCATCTTCAAAGCGTCAGTCTCGTCCGATCAGATGTAGTCGGTGCGTCCCCAGCCCCTTGGCTGAGGAGCACGAAAACCCCAGTGACACACTGGGAGACGGTTTGCTGCCGCAGCAGAGCCGCAGCAACAAAAGAAAAAAACCCTAGTGACACACTAGGAGACGGTTCGTTGTCACAGCGGAGCCACAACAACAGAAAGAATAGAACCCTAGTGACACACTAGGAGACGGTTGCTACTACAGCAGAGCCACAGTAACAGAAGGAAACCCTAATGACACATTAGGAGACAGATCGGTCCTTAGCCAAAAGGCCGAGAAGCGATAACTTTTCAAACTTTAAAGTTGATAGTCCCTATAAAAAGCTCAGGAAAATTATAGGTGTGGCACGCCGGCTCACCTGTTTACATGCACGGCTACCTGTATGTGTCATTTCCACTTTCGGCCACTCTAGACCAAAGCATGGTGTATGAGAATGTTTTTGGTAAAAATGCCGAACAATTAAGTCCCATAATAAAATTTAACATTTTGACAATGATTAGAACGGCATCTCTAGTCACAGACACTCAAACGTAACACCCACGTACTATCAATAGTCTCCGCTGTAAGGTCGAACGCATTATTTACCTCTGAGCTGGCATTACAATACATCTGGAACTGAAGTCATCGTGTGTATCATTTGTTAACCCGTCCAAATTAAAGATATTCAGGCCGGCGCGCCGTGTTTCATGAAAACAGTCTTACATGTGCAGTTTCCACATGTACGCTACAACAGATACATGCCAACATAGCATGATACAGGTTCGTGAGCTGACAGTGGGTTTGAAGGTTCTGGTTGGTTTTGAAATCGTAACTTGGTGTAAATATTAAAGACAGTGTGCATGCGGCCTTAATTCCTGGAAATGAGATCCGCCGGCGGCGGATATCAGGCGTATGCATGGAGGGAAGGGTTCTTGATTTTACATGTTATTACTCCCCGAGGGGAGTGGGCCGTTCCTGGAGGTACTGCAATACCAGGCCAACCCGTGGTGAAGGCGGAGTAAACCCCGGTCACTTCACCCAGTTCCAAAAATCAGTTTAATATCGTAGTGACCCATTGGGCCACGTATCAGATATTAAGCTGATAAGAACAGATACTACACTTTGATCTTTTTTTTTTTTTTTTTTATTGTTTATTATAAAACAAGATATATACATCCATAATCTATATATATGTATGTGTACACAAATCAAGTAACCATACAAACAAATTAAATTTCTTATGAAATTCCAGCTCTAAACAAAGGAAAAAGGGGGGGGGATGTTACATCAATATGAAAGGGCAAAATTAAACTACCATGTATTATACAATAAATTAAAAACAAGAACTTAATTCAAAATTTAACTCACAACCAAAAAACTTAATTCAAGGTTAAACTCCCATAAGGTATACAAAATTATCTAAATTTAAACAACACCACCTAATATTTCAATCAAAATTCACCTAACAACCCAAAACTTAATTTCGAATCAAAATCCCATAATATATGCAAAGTTATCAACATTTAACAAAACAATACAAATGTGAAATATACCAATAATCTTGCTATGAAACTATTCTAAATTTAAACGGACATAATGTATGCAAAAGTATCCAAATCAAATATTAACATGATAAAACATAACTTAAAATGTATCCATAACCTTACTTTAGATTTAAACGGACAAATCTGAAATCAAACGTCTATTACTAATGGAAGGATTTGACAAACTAAAATCTTTAGAAAAAGGATGAAAACCATCTGAAATAAAAACATTAAAACATAATTACAGAAAATGTTTCCAGGACACAATCAACTTAAGAAACTCTTAATCAAAAAGCAAGGAAATAACATGATTTGTGGTTTTACAAATTAATCTAAATAATATTAAATATCTTTTCACGAGTAAAATTGTATATCCCAGAAAGAAAACTAATTTAAATAAATAGACCAAAATTCAATTGTTAATAATCTGGATTGTTTTGTCTATATCTGCACATTTACAGGAACTGAAAAGGAACATGATAATAGAAAATAGAAAATTTAAACTGTATACATTATTCCCCTATAATACATAGTCCTGTTTAAATCTTAATCCTTTTCAATTTGTATCTAGAGTAATTTAAAATCGACTAAAATTAACTAAAATTGTCTATAGTAATTTACAATCTTTCTCTTCATAATATTAATTTAAACTATACTGTCATATCTAGAGTTACATCAAACATTTAAAGTCAAAACATTATCATCTACATCGCATAATGCACTGTTCTGGCACCAAAGATCTTTAAATATCTTAAACCTCTGTTCACCACTACGTTTACTATAGATATATTCTTCCGTTATCCTATTTCTAACCGACGCATTAAAATAGCTCAAAATATTCAACTGTATTGAATTTAGTCTTTTGTTTCGATTCAACCACAATACATATTTTCCAGTATATAACAAAAAGTCTAACAGTAGAATGCACTTATTTGATAACTCCTTCCACCTATGACTAAAACCAAAACAAAGAGTAAACATATTAAGCATAACATTCTTTCCTGCTACTCGATAAAATAAGTCTTTCACAGACTCCCAAAATTTCTGCGCAGTTATACAATCTACAAAAACATGCAAATTACCCTCTGGTTTACCACATACATCGCATAGATTAGATATGACAATTTTACTCCTATGCAAATACACCATGGATGGAAGTACAAAATGTAAAAATTTCCAGTTCATATCAAGATGAAGTCTGTCGTTTAACTTTTTATAACAGCCAGTAAAAATATGTTTGACCTCTAAATGCTTGTTAAATATAGAGCGCCACCTATCGACACACTTCGGACTTTTTGTTGTTAACAAGTACCCATACAAAGTTTTCAGTTTAAATTTCGTATGATGCAAAATTTCATCTTTATCTTGTTTTATACCATAATAATAAACATAACCTGAATCTCTCCCTCTTCTCAATTCCGGTATCCAACTCTGTGGAATATTTTGCGTTAAATCCATATATTTTCTTCTTAAAGATTTACTTGCAATAATATTGAAACGGTTGACAATAGTCTCAAATCTATCAAAGTAACCAAGACGTTTATCCCAAATATGTTTAATTTTCAGGCAACCCTTTCCCACCAATTCTTTACTGTAATAAGTACCTTGAGAATTTTCAATATTTATATTCAACCATAAAAATTGATCCAAAATTACACTCTTATTCATTTTTTCGGCATGACGCTCAATTTTTAAGATTTCCCAGGATCTTAACATTTCTTTGTACACTGTAGGTTGCTCTTTACAGTTTAAATTATTTGCACAGTATTGTAAACTCAATATGTCAGCTCCAAAAGAAAAGCCTCTATACATACCAATAAAATATTCCGCCAGAATTTGACATTTATGCTTCATATATAGTACCTTTGACAGCCAAACTGCTCGTTGAGCAGTTATCTTATCTTTTACTGATACCAAGTCTTGCCCCCCTTTATCCCTCGGTAAATGCAATATCTCTTTTGACACTAGATGGCGCTTAAAACCCCAAAAGAAATCTATCAACATATTATCAATTTTTTTAGATACCCATGTCGGCATGTATAAAATATTAGAATAGAACCATATACCACTGCTGGCCAATATGTTGGCGACAACAATTTTACCTGTATAAGTTAAATTCCTCTTTGACCATAAATATAACACATTCTGCAGTTTCTTTACACGACCTTCCCAGTTTTCAGTTTCAAAATTCCCATTCCCTAAATAAAACCCCAAAATTTTCACCCTGTTTGAACTCCAATTAAGACCTCCCGGTTTTTCAATTTTCCCTTTAAAACTCCCCATCCACAAACCTTCTGATTTTGTTTTGTTGATTTTTGCTCCTGAGGCCAGCTGAAAAATATTAAGCACAGTTAGACATTGATTTATAGATTCTGTATCAGATACAAATAAAGTAGTATCGTCTGCATATTGACTGATCTTTAATTCAGTTAAATCAGGCAGAATAATACCGTTAATATTTTTATCATTTCGGATAGCATTGGCCATCGTTTCTGCCACTAGTATATACAGCAAGGGGCTTAAAGGGCACCCTTGCCTAGTACCTCGTGATAAGGAAAAAGAGGAAGATATATGACCATTTATTTTTACAGAGCTTTCAATATCATTATAACATAATCTAACCCAGTTCACAAAGTCAGGGCCGAAGCCAAATTTCTCCAAACATTTAAACATAAAACACCAGTCTAGACGGTCAAACGCCTTTTCCTGGTCGAGACATATTAAAGCAGCTGGTACATCTTTTTCATTGACATAGTGTATAGTGTCTCTTATCAGTGAAATACTTTGCATAATGGACCTGTTTTTAATGGAACAGGTCTGATCACATTCAATAATATTATGTAACACTTTAATTAAACGATTACTAAGACATTTTGTTAAAATCTTGTAATCCACATTCAATAGTGATATGGGTCTCCAATTACTGAGTGAATTACGATCTCCTTTTTTATATAAAAGCGAGATAACACCCCGTCTTTGGGTTTTGGACAAATTGCCAATATGAAATGCACTGTTTATGACCTTAACAAAATCTGGTCCTAGAAGGTACCAGAAATGTTTATAAAATTCGACAGTTAGTCCGTCTAAACCCGGACTTTTACCTTTTTTAAAATCGTGTAAAGCTTTACAGGTTTCTTCTAAGGAAATATCCCCTTCACATAGTGATACATCGTCACTATTCAACGATTTATCAATATTAGATAAAAGAAATTCTTGAGCATTGACATCCGTTGGTTCAGCTGAATATAAATTACAATAAAATTCTCTCCCTACCCTTAACATTGAATTTGTATCGGAATGAATGATCCCAGTATTATCTTTAATACTGAACATAGTTTGTTTGTTACCCCTTTGTTTTTCTAATCCTGTAAAGAAACTACTAGGTTGTTCTCCTTCTTCTCTGTATTGAATTTTGCAACGAATAGCCATTGCTTCCGCCTCGTTTTCAGTGAAACCTTTCAGCTTTTTTTCTATTTTAACCAGTTCATTTACATCTATATTTAAACCTTCTTCTTGTGCGGACAAGAGAGAGTTATACTGTGTTTCTAATTTTAATCTCAGTTTTCTTTTCTCTTTCGCTTTTTCTTTACAAAATTCTCTTGTAATTGTCTTAATCTTTATTTTACCGATATCCCACCATTTTAGGATATCAGAATATTTATTACATTCGGATTGCCAGAATTTCCAAAAATTTTGTATTATATCGTTATATACGGGATCTTTAAGTACTGCACTATTGAAATGCCAATATCCGGGGCCTTTTTGTATATCATTTAATTCAATATGAGCTGTGCAGCAATCATGATCAGATAGAATATTTTTAATCACCTTACAAGATTTAATTTGTAATATTCGACTTGTATATATTCTGTCAATTCGAGTGTGAACTTTGTATCTATCAGAGTGATGTGTGAAAATTTTCTTTTCAGGGTAAGCTATTCGAAGCGGATCAACAAGAAGGTAAGTATCCTTAAAAATATTAAATTCCTCTCTGCCTATTAAACAGCCTTTCCAGGTAGTACTACCTCCTTTTTTATCAAGTTCAAAGTTTTCTATATAATTGAAATCACCTAGTACAATAATAGGACATGCTGATGCATCTTCAGAAAGAACAAAATCATTTAGACTTAAAAGAAATTTACGTCTGTCACATGGGTTGTTTGGACAATAAATATTCAAAACATTCATTTTTACATTGGAAATAGTAAGTAGAATACTTACAATTCGGCCTTCTCGGTCGTATCTTTCATCATGGACTTGGGCATCACATCTATCAGATATCCAGATGCTTGTACCTGTACGCCTATCTTGTGAATTGCTAGAATAAAATTTACCTCTGTTTTGACTAAATATAAAATTAATTTCATTTGATGATAGGAACGTTTCTTGTAAACCACACATATCAATTTTATGCCGAGTAATGAAATTTTCCAACGAAACTTGTTTTACCTTACCACTGAGTCCTCTTATATTTAAACTAGCGACAGTAAGAGTCATAAGTGTATAAAACAGCAGTCCGTGGGCGACAGCGAAGAGTAGAGCGTGAAAGCGACGAGCGAATGTTTATGAAGAATCTGGGGGGTCCGGGTCCGGACTCGTACCTCTAGAGCGACTTTCATGGGTAGATTCCATCGTTCCAATGGACTCATCGGGTGCGTTCCGTTCCGTCGGGGATTTCGGTAGTTTGCGTCTTTTCGGTTCGCGTTCCAGGGGTGGCGAAACGGCGATCTGGAGTGCCGGGAAAGGATCGTAGTCATCATCGGTTGTATTCTGGTTGCTTTCAGGTACCACATCTGATTCGACGCTTGCGTCCGATACAGCCTCAGCCCGAGGTGCAGGTTCAGCCTGGAGTGCGGGTTCTACCTGGAGTGCGGGTTCAACCTGGAGTGCGGATTCTGCCTGGAGTGTGGATTCTGCCTGGAGTGTGAGTTCAGGCCGAAATACGGGTTCACGAAGTACAGGTTCGGATTGCGATTCGCGTTCTGGGCAGTCGCGGCGTAAGTGTCCTTCGCTACGACAAAGCCAGCAGACTTTTGGTTTGCCCCTGTACCTGACATACGCGACATATCGCTGGTTCTCACACACAAACTGCAGTCTATCAGGGATATCACTCTCGATAAAGATCAATATTTCACGATCTAAAGTTGGCAGTCTTGTACCTGGCCACAGTTTGTTTCGACATTCTTTTACGATGCGACCGTATCGTTTCATCACTTCATTCACATACGAATGGGGTAAGTCTAAAGGAAGTCCCTTCAACGAAACCCATACGGGTCGTTCCGTCGTGGCAGCCTGAATGTCCAGGAACCGGCCTAGACATTCAACCCCGTCGATCAACGTTTCCTCAGCAATATCAGGCGAAATGAACACTAACTGGAGTGTAGTAGCGCTCAACGAGTGAGCTGCACACAGCGACGATCCATACCTCCGCGAAAGTTCCAACACAGCACGGTTTACGTCGTCCACGTTGAAATCATGGCGGCAGACGATGGATCTGGTTTGGTGGTGCAACGAGGTGTATCGAGGTACCAGGCGTGGCGGGCCGGCGTCCCACTGGTTGGTAGCCATCTTCAAAGCGTCAGTCTCGTCTGATCAGATGTAGTCGGTGCGTCCCCAGCCCCTTGGCTGAGGAGCACGAAAACCCCAGTGACACACTGGGAGACGGTTTGATGCCGCAGCAGAGCCGCAGCAACAAAAGAAAAAACCCTAGTGACACACTAGGAGACGGTTCGTTGTCACAGCGGAGCCACAACAACAGAAAGAATAGAACCCTAGTGACACACTAGGAGACGGTTGCTACTACAGCAGAGCCACAGTAACAGAAGGAAACCCTAATGACACATTAGGAGACAGATCGGATCTTAGCCAAAAGGCCGAGAAGCGATCAGCCAAAAGGCCGAGAAGCGATAACTTTTCAAACTTTAAAGTTGATAGTCCCTATAAAAAGCTCAGGAAAATTATAGGTGTGGCACGCCGGCTCACCTGTTTACATGCACGGCTACCTGTATGTGTCATTTCCACTTTCGGCCACTCTAGACCAAAGCATGGTGTATGAGAATGTTTTTGGTAAAAATGCCGAACAATTAAGTCCCATAATAAAATTTAACATTTTGACAATGATTAGAACGGCATCTCTAGTCACAGACACTCAAACGTAACACCCACGTACTATCAATAGTCTCCGCTGTAAGGTCGAACGCATTATTTACCTCTGAGCTGGCATTACAATACATCTGGAACTGAAGTCATCGTGTGTATCATTTGTTAACCCGTCCAAATTAAAGATATTCAGGCCGGCGCGCCGTGTTTCATGAAAACAGTCTTACATGTGCAGTTTCCACATGTACGCTACAACAGATACATGCCAACATAGCATGATACAGGTTCGTGAGCTGACAGTGGGTTTGAAGGTTCTGGTTGGTTTTGAAATCGTAACTTGGTGTAAATATTAAAGACAGTGTGCATGCGGCCTTAATTCCTGGAAATGAGATCCGCCGGCGGCGGATATCAGGCGTATGCATGGAGGGAAGGGTTCTTGATTTTACATGTTATCACTCCCCGAGGGGAGTGGGCCGTTCCTGGAGGTACTGCAATACCAGGCCAACCCGTGGTGAAGGCGGAGTAAACCCCGGTCACTTCACCCAGTTCCAAAAATCAGTTTAATATCGTAGTGACCCATTGGGCCACGTATCAGATATTAAGCTGATAAGAACAGATACTACACTTTGATCTTAGCCAAAAGGCCGAGAAGCGATAACTTTTCAAACTTTAAAGTTGATAGTCCCTATAAAAAGCTCAGGAAAATTATAGGTGTGGCACGCCGGCTCACCTGTTTACATGCACGGCTACCTGTATGTGTCATTTCCACTTTCGGCCACTCTAGACCAAAGCATGGTGTATGAGAATGTTTTTGGTAAAAATGCCGAACAATTAAGTCCCATAATAAAATTTAACATTTTGACAATGATTAGAACGGCATCTCTAGTCACAGACACTCAAACGTAACACCCACGTACTATCAATAGTCTCCGCTGTAAGGTCGAACGCATTATTTACCTCTGAGCTGGCATTACAATACATCTGGAACTGAAGTCATCGTGTGTATCATTTGTTAACCCGTCCAAATTAAAGATATTCAGGCCGGCGCGCCGTGTTTCATGAAAACAGTCTTACATGTGCAGTTTCCACATGTACGCTACAACAGATACATGCCAACATAGCATGATACAGGTTCGTGAGCTGACAGTGGGTTTGAAGGTTCTGGTTGGTTTTGAAATCGTAACTTGGTGTAAATATTAAAGACAGTGTGCATGCGGCCTTAATTCCTGGAAATGAGATCCGCCGGCGGCGGATATCAGGCGTATGCATGGAGGGAAGGGTTCTTGATTTTACATGTTATTACTCCCCGAGGGGAGTGGGCCGTTCCTGGAGGTACTGCAATACCAGGCCAACCCGTGGTGAAGGCGGAGTAAACCCCGGTCACTTCACCCAGTTCCAAAAATCAGTTTAATATCGTAGTGACCCATTGGGCCACGTATCAGATATTAAGCTGATAAGAACAGATACTACACTTTGATCTTAGCCAAAAGGCCGAGAAGCGATAACTTTTCAAACTTTAAAGTTGATAGTCCCTATAAAAAGCTCAGGAAAATTATAGGTGTGGCACGCCGGCTCACCTGTTTACATGCACGGCTACCTGTATGTGTCATTTCCACTTTCGGCCACTCTAGACCAAAGCATGGTGTATGAGAATGTTTTTGGTAAAAATGCCGAACAATTAAGTCCCATAATAAAATTTAACATTTTGACAATGATTAGAACGGCATCTCTAGTCACAGACACTCAAACGTAACACCCACGTACTATCAATAGTCTCCGCTGTAAGGTCGAACGCATTATTTACCTCTGAGCTGGCATTACAATACATCTGGAACTGAAGTCATCGTGTGTATCATTTGTTAACCCGTCCAAATTAAAGATATTCAGGCCGGCGCGCCGTGTTTCATGAAAACAGTCTTACATGTGCAGTTTCCACATGTACGCTACAACAGATACATGCCAACATAGCATGATACAGGTTCGTGAGCTGACAGTGGGTTTGAAGGTTCTGGTTGGTTTTGAAATCGTAACTTGGTGTAAATATTAAAGACAGTGTGCATGCGGCCTTAATTCCTGGAAATGAGATCCGCCGGCGGCGGATATCAGGCGTATGCATGGAGGGAAGGGTTCTTGATTTTACATGTTATTACTCCCCGAGGGGAGTGGGCCGTTCCTGGAGGTACTGCAATACCAGGCCAACCCGTGGTGAAGGCGGAGTAAACCCCGGTCACTTCACCCAGTTCCAAAAATCAGTTTAATATCGTAGTGACCCATTGGGCCACGTATCAGATATTAAGCTGATAAGAACAGATACTACACTTTGATCTTAGCCAAAAGGCCGAGAAGCGATAACTTTTCAAACTTTAAAGTTGATAGTCCCTATAAAAAGCTCAGGAAAATTATAGGTGTGGCACGCCGGCTCACCTGTTTACATGCACGGCTACCTGTATGTGTCATTTCCACTTTCGGCCACTCTAGACCAAAGCATGGTGTATGAGAATGTTTTTGGTAAAAATGCCGAACAATTAAGTCCCATAATAAAATTTAACATTTTGACAATGATTAGAACGGCATCTCTAGTCACAGACACTCAAACGTAACACCCACGTACTATCAATAGTCTCCGCTGTAAGGTCGAACGCATTATTTACCTCTGAGCTGGCATTACAATACATCTGGAACTGAAGTCATCGTGTGTATCATTTGTTAACCCGTCCAAATTAAAGATATTCAGGCCGGCGCGCCGTGTTTCATGAAAACAGTCTTACATGTGCAGTTTCCACATGTACGCTACAACAGATACATGCCAACATAGCATGATACAGGTTCGTGAGCTGACAGTGGGTTTGAAGGTTCTGGTTGGTTTTGAAATCGTAACTTGGTGTAAATATTAAAGACAGTGTGCATGCGGCCTTAATTCCTGGAAATGAGATCCGCCGGCGGCGGATATCAGGCGTATGCATGGAGGGAAGGGTTCTTGATTTTACATGTTATTACTCCCCGAGGGGAGTGGGCCGTTCCTGGAGGTACTGCAATACCAGGCCAACCCGTGGTGAAGGCGGAGTAAACCCCGGTCACTTCACCCAGTTCCAAAAATCAGTTTAATATCGTAGTGACCCATTGGGCCACGTATCAGATATTAAGCTGATAAGAACAGATACTACACTTTGATCTTAGCCAAAAGGCCGAGAAGCGATAACTTTTCAAACTTTAAAGTTGATAGTCCCTATAAAAAGCTCAGGAAAATTATAGGTGTGGCACGCCGGCTCACCTGTTTACATGCACGGCTACCTGTATGTGTCATTTCCACTTTCGGCCACTCTAGACCAAAGCATGGTGTATGAGAATGTTTTTGGTAAAAATGCCGAACAATTAAGTCCCATAATAAAATTTAACATTTTGACAATGATTAGAACGGCATCTCTAGTCACAGACACTCAAACGTAACACCCACGTACTATCAATAGTCTCCGCTGTAAGGTCGAACGCATTATTTACCTCTGAGCTGGCATTACAATACATCTGGAACTGAAGTCATCGTGTGTATCATTTGTTAACCCGTCCAAATTAAAGATATTCAGGCCGGCGCGCCGTGTTTCATGAAAACAGTCTTACATGTGCAGTTTCCACATGTACGCTACAACAGATACATGCCAACATAGCATGATACAGGTTCGTGAGCTGACAGTGGGTTTGAAGGTTCTGGTTGGTTTTGAAATCGTAACTTGGTGTAAATATTAAAGACAGTGTGCATGCGGCCTTAATTCCTGGAAATGAGATCCGCCGGCGGCGGATATCAGGCGTATGCATGGAGGGAAGGGTTCTTGATTTTACATGTTATTACTCCCCGAGGGGAGTGGGCCGTTCCTGGAGGTACTGCAATACCAGGCCAACCCGTGGTGAAGGCGGAGTAAACCCCGGTCACTTCACCCAGTTCCAAAAATCAGTTTAATATCGTAGTGACCCATTGGGCCACGTATCAGATATTAAGCTGATAAGAACAGATACTACACTTTGATCTTTTTTTTTTTTTTTTTATATTGTTTATTATAAAACACGATATATACATGCAAAATCTATATATATGTATGTGTACACAATCAAGTAACCATACAAACAAATAAAATTTCTTATGAAATTCCAGCTCTAAACAAAGGAAAAAAGGGGGGGGGGGGGATGTTACATCAATATGAAAGGGTAAAATTAAACTACCATGTATTATACAATAAATTAAAAACAAGAGCTTAATTCAAAATTTAACTCACAACCAAAAAACTTAATTCAAGGTTAAACTCCCATAAGGTATACAAAATTATCTAAATTTAAACAACACCACCTAATATTTCAATCAAAATTAACCTCCCAACCCAAAACTTAATTTCGAATCAAAATCCCATAATATATGCAAAGTTATCAACATTTAACAAAACAATACAAATGTGAAATATACGAATAATCTTGCTATGAAACTATTCTAAATTTAAACGGACATAATGTATGCAAAAGTATCCAAATCCAATATTAACATGACAAAACATAACTTAAAATGTATCCATAACCTTACTTTAGATTTAAACGGACAAATCTGAAATCAAACGTCTATTACTAATGGAAGGATTTGACAAACTAAAATCTTTAGAAAAAGGATGAAAGCCATCTGAAATAAAAACATTAAAACATAATTACAGAAAATGTTTCCAGGACACAATCAACTTAAGAAACTCTTAATCAAAAAGCAAGGAAATAACATGATTTGTGGTTTTACAAATTAATCTAAATAATATTAAATATCTTTTCACGAGTAAAATTGTATATCCCAGAAAGAAAACTAATTTAAATAAATAGACCAAAATTCAATTGTTAATAATCTGGATTGTTTTGTCTATACCTGCACATTTACAGGAACTGAAAAGGAACATGATAATAGAAAATAGAAAATTTAAACTGTAAACATTATTCCCCTATAATACCTAGTCCTGTTTAAATCTTAATCCTTTTCAATTTGTATCTAGAGTAATTTAAAATCGACTAAAATTAACTAAAATTGTCTATATTAATTTACAATCTTTCTCTTCATAATATTAATTTAAACTATACTGTCATATCTAGAGTTACATCAAACATTTAAAGTCAAAACATTATCATCTACATCGCATAATGCACTGTTCTGGCACCAAAGATCTTTAAATATCTTAAACCTCTGTTCACCACTACGTTTACTATAGATATATTCTTCCGTTATCCTATTTCTAACCGACGCATTAAAATAGCTCAAAATATTCAACTGTATTGAATTTAGTCTTTTGTTTCGATTCAACCACAATACATATTTTCCAGTATATAACAAAAAGTCTAACAGTAGAATGCACTTATTTGATAACTCCTTCCACCTATGACTGAAACCAAAACAAAGAGTAAACATATTAAGCATAACATTCTTTCCTGCTACTCGATAAAATAAGTCTTTCACAGACTCCCAAAATTTCTGCGCAGTTATACAATCTACAAAAACATGCAAATTACCCTCTGGTTTACCACATACATCGCATAGATTAGATATAACAATTTTACTCCTATGCAAATACACCATGTTTGGAAGTACAAAATGTAAAAATTTCCAGTTCATATCAAGATGAAGTCTGTCGTTTAACTTTTTATAACAGCCAGTAAAAATATGTTTGACCTCTAAATGCTTGTTAAATATAGAGCGCCACCTATCGACACACTTCGGACTTTTTGTTGTTAACAAGTACCCATACAAAGTTTTCAGTTTAAATTTCGTATGATGCAAAATTTCATCTTTATCTTGTTTTATACCATAATAATAAACATAACCTGAATCTCTCCCTCTTCTCAATTCCGGTACCCAACTCTGTGGAATATTTTGCGTTAAATCCATATATTTTCTTCTTAAAGAATTACTTTCAATAATATTGAAACGGTTGACAATAGTCTCAAATCTATCAAAGTAACCAAGACGTTTATCCCAAATATGTTTAATTTTCAGGCAACCCTTTCCCACCAATTCTTTACTGTAATAAGTACCTTGAGAATTTTCAATATTTATATTCAACCATAAGAATTGATCCAAAATTACACTCTTATTCATTTTTTCGGCATGACGCTCAATTTTTAAGATTTCCCAGGATCTTAACATTTCTTTGTACACTGTAGGTTGCTCTTTACAGTTTAAATTATTTGCACAGTATTGTAAACTCAATATGTCGGCTCCAAAAGAAAAGCCTCTATACAAACCAATAAAATATTCCGCCAGAATTTGACATTTATGCTTCATATATAGTACCTTTGACAGCCAAACTGCTCGTTGAGCAGTTATCTTATCTTTTACTGATACCAAATCTTGCCCCCCTTTATCCCTCGGTAAATGCAATATCTCTTTTGACACTAGATGGCGCTGAAAACCCCAAAAGAAATCTATCAACATATTATCAATTTTTTTAGATACCCATGTCGGCATGTATAAAATATTAGAATAGAACCATATACCACTGCTGGCCAATATGTTGGCGACCACAATTTTACCTGTATAAGTTAAATTCCTCTTTGACCATAAATATAACACATTCTGCAGTTTCTTTAAACGACCTTCCCAGTTTTCAGTTTCAAAATTCCCATTCCCTAAATAAAACCCCAAAATTTTCACCCTGTTTGAACTCCAATTAAGACCTCCCGGTTTTTCAATTTTCCCTTTAAAACTCCCCATCCACAAACCTTCTGATTTTGTTTTGTTGATTTTTGCTCCTGAGGCCAGCTGAAAAATATTAAGCACAGTTAGACATTGATTTATAGATTCTGTATCAGATACAAATAAAGTAGTATCGTCTGCATATTGACTGATCTTTAATTCAGTTAAATCAGGCAGAATAATACCGTTAATATTTTTATCATTTCGGATAGCATTGGCCATCGTTTCTGCCACTAGTATATACAGCAAGGGGCTTAAAGGGCACCCTTGCCTAGTACCTCGTGATAAGGAAAAAGAGGAAGATATATGACCATTTATTTTTACAGAGCTTTCAATATCATTATAACATAATCTAACCCAGTTCACAAAGTCAGGGCCGAAGCCAAATTTCTCCAAACATTTAAACATAAAACACCAGTCTAGACGGTCAAACGCCTTTTCCTGGTCGAGACATATTAAAGCAGCTGGTACATCTTTTTCATTCACATAGTGTATAGTGTCTCTTATCAGTGAAATACTTTGCATAATGGACCTGTTTTTAATGGAACAGGTCTGATCACATTCAATAATATTATGTAACACTTTAATTAAACGATTACTAAGACATTTTGTTAAAATCTTGTAATCCACATTCAATAGTGATATGGGTCTCCAATTACTGAGTGAATTACGATCTCCTTTTTTATATAAAAGCGAGATAACACCCCGTCTTTGGGTTTTGGACAAATTGCCAATATGAAATGCACTGTTTATGACCTTAACAAAATCTGGTCCTAGAAGGTACCAGAAATGTTTATAAAATTCGACAGTTAGTCCGTCTAAACCCGGACTTTTACCTTTTTTAAAATCGTGTAAAGCTTTACAGGTTTCTTCTAAGGAAATTTCCCCTTCACATAGTGATACATCGTCACTATTCAACGATTTATCAATATTAGATAAAAGAAATTCTTGAGCATTGACATCCGTTGGTTCAGCTGAATATAAATTACAATAAAATTCTCTCCCTACCCTTAACATTGAATTTGTATCGGAATGAATGATCCCAGTATTATCTTTAATACTGAACATAGTTTGTTTGTTACCCCTTTGTTTTTCTAATCCTGTAAAGAAACTACTAGGTTGTTCTCCTTCTTCTCTGTATTGAATTTTGCAACGAATAGCCATTGCTTCCGCCTCGTTTTCAGTGAAACCTTTCAGCTTTTTTTCTATTTTAACCAGTTCATTTACATCTATATTTAAACCTTCTTCTTGTGCGGACAAGAGAGAGTTATACTGTGTTTCTAATTTTAATCTCAGTTTTCTTTTCTCTTTCGCTTTTTCTTTACAAAATTCTCTTGTAATTGTCTTAATCTTTATTTTACCGATATCCCACCATTTTAGGATATCAGAATATTTATTACATTCGGATTGCCAGAATTTCCAAAAATTTTGTATTATATCGTTATATACGGGATCTTTAAGTACTGCACTATTGAAATGCCAATATCCGGGGCCTTTTTGTATATCATTTAATTCAATATGAGCTGTGCAGCAATCATGATCAGATAGAATATTTTTAATCACCTTACAAGATTTAATTTGTAATATTCGACTTATATATATTCTGTCAATTCGAGTGTGAACTTTGTATCTATCAGAGTGATGTGTGAAAATTTTCTTTTCAGGGTAAGCTATTCGAAGCGGATCAACAAGAAGGTAAGTATCCTTAAAAATATTAAATTCCTCTCTGCCTATTAAACAGCCTTTCCAGGTAGTACTACCTCCTTTTTTATCAAGTTCAAAGTTTTCTATATAATTGAAATCACCTAATACAATAATAGGACATGCTGATGCATCTTCAGAAAGAACAAAATCATTTAAACTTAAAAGAAATTTACGTCTGTCACGTGGGTTGTTTGGACAATAAATATTCAAAACATTCATTTTTACATTGGAAATAGTAAGTAGAATACTTACAATTCGGCCTTCTCGGTCGTATCTTTCATCATGGACTTGGGCATCACATCTATCAGATATCCAGATGCTTGTACCTGTACGCCTATCTTGTGAATTGCTAGAATAAAATTTGCCTCTGTTTTGACTAAATATAAAATTAATTTCATTTGATGATAGGAACGTTTCTTGTAAACCACACATATCAATTTTATGCCGAGTAATGAAATTTTCCAACGAAACTTGTTTTACCTTACCACTGAGTCCTCTTATATTTAAACTAGCGACAGTAAGAGTCATAAGTGTATAAAACAGCAGTCCGTGGGCGACAGCGAAGAGTAGAGCGTGAAAGCGACGAGCGAATGTTTATGAAGAATCTGGGGGGTCCGGGTCCGGACTCGTACCTGTAGAGCGACTTTCATGGGTATATTCCATCGTTCCAATGGACTCATCGGGTGCGTTCCGTTCCGTCGGGGATTTCGGTAGTTTGCGTCTTTTCGGTTCGCGTTCCAGGGGTGGCGAAACGGCGATCTGAAGTGCCGGGAAAGGATCGTAGTCATCATCGGTTGTATTCTGGTTGCTTTCAGGTACCACATCTGATTCGACGCTTGCGTCCGATACAGCCTCAGCCAGAGGTGCAGATTCAGCCTGGAGTGCGGGTTCTACCTGGAGTGTGGGTTCAGCCTGGAGTGCGGGTTCAACCTGGAGTGCGGGTTCTGCCTGGAGTGTGGATTCTGCCTGGAGTGTGGGTTCAGGCCGAAATAAGGGTTCACGAAGTACAGGTTCGGATTGCGATTCGCGTTCTGGGCAGTCGCGGCGTAAGTGTCCTTCGCTACGACAAAGCCAGCAGACTTTTGGTTTGCCCCTGTACCTGACATACGCGACATATCGCTGGTTCTCACACACAAACTGCAGTCTATCAGGGATATCACTCTCGATAAAGATCAATATTTCACGATCTAAAGTTGGCAGTCTTGTACCTGGCCACAGTTTGTTTCGACATTCTTTTACGATGCGACCGTATCGTTTCATCACTTCATTCACATACGAATGGGGTAAGTCTAAAGGAAGTCCCTTCAACGAAACCCATACGGGTCGTTCCGTCGTGGCTGCCTGAATGTCCAGGAACCGGCCTAGACATTCAACCCCGTCGATCAACGTTTCCTCAGCAATATCAGGCGAAATGAACACTAACTGGAGTGTAGTAGCGCTCAACGAGTGAGCTGCACACAGCGACGATCCATACCTCCGCGAAAGTTCCAACACAGCACGGTTTACGTCGTCCACGTTGAAATCATGGCGGCAGACGATGGATCTGGTTTGGTGGTGCAACGAGGTGTATCGAGGTACCAGGCGTGGCGGGCCGGCGTCCCACTGGTTGGTAGCCATCTTCAAAGCGTCAGTCTCGTCCGATCAGATGTAGTCGGTGCGTCCCCAGCCCCTTGGCTGAGGAGCACGAAAACCCCAGTGACACACTGGGAGACGGTTTGCTGCCGCAGCAGAGCCGCAGCAACAAAAGAAAAAACCCTAGTGACACACTAGGAGACGGTTCGTTGTCACAGCGGAGCCACAACAACAGAAAGAATAGAACCCTAGTGACACACTAGGAGACGGTTGCTACTACAGCAGAGCCACAGTAACAGAAGGAAACCCTAATGACACATTAGGAGACAGATCGGTCCTTAGCCAAAAGGCCGAGAAGCGATAACTTTTCAAACTTTAAAGTTGATAGTCCCTATAAAAAGCTCAGGAAAATTATAGGTGTGGCACGCCGGCTCACCTGTTTACATGCACGGCTACCTGTATGTGTCATTTCCACTTTCGGCCACTCTAGACCAAAGCATGGTGTATGAGAATGTTTTTTGGTAAAAATGCCGAACAATTAAGTCCCATAATAAAATTTAACATTTTGACAATGATTAGAACGGCATCTCTAGTCACAGACACTCAAACGTAACACCCACGTACTATCAATAGTCTCCGCTGTAAGGTCGAACGCATTATTTACCTCTGAGCTGGCATTACAATACATCTGGAACTGAAGTCATCGTGTGTATCATTTGTTAACCCGTCCAAATTAAAGATATTCAGGCCGGCGCGCCGTGTTTCATGAAAACAGTCTTACATGTGCAGTTTCCACATGTACGCTACAACAGATACATGCCAACATAGCATGATACAGGTTCGTGAGCTGACAGTGGGTTTGAAGGTTCTGGTTGGTTTTGAAATCGTAACTTGGTGTAAATATTAAAGACAGTGTGCATGCGGCCTTAATTCCTGGAAATGAGATCCGCCGGCGGCGGATATCAGGCGTATGCATGGAGGGAAGGGTTCTTGATTTTACATGTTATTACTCCCCGAGGGGAGTGGGCCGTTCCTGGAGGTACTGCAATACCAGGCCAACCCGTGGTGAAGGCGGAGTAAACCCCGGTCACTTCACCCAGTTCCAAAAATCAGTTTAATATCGTAGTGACCCATTGGGCCACGTATCAGATATTAAGCTGATAAGAACAGATACTACACTTTGATCTTAGCCAAAAGGCCGAGAAGCGATAACTTTTCAAACTTTAAAGTTGATAGTCCCTATAAAAAGCTCAGGAAAATTATAGGTGTGGCACGCCGGCTCACCTGTTTACATGCACGGCTACCTGTATGTGTCATTTCCACTTTCGGCCACTCTAGACCAAAGCATGGTGTATGAGAATGTTTTTGGTAAAAATGCCGAACAATTAAGTCCCATAATAAAATTTAACATTTTGACAATGATTAGAACGGCATCTCTAGTCACAGACACTCAAACGTAACACCCACGTACTATCAATAGTCTCCGCTGTAAGGTCGAACGCATTATTTACCTCTGAGCTGGCATTACAATACATCTGGAACTGAAGTCATCGTGTGTATCATTTGTTAACCCGTCCAAATTAAAGATATTCAGGCCGGCGCGCCGTGTTTCATGAAAACAGTCTTACATGTGCAGTTTCCACATGTACGCTACAACAGATACATGCCAACATAGCATGATACAGGTTCGTGAGCTGACAGTGGGTTTGAAGGTTCTGGTTGGTTTTGAAATCGTAACTTGGTGTAAATATTAAAGACAGTGTGCATGCGGCCTTAATTCCTGGAAATGAGATCCGCCGGCGGCGGATATCAGGCGTATGCATGGAGGGAAGGGTTCTTGATTTTACATGTTATTACTCCCCGAGGGGAGTGGGCCGTTCCTGGAGGTACTGCAATACCAGGCCAACCCGTGGTGAAGGCGGAGTAAACCCCGGTCACTTCACCCAGTTCCAAAAATCAGTTTAATATCGTAGTGACCCATTGGGCCACGTATCAGATATTAAGCTGATAAGAACAGATACTACACTTTGATCTTAGCCAAAAGGCCGAGAAGCGATAACTTTTCAAACTTTAAAGTTGATAGTCCCTATAAAAAGCTCAGGAAAATTATAGGTGTGGCACGCCGGCTCACCTGTTTACATGCACGGCTACCTGTATGTGTCATTTCCACTTTCGGCCACTCTAGACCAAAGCATGGTGTATGAGAATGTTTTTGGTAAAAATGCCGAACAATTAAGTCCCATAATAAAATTTAACATTTTGACAATGATTAGAACGGCATCTCTAGTCACAGACACTCAAACGTAACACCCACGTACTATCAATAGTCTCCGCTGTAAGGTCGAACGCATTATTTACCTCTGAGCTGGCATTACAATACATCTGGAACTGAAGTCATCGTGTGTATCATTTGTTAACCCGTCCAAATTAAAGATATTCAGGCCGGCGCGCCGTGTTTCATGAAAACAGTCTTACATGTGCAGTTTCCACATGTACGCTACAACAGATACATGCCAACATAGCATGATACAGGTTCGTGAGCTGACAGTGGGTTTGAAGGTTCTGGTTGGTTTTGAAATCGTAACTTGGTGTAAATATTAAAGACAGTGTGCATGCGGCCTTAATTCCTGGAAATGAGATCCGCCGGCGGCGGATATCAGGCGTATGCATGGAGGGAAGGGTTCTTGATTTTACATGTTATTACTCCCCGAGGGGAGTGGGCCGTTCCTGGAGGTACTGCAATACCAGGCCAACCCGTGGTGAAGGCGGAGTAAACCCCGGTCACTTCACCCAGTTCCAAAAATCAGTTTAATATCGTAGTGACCCATTGGGCCACGTATCAGATATTAAGCTGATAAGAACAGATACTACACTTTGATCTTAGCCAAAAGGCCGAGAAGCGATAACTTTTCAAACTTTAAAGTTGATAGTCCCTATAAAAAGCTCAGGAAAATTATAGGTGTGGCACGCCGGCTCACCTGTTTACATGCACGGCTACCTGTATGTGTCATTTCCACTTTCGGCCACTCTAGACCAAAGCATGGTGTATGAGAATGTTTTTGGTAAAAATGCCGAACAATTAAGTCCCATAATAAAATTTAACATTTTGACAATGATTAGAACGGCATCTCTAGTCACAGACACTCAAACGTAACACCCACGTACTATCAATAGTCTCCGCTGTAAGGTCGAACGCATTATTTACCTCTGAGCTGGCATTACAATACATCTGGAACTGAAGTCATCGTGTGTATCATTTGTTAACCCGTCCAAATTAAAGATATTCAGGCCGGCGCGCCGTGTTTCATGAAAACAGTCTTACATGTGCAGTTTCCACATGTACGCTACAACAGATACATGCCAACATAGCATGATACAGGTTCGTGAGCTGACAGTGGGTTTGAAGGTTCTGGTTGGTTTTGAAATCGTAACTTGGTGTAAATATTAAAGACAGTGTGCATGCGGCCTTAATTCCTGGAAATGAGATCCGCCGGCGGCGGATATCAGGCGTATGCATGGAGGGAAGGGTTCTTGATTTTACATGTTATTACTCCCCGAGGGGAGTGGGCCGTTCCTGGAGGTACTGCAATACCAGGCCAACCCGTGGTGAAGGCGGAGTAAACCCCGGTCACTTCACCCAGTTCCAAAAATCAGTTTAATATCGTAGTGACCCATTGGGCCACGTATCAGATATTAAGCTGATAAGAACAGATACTACACTTTGATCTTTTTTTTTTTTTTTTTTTATTGTATATAAAATCAAAATATGTACAAAAATGATTATACAAATATGTATTCATTCCTTAACATCTTGTACCCTAATTAATTTAAATACAGAACACTATTTAATTAAATAAGTAAAAAAGTAAACAAATGACCCTATTACAGAAAACTCCATACATCAATTAGAATAAGTTTAATTTAACAAGGAACTTAAGTCTTAAGTGTACCCATGACTCTGATTTAAGTGTACTTCTAACCCTAAATAGGAAACTTAGGTAAAACCCTAACCCTAGCTTAAGTAAACTTCTGACCATAATTAAACTTGAAACGAAAACATTCAAACAAAAAGAATATATACATCTATTCGAAGATTCTAAACCCTAGATACATCGATACGAAAAAAAAACAAATACATGATCAAAAGTTTACATTTTCCCAAGTTGGAACAAAATTCCAGATTCAAACTAACATGAAGTTAACACATAACCCTAATTAACGTAAACAATAATTCTTAAACATATACGTAACCCTTACTTAAGTATGTTGCTAACCCTAAAAGTTAAATATAATAATTTATATTTCAAATAATCCTAGGTCTACTCATTACCTCATGAAACTAAATTGCGGGTTACACTTTCAACAATGAGTATTTACTTCAAGTTGAAAAATACTCTTAACCCTTAACCCTAACTTAAGTATACTCAAAATCTAAATACGCACACATGAAGTTCTACTTTAACCCTAGTAAGATAACATGAAATTCTACTTAACAAATATTTAAATTATTCACAAGTCTTTGCTAAATTAAGTAGACGTAAAAAAAAATAAATTGATTGTATCACGTGGAAGGAAAAGTACAAAATAGGAAGTGTAATCCTTTCAAGAATTGACCACAAGAGAAAATCACCAGTACTTAAGTGAACTCTTAACCCTAACTTAAGTATACTCAAAATCTAAAAACATAACATGGAATTCTACTTAAACCCCAGTCGAGTAACATGAAATTCTACTTAACAGACATTTAAATTACTCACAAATCTTTACTAAATTAAGTTATCGTATCAATCGATTGATTGACATGAAAGGAGAGAGTACAAAATTATACGAGTAATGCTTTTAAAGAATTAAAAAAAGGGGAGAAATCACTGGAACGTAAGTATAATCTGAAACCTAATCTCAGTATACTCACAACCTGAAATACAGAACATGAACTTCTACTTAAAAACCCTAACAAAGTAACATGAAATTCCACTTAGCAAACATTTAAATCGCAAATCTGTGCTAAAATGAATAACCGAAATTTGTTTTAACAAAAGATAGATTACACATGCTTACATGTTTATATGCAATACAAAGTTTTCATCCACACTACAAACAACATCATTTATAGTCCACATATCTCTAAACCTTAAACGTCTTTCTTCTAAACCCGTCAATGCTACATAATGTTCACGTCTCACTCGTTGTCTTATATCTTCTTTCAAATATACTAGAGGATTAATATGCCTACCTATGAGGAACTTATTTCTGCACGCCCATAAGACATATCGTGCCGTATTATGGATGAACTGTAATAACTTTATACTGCGTTTTGATATATGGTTTCTCATATGTGAGAAACCAAAACATATTGTGTAAAGGTTTAACTTTATTCTACACCCTGCTATCCTGTTGTAATAATCGTTTACTTCTATCCAGAACATGAAAGCTACTGAGCAGTCAGAAAATACATGAAGATTGGTTTCTGGTTGCATACAAAATAAACATGCATCCGATGGTTCTAAATTACTTTTAGCCAAAAAGTCACGAGTCGGTAATACCAGATGTAAAAAGTACCAAATTATATCAAGCTGATACCTTTCATTATCACTTTTAATCAAAGAACCAAAAACATGCTTAACCTTTAAATTCTCACCAAAAAAAGACCTCCATCGCTTCAAAACCTTAGGCTCGTTCCCTTTCTGTAACATATGGCAATATAGTAGTTTGGTTGAAAACTGATCTTGTAACAGGTAACCCGATACATACCTATAATCTTTAATAGAAAACATCAAATTTGATTTTAATTCACGTCCACACCTTAAAATAGATATCCATTTTTTGGGGACACATTCGATCAAAGATTGATACTTCTTAGCATTTGGTTGACAAGTCTCCAAACCGAAATTCCCAGCTATAACAACATACGGTTTGAAATACCCTAAACGTCTATCCCATATGTCCCTGATTTTTATACACTCTTTCTGAATAAAATCAGGAAAGAAAAAAGTATGTTCCTGTTTTCCACGTGTGATATATCGATTCAAAAATATAGTTTCCTCTAAGATTTTACCTTTGTCCCAATTCTCTATATGAGGCCGTATCGCACATTTGTTCCATGCCTTTAACATTTCTCTATAAATAAATGGCATCTTTTTACATGTGTTACTATTAACTATTATTTTACATTGTAGTATCGTGTATCCTAATGATACAGTTCTATATAAGCCAATGTAATACCCTCCTAAAATCTTGCACTTGTGTTCAGAGAGCCATAAATTTCGTAACCACATAGCCCTCTGTGCCTCTATTTTAGTTCTGATGTGGTCCTTGTCCACCATTCTCTTTAGGCATGTATAAAGTTTCTTTAGAGACCCGATGTTTCTTATACTTCCAGAAAAAATTTATAAGCATATTTTCTATACTCTCAAAAACCCATGTAGGGACATTTAACACAGTTGATAGATACCATAGACTACTTGTGGCTATAACATTTATAACCACCGTTCTACCGGTACATGTCAGGTCTCTTTGAGACCATAAACTTAAAAGAGACTGTACTTTTTTTACCTTTGGTTCCCAATTCAACTTACCTACATCTTGGTTTCCCATGTAAAAACCAAGTACTTTAACGTGATCAGATTTCCACATTATGTCTCCCGGTTTATCGGTACGACCAATATTTCCACCTAACCACAAACCTACCGTCTTGTCCCTATTTATTTTTGCTCCCGAGGCCCCCTGAAAAACATTTAACACGTTAAAAAAGGAAACAACAGATTTGTCATTCACAAAGAACAAATTAGTGTCATCAGCGTATTGCGTTAACTTCAGTTCTGTACCATCCGGGAGCATTATACCTGAAATATTAGAATCTAAACGAATAGCATTTGCCATGGTTTCGGCGACCAAAACATATAATAAGGGACTTAGAGGGCATCCTTGGCGTACGCCTCGTTCTAGAGTAAAGTACTCTGAAAGAAAACCGTTAATGTTAACACAGCTTTTTATATCAGTATAACATAGTTTAATCCATCGGATAAAATCTTCACCAAACCCAAATTTTTCCAAACATTTCAACATAAATACCCAATTAACCCTGTCAAAAGCTTTTTCTTGGTCTAGAGAAATCATTCCAGCTGAAATATTTTTATCCCTTGTATACGTGATTACATCTCTTATGACTGAAGCTGACTGAAAAATGTTACGTCCCTTAACTGCACAGGTTTGATCATCTTCGATTATAACATGTAAAACTTTACGTAGACGGTTTCCTAAACATTTAGTCAATATTTTATAATCTACATTCAAGAGTGAGATTGGCCTCCAGTTCTTTAGCATAGATTTATCTCCTTTCTTAAAAATTAAAGATAAAATACCTTTCTTCTGCGATAATGTGAGCGATCCCTGAGAAAAGGAACAATTTAAAACGTTTATTAAATCAATACCTACCAACTGCCAAAAATGTTTATAAAACTCAGCCGGAAGGCCGTCTGGTCCGGGACTTTTGTTCATTTTAAAGCCACGAAGAGCAGTAAAAGCTTCTTTATCAGTTATTTTACCTTCACACATTGTAGATTCCTCCGGTGATAGTTTAGTCTTGAGGCCAGATAATAGC
Organism: Sipunculus nudus; assembly: GCA_026874595.1. Taxonomy (NCBI): domain Eukaryota; kingdom Metazoa; phylum Annelida; class Sipuncula; order Golfingiida; family Sipunculidae; genus Sipunculus; species Sipunculus nudus. The sequence goes on along the minus strand of CM049308.1, from coordinate 66,186,855 downwards.
ATTTCCTGATCACTAATATTTATAGGTTCAGCTGAATATAAATCCTTATAATAATATTCACCTTGTTTAACTATTGTTTCTGTGTCATAATACTTTTTACCTGTTGAATCTTGAATGCATTCCATCGATCTATTAAAACCCCTCGACTTCTCTAAAGATATAAAAAATCTGCTAGGTCTCTCACCTTGTTCATGGTAGTTAACTTTACAGCGGATTGCTGCAGCTTTAGTTTTTCGTAGATTCAAGTCTCTTAGCTGTTTCCCAATTACAATAAACTTTTCCTGATATGAAGTATCCCCGCGTTCTAATGCATTTACAACAGCTTCATATTCTACTTCCAATTTTCTTGTTTCGTTTTTAATTTTCCTCGCTTTTTCTTTACAATATGATCTAGTAATATCTCTCAGATGAAATTTTCCCATATCCCACCACTGTAACAGATCTTTATATTTATCCTTTTTCGTTTGCCAATATTCCCAGAATTCCTTTATATTCTCATTATATATAGCATCTTCTAGCACAGAGCAATTTAGTTGCCAATAGCCTGGACCTCTACATTGATGATCCATGTTTAAACTTAAGCAAACAATGTCATGGTCTGACAGAACATTTCGAACGATATTACAATATTTAATATTAGCTTGTAAACACAAACTACTATAGATTCTGTCAATCCGAGTATGTACACTATATCTGTCCGCATGGTGAGTAAACCGACGGAGGTTTGGATTCATGTATCTAAAACAATCTGAAAGTAAATAATTTCTTGTAATATTTTGAAATTCTCGGCTCCCTATCAAACAACCTCGCCAGGTTTTACTTCCACCCTCCTTGTCTAAATTAAAATCCTCAATACAATTAAAATCTCCCATTATAATCAGGGGACAATCTTCGAAATTTTGTGACAGAAAAAAATTTGGAATTTCCTTGATAAAGTTTATGCGATCTTTCGGTATATTTGGGCAATAGACGTTTACTATATTTACTCTTTTGTTTGCGATAGTAAGTAAGACGCTCACTATACGTCCATCCGTATCATTTTTTACTTTTTCTATGTTAACATCGAGTTTGGACGAAAACCAAAGGGCTACCCCCCCTGTGCCAGTGCAAGATATACTATACAAGTATTTCCCTCCCCAGTTAGAAAAAACATTATCACATTCCAATTTGGATTTCAAATGAGTCTCTTGAAAGGCTACTATGTCATATTTCTTAGTGTCTATAAGACCTTTCCATTTCAAAGAATCTTTCCGAAGTCCATTAGAGTTTATAGATGCACAGAGCACCATGAAAATTAATGTTAAAATGAACTTTGCATGTGAACGCTGTCCAGCGGGGAACCCGGTGTCTCAACAGGCTCTTGAATTAAAGAGTCATACCTTAGAAACTGGAGTTCGACAGGTTCTGGCCGGTCTAGTCTGTTCCGGGGGTCTGCGGGGTGTACGTCCGGGGATGTCACCCGTTTCCTTTTGTTGTCTGGTGGGACAACTTCCAGCGATCCTGGAATGGCTGTTGGTTGAGGACTTGTTCCTGGAGCGGATTCCAAACCAATCGGGCTTGCTGGTCTGTGATCGACGATCTCGTGGGGGACGTGTTCTACGTTGTCTACGACGATCTCATCGGCGACGCGGTCTGTGTTGACTACGATGTCTTCGCTATCTGCGGAGTTTTCGTCGTCTGCGTGGTCTTCCTCCGTCGTAGTACCATCGGCGACACGGTCTGTGTTGACAGCGATATCTTCGGTATCTGTGAAGTTTTCGTTGTCTGCACGGTTTTCCTTCGTCGTAATACGATCAGGCCCTGGATCGGCTTCAACGTCGTACGGACACTCGCGGCGGACGTGCCCCTCCTCTTTGCAGGACCAGCAAAGTTTCTTCTGTCCTCTAAATCGGCAATAGCACACATATCTGTTTCCTCCCTCCCACATCTGTAACCTGTCGGGAAACTGATCGTTCTGGAAGAACACAAGGACCTCCCGGTCCATCGTTGGTAACTCCGTACCTTGCCAAAATTTGTGCCGGCACCCTTTAACAATTTTGGCATATTGTTCTACCACCTCGTTAACCATCTTGTGTGAAACGTTAAGGGGAAGACCCCGTAGGGTCACCCATACTGGCCTGCTGAATTCTGCCGTTCGGACGTCCAAAGACCTGCCCAAGCACTGTACGCCTTCTACGGCCACTCTCTCCATAGCGTCAACGTCCGCAAATACTAGCTGCATCGTTTTCGGGCTGACAGTGTGTGCAGCCTTAAGCGTAGCGCCATACTTCCTAGCCAGTTCCTTCACCATACGCGTGATGTCATCACCCTGGAAGTCGTGCGATACGATAAGCGATACCGAAGCGTGGTGAAGGCTTCCTGCCCGTGGGTGCGGGCGGTGTACTGTCTCTCCACCCCACGGGTTAGCTCGCCCCTCAGCCGCCATGGTGTGTTGACGTCGATGCCTCCTCAGCCCAGGGCTGAGGAGCACAACCCTGGTGACACACCAGGAGACAGAAATAACCCTAGTGACACACTAGGAGACAGTGATCTCAGAGAGACCCGAAAAAACCCTAGTGACACACTAGGAGACAGTGATCTCAGAGAGACCAGAAAAACCCCAGTGACACACTGGGAGACAAAAGTGCACTCAAGCGAGGTTGAGAGACACGAAAACCCTAGTGACACACTAGGAGACAGATCGGATCTTAGCCAAAAGGCACTTTGATCTTAGCCAAAAGGCCGAGAAGCGATAACTTTTCAAACTTTAAAGTTGATAGTCCCTATAAAAAGCTCAGGAAAATTATAGGTGTGGCACGCCGGCTCACCTGTTTACATGCACGGCTACCTGTATGTGTCATTTCCACTTTCGGCCACTCTAGACCAAAGCATGGTGTATGAGAATGTTTTTGGTAAAAATGCCGAACAATTAAGTCCCATAATAAAATTTAACATTTTGACAATGATTAGAACGGCATCTCTAGTCACAGACACTCAAACGTAACACCCACGTACTATCAATAGTCTCCGCTGTAAGGTCGAACGCATTATTTACCTCTGAGCTGGCATTACAATACATCTGGAACTGAAGTCATCGTGTGTATCATTTGTTAACCCGTCCAAATTAAAGATATTCAGGCCGGCGCGCCGTGTTTCATGAAAACAGTCTTACATGTGCAGTTTCCACATGTACGCTACAACAGATACATGCCAACATAGCATGATACAGGTTCGTGAGCTGACAGTGGGTTTGAAGGTTCTGGTTGGTTTTGAAATCGTAACTTGGTGTAAATATTAAAGACAGTGTGCATGCGGCCTTAATTCCTGGAAATGAGATCCGCCGGCGGCGGATATCAGGCGTATGCATGGAGGGAAGGGTTCTTGATTTTACATGTTATTACTCCCCGAGGGGAGTGGGCCGTTCCTGGAGGTACTGCAATACCAGGCCAACCCGTGGTGAAGGCGGAGTAAACCCCGGTCACTTCACCCAGTTCCAAAAATCAGTTTAATATCGTAGTGACCCATTGGGCCACGTATCAGATATTAAGCTGATAAGAACAGATACTACACTTTGATCTTTTTTTTTTTTTTTTTTATTGTTTATTATAAAACAAGATATATACATCCATAATCTATATATATGTATGTGTACACAAATCAAGTAACCATACAAACAAATTAAATTTCTTATGAAATTCCAGCTCTAAACAAAGGAAAAAGGGGGGGGGGATGTTACATCAATATGAAAGGGCAAAATTAAACTACCATGTATTATACAATAAATTAAAAACAAGAACTTAATTCAAAATTTAACTCACAACCAAAAAACTTAATTCAAGGTTAAACTCCCATAAGGTATACAAAATTATCTAAATTTAAACAACACCACCTAATATTTCAATCAAAATTCACCTAACAACCCAAAACTTAATTTCGAATCAAAATCCCATAATATATGCAAAGTTATCAACATTTAACAAAACAATACAAATGTGAAATATACCAATAATCTTGCTATGAAACTATTCTAAATTTAAACGGACATAATGTATGCAAAAGTATCCAAATCAAATATTAACATGATAAAACATAACTTAAAATGTATCCATAACCTTACTTTAGATTTAAACGGACAAATCTGAAATCAAACGTCTATTACTAATGGAAGGATTTGACAAACTAAACTCTTTAGAAAAAGGATGAAAACCATCTGAAATAAAAACATTAAAACATAATTACAGAAAATGTTTCCAGGACACAATCAACTTAAGAAACTCTTAATCAAAAAGCAAGGAAATAACATGATTTGTGGTTTTACAAATTAATCTAAATAATATTAAATATCTTTTCACGAGTAAAATTGTATATCCCAGAAAGAAAACTAATTTAAATAAATAGACCAAAATTCAATTGTTAATAATCTGGATTGTTTTGTCTATATCTGCACATTTACAGGAACTGAAAAGGAACATGATAATAGAAAATAGAAAATTTAAACTGTATACATTATTCCCCTATAATACATAGTCCTGTTTAAATCTTAATCCTTTTCAATTTGTATCTAGAGTAATTTAAAATCGACTAAAATTAACTAAAATTGTCTATAGTAATTTACAATCTTTCTCTTCATAATATTAATTTAAACTATAATGTCATATCTAGAGTTACATCAAACATTTAAAGTCAAAACATTATCATCTACATCGCATAATGCACTGTTCTGGCACCATAGATCTTTAAATATCTTAAACCTCTGTTCACCACTACGTTTACTATAGATATATTCTTCCGTTATCCTATTTCTAACCGACGCATTAAAATAGCTCAAAATATTCAACTGTATTGAATTTAGTCTTTTGTTTCGATTCAACCACAATACATATTTTCCAGTATATAACAAAAAGTCTAACAGTAGAATGCACTTATTTGATAACTCCTTCCACCTATGACTAAAACCAAAACAAAGAGTAAACATATTAAGCATAACATTCTTTCCTGCTACTCGATAAAATAAGTCTTTCACAGACTCCCAAAATTTCTGCGCAGTTATACAATCTACAAAAACATGCAAATTACCCTCTGGTTTACCACATACATCGCATAGATTAGATATGACAATTTTACTCCTATGCAAATACACCATGGATGGAAGTACAAAATGTAAAAATTTCCAGTTCATATCAAGATGAAGTCTGTCGTTTAACTTTTTATAACAGCCAGTAAAAATATGTTTGACCTCTAAATGCTTGTTAAATATAGAGCGCCACCTATCGACACACTTCGGACTTTTTGTTGTTAACAAGTACCCATACAAAGTTTTCAGTTTAAATTTCGTATGATGCAAAATTTCATCTTTATCTTGTTTTATACCATAATAATAAACATAACCTGAATCTCTCCCTCTTCTCAATTCCGGTATCCAACTCTGTGGAATATTTTGCGTTAAATCCATATATTTTCTTCTTAAAGATTTACTTGCAATAATATTGAAACGGTTGACAATAGTCTCAAATCTATCAAAGTAACCAAGACGTTTATCCCAAATATGTTTAATTTTCAGGCAACCCTTTCCCACCAATTCTTTACTGTAATAAGTACCTTGAGAATTTTCAATATTTATATTCAACCATAAAAATTGATCCAAAATTACACTCTTATTCATTTTTTCGGCATGACGCTCAATTTTTAAGATTTCCCAGGATCTTAACATTTCTTTGTACACTGTAGGTTGCTCTTTACAGTTTAAATTATTTGCACAGTATTGTAAACTCAATATGTCAGCTCCAAAAGAAAAGCCTCTATACATACCAATAAAATATTCCGCCAGAATTTGACATTTATGCTTCATATATAGTACCTTTGACAGCCAAACTGCTCGTTGAGCAGTTATCTTATCTTTTACTGATACCAAGTCTTGCCCCCCTTTATCCCTCGGTAAATGCAATATCTCTTTTGACACTAGATGGCGCTTAAAACCCCAAAAGAAATCTATCAACATATTATCAATTTTTTTAGATACCCATGTCGGCATGTATAAAATATTAGAATAGAACCATATACCACTGCTGGCCAATATGTTGGCGACAACAATTTTACCTGTATAAGTTAAATTCCTCTTTGACCATAAATATAACACATTCTGCAGTTTCTTTACACGACCTTCCCAGTTTTCAGTTTCAAAATTCCCATTCCCTAAATAAAACCCCAAAATTTTCACCCTGTTTGAACTCCAATTAAGACCTCCCGGTTTTTCAATTTTCCCTTTAAAACTCCCCATCCACAAACCTTCTGATTTTGTTTTGTTGATTTTTGCTCCTGAGGCCAGCTGAAAAATATTAAGCACAGTTAGACATTGATTTATAGATTCTGTATCAGATACAAATAAAGTAGTATCGTCTGCATATTGACTGATCTTTAATTCAGTTAAATCAGGCAGAATAATACCGTTAATATTTTTATCATTTCGGATAGCATTGGCCATCGTTTCTGCCACTAGTATATACAGCAAGGGGCTTAAAGGGCACCCTTGCCTAGTACCTCGTGATAAGGAAAAAGAGGAAGATATATGACCATTTATTTTTACAGAGCTTTCAATATCATTATAACATAATCTAACCCAGTTCACAAAGTCAGGGCCGAAGCCAAATTTCTCCAAACATTTAAACATAAAACACCAGTCTAGACGGTCAAACGCCTTTTCCTGGTCGAGACATATTAAAGCAGCTGGTACATCTTTTTCATTGACATAGTGTATAGTGTCTCTTATCAGTGAAATACTTTGCATAATGGACCTGTTTTTAATGGAACAGGTCTGATCACATTCAATAATATTATGTAACACTTTAATTAAACGATTACTAAGACATTTTGTTAAAATCTTGTAATCCACATTCAATAGTGATATGGGTCTCCAATTACTGAGTGAATTACGATCTCCTTTTTTATATAAAAGCGAGATAACACCCCGTCTTTGGGTTTTGGACAAATTGCCAATATGAAATGCACTGTTTATGACCTTAACAAAATCTGGTCCTAGAAGGTACCAGAAATGTTTATAAAATTCGACAGTTAGTCCGTCTAAACCCGGACTTTTACCTTTTTTAAAATCGTGTAAAGCTTTACAGGTTTCTTCTAAGGAAATATCCCCTTCACATAGTGATACATCGTCACTATTCAACGATTTATCAATATTAGATAAAAGAAATTCTTGAGCATTGACATCCGTTGGTTCAGCTGAATATAAATTACAATAAAATTCTCTCCCTACCCTTAACATTGAATTTGTATCGGAATGAATGATCCCAGTATTATCTTTAATACTGAACATAGTTTGTTTGTTACCCCTTTGTTTTTCTAATCCTGTAAAGAAACTACTAGGTTGTTCTCCTTCTTCTCTGTATTGAATTTTGCAACGAATAGCCATTGCTTCCGCCTCGTTTTCAGTGAAACCTTTCAGCTTTTTTTCTATTTTAACCAGTTCATTTACATCTATATTTAAACCTTCTTCTTGTGCGGACAAGAGAGAGTTATACTGTGTTTCTAATTTTAATCTCAGTTTTCTTTTCTCTTTCGCTTTTTCTTTACAAAATTCTCTTGTAATTGTCTTAATCTTTATTTTACCGATATCCCACCATTTTAGGATATCAGAATATTTATTACATTCGGATTGCCAGAATTTCCAAAAATTTTGTATTATATCGTTATATACGGGATCTTTAAGTACTGCACTATTGAAATGCCAATATCCGGGGCCTTTTTGTATATCATTTAATTCAATATGAGCTGTGCAGCAATCATGATCAGATAGAATATTTTTAATCACCTTACAAGATTTAATTTGTAATATTCGACTTGTATATATTCTGTCAATTCGAGTGTGAACTTTGTATCTATCAGAGTGATGTGTGAAAATTTTCTTTTCAGGGTAAGCTATTCGAAGCGGATCAACAAGAAGGTAAGTATCCTTAAAAATATTAAATTCCTCTCTGCCTATTAAACAGCCTTTCCAGGTAGTACTACCTCCTTTTTTATCAAGTTCAAAGTTTTCTATATAATTGAAATCACCTAGTACAATAATAGGACATGCTGATGCATCTTCAGAAAGAACAAAATCATTTAGACTTAAAAGAAATTTACGTCTGTCACATGGGTTGTTTGGACAATAAATATTCAAAACATTCATTTTTACATTGGAAATAGTAAGTAGAATACTTACAATTCGGCCTTCTCGGTCGTATCTTTCATCATGGACTTGGGCATCACATCTATCAGATATCCAGATGCTTGTACCTGTACGCCTATCTTGTGAATTGCTAGAATAAAATTTACCTCTGTTTTGACTAAATATAAAATTAATTTCATTTGATGATAGGAACGTTTCTTGTAAACCACACATATCAATTTTATGCCGAGTAATGAAATTTTCCAACGAAACTTGTTTTACCTTACCACTGAGTCCTCTTATATTTAAACTAGCGACAGTAAGAGTCATAAGTGTATAAAACAGCAGTCCGTGGGCGACAGCGAAGAGTAGAGCGTGAAAGCGACGAGCGAATGTTTATGAAGAATCTGGGGGGTCCGGGTCCGGACTCGTACCTCTAGAGCGACTTTCATGGGTAGATTCCATCGTTCCAATGGACTCATCGGGTGCGTTCCGTTCCGTCGGGGATTTCGGTAGTTTGCGTCTTTTCGGTTCGCGTTCCAGGGGTGGCGAAACGGCGATCTGGAGTGCCGGGAAAGGATCGTAGTCATCATCGGTTGTATTCTGGTTGCTTTCAGGTACCACATCTGATTCGACGCTTGCGTCCGATACAGCCTCAGCCCGAGGTGCAGGTTCAGCCTGGAGTGCGGGTTCTACCTGGAGTGCGGGTTCAACCTGGAGTGCGGATTCTGCCTGGAGTGTGGATTCTGCCTGGAGTGTGGGTTCAGGCCGAAATACGGGTTCACGAAGTACAGGTTCGGATTGCGATTCGCGTTCTGGGCAGTCGCGGCGTAAGTGTCCTTCGCTACGACAAAGCCAGCAGACTTTTGGTTTGCCCCTGTACCTGACATACGCGACATATCGCTGGTTCTCACACACAAACTGCAGTCTATCAGGGATATCACTCTCGATAAAGATCAATATTTCACGATCTAAAGTTGGCAGTCTTGTACCTGGCCACAGTTTGTTTCGACATTCTTTTACGATGCGACCGTATCGTTTCATCACTTCATTCACATACGAATGGGGTAAGTCTAAAGGAAGTCCCTTCAACGAAACCCATACGGGTCGTTCCGTCGTGGCAGCCTGAATGTCCAGGGACCGGCCTAGACATTCAACCCCGTCGATCAACGTTTCCTCAGCAATATCAGGCGAAATGAACACTAACTGGAGTGTAGTAGCGCTCAACGAGTGAGCTGCACACAGCGACGATCCATACCTCCGCGAAAGTTCCAACACAGCACGGTTTACGTCGTCCACGTTGAAATCATGGCGGCAGACGATGGATCTGGTTTGGTGGTGCAACGAGGTGTATCGAGGTACCAGGCGTGGCGGGCCGGCGTCCCACTGGTTGGTAGCCATCTTCAAAGCGTCAGTCTCGTCTGATCAGATGTAGTCGGTGCGTCCCCAGCCCCTTGGCTGAGGAGCACGAAAACCCCAGTGACACACTGGGAGACGGTTTGATGCCGCAGCAGAGCCGCAGCAACAAAAGAAAAAACCCTAGTGACACACTAGGAGACGGTTCGTTGTCACAGCGGAGCCACAACAACAGAAAGAATAGAACCCTAGTGACACACTAGGAGACGGTTGCTACTACAGCAGAGCCACAGTAACAGAAGGAAACCCTAATGACACATTAGGAGACAGATCGGATCTTTTTTTTTTTTTATATTGTTTATTATAAAACAAGATATATACATGCAAAATCTATATATATATGTATGTGTACACAATCAAGTAACCATACAAACAAATTAAATTTCTTATGAAATTCCAGCTCTAAACAAAGGAAAGGGGGGGGGGGGATGTTACATCAATATGAAAGGGTAAATTTAAACTACCATGTATTATACAATAAATTAAAAACAAGAGCTTAATTCAAAATTTAACTCACAACCAAAAAACTTAATTCAAGGTTAAAATCCCATAAGGTATACAAAATTATCTAAATTTAAACAACACCACCTAATATTTCAATCAAAATTAACCTCACAACCCAAAACTCAATTTCGAATCAAAATCCCATAATATATACAAAGTTATCAACATTTAACAAAACAATACAAATGTGAAATATACCAATAATCTTGCTATGAAACTATTCTAAATTTAAACGGACATAATGTATGCAAAAGTATCCAAATCAAATATTAACATGACAAAACATAACTTAAAATGTATCCATAACCTTACTTTAGATTTAAACGGACAAATCTGAAATCAAACGTCTATTACTAATGGAAGGATTTGACAAAATAAAATCTTTAGAAAAAGGATGAAAACCATCTGAAATAAAAACATTAAAACATAATTACAGAAAATGTTTCCAGGACACAATCAACTTAAGAAACTCTTAATCAAAAAGCAAGGAAATAACATGATTTGTGGTTTTACAAATTAATCTAAATAATATTAAATATCTTTTCACGAGTAAAATTGTATATCCCAGAAAGAAAACTAATTTAAATAAATAGACCAAAATTCAATTGCTAATAATCTGGATTGTTTTGTCTATACCTGCACATTTACAGGAACTGAAAAGGAACATGATAATAGAAAATAGAAAATTTAAACTGTATACATTATTCCCCTATAATACATAGTCCTGTTTAAATCTTAATCCTTTTCAATTTGTATCTAGGGTAATTTAAAATCGACTAAAATTAACTAAAATTGTCTATATTAATTTACAATCTTTCTCTTCATAATATTAATTTAAACTATACTGTCATATCTAGAGTTACATCAAACATTTAAAGTCAAAACATTATCATCTACATCGCATAATGCACTGTTCTGGCACCAAAGATCTTTAAATATCTTAAACCTCTGTTCACCACTACGTTTACTATAGATATATTCTTCCGTTATCCTATTTCTAACCGACGCATTAAAATAGCTCAAAATATTCAACTGTATTGAATTTAGTCTTTTGTTTCGATTCAACCACAATACATATTTTCCAGTATATAACAAAAAGTCTAACAGTAGAATGCACTTATTTGATAACTCCTTCCACCTATGACTGAAACCAAAACAAAGAGTAAACATATTAAGCATAACATTCTTTCCTGCTACTCGATAAAATAAGTCTTTCACAGACTCCCAAAATTTCTGCGCAGTTATACAATCTACAAAAACATGCAAATTACCCTCTGGTTTACCACATACATCGCATAGATTAGATATAACCATTTTACTCCTATGCAAATACACCATGGATGGAAGTACAAAATGTAAAAATTTCCAGTTCATATCAAGATGAAGTCTGTCGTTTAACTTTTTATAACAGCCAGTAAAAATATGTTTGACCTCTAAATGCTTGTTAAATATAGAGCGCCACCTATCGACACACTTCGGACTTTTTGTTGTTAACAAGTACCCATACAAAGTTTTCAGTTTAAATTTCGTATGATGCAAAATTTCATCTTTATCTTGTTTTATACCATAATAATAAACATAACCTGAATCTCTCCCTCTTCTCAATTCCGGTACCCAACTCTGTGGAATATTTTGCGTTAAATCCATATATTTTCTTCTTAAAGAATTACTTTCAATAATATTGAAACGGTTGACAATAGTCTCAAATCTATCAAAGTAACCAAGACGTTTATCCCAAATATGTTTAATTTTCAGGCAACCCTTTCCCACCAATTCTTTACTGTAATAAGTACCTTGAGAATTTTCAATATTTATATTCAACCATAAGAATTGATCCAAAATTACACTCTTATTCATTTTTTCGGCATGACGCTCAATTTTTAAGATTTCCCAGGATCTTAACATTTCTTTGTACACTGTAGGTTGCTCTTTACAGTTTAAATTATTTGCACAGTATTGTAAACTCAATATGTCGGCTCCAAAAGAAAAGCCTCTATACAAACCAATAAAATATTCCGCCAGAATTTGACATTTATGCTTCATATATAGTACCTTTGACAGCCAAACTGCTCGTTGAGCAGTTATCTTATCTTTTACTGATACCAAATCTTGCCCCCCTTTATCCCTCGGTAAATGCAATATCTCTTTTGACACTAGATGACGCTTAAAACCCCAAAAGAAATCTATCAACATATTATCAATTTTTTTAGATACCCATGTCGGCATGTATAAAATATTAGAATAGAACCATATACCACTGCTGGCCAATATGTTGGCGACCACAATTTTACCTGTATAAGTTAAATTCCTCTTTGACCATAAATATAACACATTCTGCAGTTTCTTTAAACGACCTTCCCAGTTTTCAGTTTCAAAATTCCCATTCCCTAAATAAAACCCCAAAATTTTCACCCTGTTTGAACTCCAATTAAGACCTCCCGGTTTTTCAATTTTCCCTTTAAAACTCCCCATCCACAAACCTTCTGATTTTGTTTTGTTGATTTTTGCTCCTGAGGCCAGCTGAAAAATATTAAGCACAGTTAGACATTGATTTATAGATTCTGTATCAGATACAAATAAAGTAGTATCGTCTGCATATTGACTGATCTTTAATTCAGTTAAATCAGGCAGAATAATACCGTTAATATTTTTATCATTTCGGATAGCATTGGCCATCGTTTCTGCCACTAGTATATACAGCAAGGGGCTTAAAGGGCACCCTTGCCTAGTACCTCGTGATAAGGAAAAAGAGGAAGATATATGACCATTTATTTTTACAGAGCTTTCAATATCATTATAACATAATCTAACCCAGTTCACAAAGTCAGGGCCGAAGCCAAATTTCTCCAAACATTTAAACATAAAACACCAGTCTAGACGGTCAAACGCCTTTTCCTGGTCGAGACATATTAAAGCAGCTGGTACATCTTTTTCATTCACATAGTGTATAGTGTCTCTTATCAGTGAAATACTTTGCATAATGGACCTGTTTTTAATGGAACAGGTCTGATCACATTCAATAATATTATGTAACACTTTAATTAAACGATTACTAAGACATTTTGTTAAAATCTTGTAATCCACATTCAATAGTGATATGGGTCTCCAATTACTGAGTGAATTACGATCTCCTTTTTTATATAAAAGCGAGATAACACCCCGTCTTTGGGTTTTGGACAAATTGCCAATATGAAATGCACTGTTTATGACCTTAACAAAATCTGGTCCTAGAAGGTACCAGAAATGTTTATAAAATTCGACAGTTAGTCCGTCTAAACCCGGACTTTTACCTTTTTTAAAATCGTGTAAAGCTTTACAGGTTTCTTCTAAGGAAATTTCCCCTTCACATAGTGATACATCGTCACTATTCAACGATTTATCAATATTAGATAAAAGAAATTCTTGAGCATTGACATCCGTTGGTTCAGCTGAATATAAATTACAATAAAATTCTCTCCCTACCCTTAACATTGAATTTGTATCGGAATGAATGATCCCAGTATTATCTTTAATACTGAACATAGTTTGTTTGTTACCCCTTTGTTTTTCTAATCCTGTAAAGAAACTACTAGGTTGTTCTCCTTCTTCTCTGTATTGAATTTTGCAACGAATAGCCATTGCTTCCGCCTCGTTTTCAGTGAAACCTTTCAGCTTTTTTTCTATTTTAACCAGTTCATTTACATCTATATTTAAACCTTCTTCTTGTGCGGACAAGAGAGAGTTATACTGTGTTTCTAATTTTAATCTCAGTTTTCTTTTCTCTTTCGCTTTTTCTTTACAAAATTCTCTTGTAATTGTCTTAATCTTTATTTTACCGATATCCCACCATTTTAGGATATCAGAATATTTATTACATTCGGATTGCCAGAATTTCCAAAAATTTTGTATTATATCGTTATATACGGGATCTTTAAGTACTGCACTATTGAAATGCCAATATCCGGGGCCTTTTTGTATATCATTTAATTCAATATGAGCTGTGCAGCAATCATGATCAGATAGAATATTTTTAATCACCTTACAAGATTTAATTTGTAATATTCGACTTATATATATTCTGTCAATTCGAGTGTGAACTTTGTATCTATCAGAGTGATGTGTGAAAATTTTCTTTTCAGGGTAAGCTATTCGAAGCGGATCAACAAGAAGGTAAGTATCCTTAAAAATATTAAATTCCTCTCTGCCTATTAAACAGCCTTTCCAGGTAGTACTACCTCCTTTTTTATCAAGTTCAAAGTTTTCTATATAATTGAAATCACCTAATACAATAATAGGACATGCTGATGCATCTTCAGAAAGAACAAAATCATTTAAACTTAAAAGAAATTTACGTCTGTCACGTGGGTTGTTTGGACAATAAATATTCAAAACATTCATTTTTACATTGGAAATAGTAAGTAGAATACTTACAATTCGGCCTTCTCGGTCGTATCTTTCATCATGGACTTGGGCATCACATCTATCAGATATCCAGATGCTTGTACCTGTACGCCTATCTTGTGAATTGCTAGAATAAAATTTGCCTCTGTTTTGACTAAATATAAAATTAATTTCATTTGATGATAGGAACGTTTCTTGTAAACCACACATATCAATTTTATGCCGAGTAATGAAATTTTCCAACGAAACTTGTTTTACCTTACCACTGAGTCCTCTTATATTTAAACTAGCGACAGTAAGAGTCATAAGTGTATAAAACAGCAGTCCGTGGGCGACAGCGAAGAGTAGAGCGTGAAAGCGACGAGCGAATGTTTATGAAGAATCTGGGGGGTCCGGGTCCGGACTCGTACCTGTAGAGCGACTTTCATGGGTATATTCCATCGTTCCAATGGACTCATCGGGTGCGTTCCGTTCCGTCGGGGATTTCGGTAGTTTGCGTCTTTTCGGTTCGCGTTCCAGGGGTGGCGAAACGGCGATCTGAAGTGCCGGGAAAGGATCGTAGTCATCATCGGTTGTATTCTGGTTGCTTTCAGGTACCACATCTGATTCGACGCTTGCGTCCGATACAGCCTCAGCCAGAGGTGCAGATTCAGCCTGGAGTGCGGGTTCTACCTGGAGTGTGGGTTCAGCCTGGAGTGCGGGTTCAACCTGGAGTGCGGGTTCTGCCTGGAGTGTGGATTCTGCCTGGAGTGTGGGTTCAGGCCGAAATAAGGGTTCACGAAGTACAGGTTCGGATTGCGATTCGCGTTCTGGGCAGTCGCGGCGTAAGTGTCCTTCGCTACGACAAAGCCAGCAGACTTTTGGTTTGCCCCTGTACCTGACATACGCGACATATCGCTGGTTCTCACACACAAACTGCAGTCTATCAGGGATATCACTCTCGATAAAGATCAATATTTCACGATCTAAAGTTGGCAGTCTTGTACCTGGCCACAGTTTGTTTCGACATTCTTTTACGATGCGACCGTATCGTTTCATCACTTCATTCACATACGAATGGGGTAAGTCTAAAGGAAGTCCCTTCAACGAAACCCATACGGGTCGTTCCGTCGTGGCTGCCTGAATGTCCAGGAACCGGCCTAGACATTCAACCCCGTCGATCAACGTTTCCTCAGCAATATCAGGCGAAATGAACACTAACTGGAGTGTAGTAGCGCTCAACGAGTGAGCTGCACACAGCGACGATCCATACCTCCGCGAAAGTTCCAACACAGCACGGTTTACGTCGTCCACGTTGAAATCATGGCGGCAGACGATGGATCTGGTTTGGTGGTGCAACGAGGTGTATCGAGGTACCAGGCGTGGCGGGCCGGCGTCCCACTGGTTGGTAGCCATCTTCAAAGCGTCAGTCTCGTCCGATCAGATGTAGTCGGTGCGTCCCCAGCCCCTTGGCTGAGGAGCACGAAAACCCCAGTGACACACTGGGAGACGGTTTGCTGCCGCAGCAGAGCCGCAGCAACAAAAGAAAAAACCCTAGTGACACACTAGGAGACGGTTCGTTGTCACAGCGGAGCCACAACAACAGAAAGAATAGAACCCTAGTGACACACTAGGAGACGGTTGCTACTACAGCAGAGCCACAGTAACAGAAGGAAACCCTAATGACACATTAGGAGACAGATCGGTCCTTAGCCAAAAGGCCGAGAAGCGATAACTTTTCAAACTTTAAAGTTGATAGTCCCTATAAAAAGCTCAGGAAAATTATAGGTGTGGCACGCCGGCTCACCTGTTTACATGCACGGCTACCTGTATGTGTCATTTCCACTTTCGGCCACTCTAGACCAAAGCATGGTGTATGAGAATGTTTTTGGTAAAAATGCCGAACAATTAAGTCCCATAATAAAATTTAACATTTTGACAATGATTAGAACGGCATCTCTAGTCACAGACACTCAAACGTAACACCCACGTACTATCAATAGTCTCCGCTGTAAGGTCGAACGCATTATTTACCTCTGAGCTGGCATTACAATACATCTGGAACTGAAGTCATCGTGTGTATCATTTGTTAACCCGTCCAAATTAAAGATATTCAGGCCGGCGCGCCGTGTTTCATGAAAACAGTCTTACATGTGCAGTTTCCACATGTACGCTACAACAGATACATGCCAACATAGCATGATACAGGTTCGTGAGCTGACAGTGGGTTTGAAGGTTCTGGTTGGTTTTGAAATCGTAACTTGGTGTAAATATTAAAGACAGTGTGCATGCGGCCTTAATTCCTGGAAATGAGATCCGCCGGCGGCGGATATCAGGCGTATGCATGGAGGGAAGGGTTCTTGATTTTACATGTTATTACTCCCCGAGGGGAGTGGGCCGTTCCTGGAGGTACTGCAATACCAGGCCAACCCGTGGTGAAGGCGGAGTAAACCCCGGTCACTTCACCCAGTTCCAAAAATCAGTTTAATATCGTAGTGACCCATTGGGCCACGTATCAGATATTAAGCTGATAAGAACAGATACTACACTTTGATCTTAGCCAAAAGGCCGAGAAGCGATAACTTTTCAAACTTTAAAGTTGATAGTCCCTATAAAAAGCTCAGGAAAATTATAGGTGTGGCACGCCGGCTCACCTGTTTACATGCACGGCTACCTGTATGTGTCATTTCCACTTTCGGCCACTCTAGACCAAAGCATGGTGTATGAGAATGTTTTTGGTAAAAATGCCGAACAATTAAGTCCCATAATAAAATTTAACATTTTGACAATGATTAGAACGGCATCTCTAGTCACAGACACTCAAACGTAACACCCACGTACTATCAATAGTCTCCGCTGTAAGGTCGAACGCATTATTTACCTCTGAGCTGGCATTACAATACATCTGGAACTGAAGTCATCGTGTGTATCATTTGTTAACCCGTCCAAATTAAAGATATTCAGGCCGGCGCGCCGTGTTTCATGAAAACAGTCTTACATGTGCAGTTTCCACATGTACGCTACAACAGATACATGCCAACATAGCATGATACAGGTTCGTGAGCTGACAGTGGGTTTGAAGGTTCTGGTTGGTTTTGAAATCGTAACTTGGTGTAAATATTAAAGACAGTGTGCATGCGGCCTTAATTCCTGGAAATGAGATCCGCCGGCGGCGGATATCAGGCGTATGCATGGAGGGAAGGGTTCTTGATTTTACATGTTATTACTCCCCGAGGGGAGTGGGCCGTTCCTGGAGGTACTGCAATACCAGGCCAACCCGTGGTGAAGGCGGAGTAAACCCCGGTCACTTCACCCAGTTCCAAAAATCAGTTTAATATCGTAGTGACCCATTGGGCCACGTATCAGATATTAAGCTGATAAGAACAGATACTACACTTTGATCTTAGCCAAAAGGCCGAGAAGCGATAACTTTTCAAACTTTAAAGTTGATAGTCCCTATAAAAAGCTCAGGAAAATTATAGGTGTGGCACGCCGGCTCACCTGTTTACATGCACGGCTACCTGTATGTGTCAT
This sequence comes from Sipunculus nudus, assembly GCA_026874595.1. Classification (NCBI taxonomy): domain Eukaryota; kingdom Metazoa; phylum Annelida; class Sipuncula; order Golfingiida; family Sipunculidae; genus Sipunculus; species Sipunculus nudus. The sequence goes on along the minus strand of CM049308.1, from coordinate 66,168,902 downwards.
TTCCACTTTCGGCCACTCTAGACCAAAGCATGGTGTATGAGAATGTTTTTGGTAAAACTGCCGAACAATTAAGTCCCATAATAAAATTTAACATTTTGACAATGATTAGAACGGCATCTCTAGTCACAGACACTCAAACGTAACACCCACGTACTATCAATAGTCTCCGCTGTAAGGTCGAACGCATTATTTACCTCTGAGCTGGCATTACAATACAAGTCATCGTGTGTATCATTTGTTAACCCGTCCAAATTAAAGATATTCAGGCCGGCGCGCCGTGTTTCATGAAAACAGTCTTACATGTGCAGTTTCCACATGTACGCTACAACAGATACATGCCAACATAGCATGATACAGGTTCGTGAGCTGACAGTGGGTTTGAAGGTTCTGGTTGGTTTTGAAATCGTAACTTGGTGTAAATATTAAAGACAGTGTGCATGCGGCCTTAATTCCTGGAAATGAGATCCGCCGGCGGCGGATATCAGGCGTATGCATGGAGGGAAGGGTTCTTGATTTTACATGTTATTACTCCCCGAGGGGAGTGGGCCGTTCCTGGAGGTACTGCAATACCACGCCAACCCGTGGTGAAGGCGGAGTAAACCCCGGTCACTTCACCCAGTTCCAAAAATCAGTTTAATATCGTAGTGACCCATTGGGCCACGTATCAGATATTAAGCTGATAAGAACAGATACTACACTTTGATCTTTTTTTTTTTATATTGTTTATTATAAAACACGATATATACATGCAAAATCTATATATATGTATGTGTACACAATCAAGTAACCATACAAACAAATTAAATTTCTTATGAAATTCCAGCTCTAAACAAAGGAAAAAAGGGGGGGGGGATGTTACATCAATATGAAAGGGTAAAATTAAACTACCATGTATTATACAATAAATTAAAAACAAGAGCTTAATTCAAAATTTAACTCACAACCAAAAAACTTAATTCAAGGTTAAACTCCCATAAGGTATACAAAATTATCTAAATTTAAACAACACCACCTAATATTTCAATCAAAATTAACCTCCCAACCCAAAACTTAATTTCGAATCAAAATCCCATAATATATGCAAAGTTATCAACATTTAACAAAACAATACAAATGTGAAATATACGAATAATCTTGCTATGAAACTATTCTAAATTTAAACGGACATAATGTATGCAAAAGTATCCAAATCCAATATTAACATGACAAAACATAACTTAAAATGTATCCATAACCTTACTTTAGATTTAAACGGACAAATCTGAAATCAAACGTCTATTACTAATGGAAGGATTTGACAAACTAAAATCTTTAGAAAAAGGATGAAAGCCATCTGAAATAAAAACATTAAAACATAATTACAGAAAATGTTTCCAGGACACAATCAACTTAAGAAACTCTTAATCAAAAAGCAAGGAAATAACATGATTTGTGGTTTTACAAATTAATCTAAATAATATTAAATATCTTTTCACGAGTAAAATTGTATATCCCAGAAAGAAAACTAATTTAAATAAATAGACCAAAATTCAATTGTTAATAATCTGGATTGTTTTGTCTATACCTGCACATTTACAGGAACTGAAAAGGAACATGATAATAGAAAATAGAAAATTTAAACTGTAAACATTATTCCCCTATAATACCTAGTCCTGTTTAAATCTTAATCCTTTTCAATTTGTATCTAGAGTAATTTAAAATCGACTAAAATTAACTAAAATTGTCTATATTAATTTACAATCTTTCTCTTCATAATATTAATTTAAACTATACTGTCATATCTAGAGTTACATCAAACATTTAAAGTCAAAACATTATCATCTACATCGCATAATGCACTGTTCTGGCACCAAAGATCTTTAAATATCTTAAACCTCTGTTCACCACTACGTTTACTATAGATATATTCTTCCGTTATCCTATTTCTAACCGACGCATTAAAATAGCTCAAAATATTCAACTGTATTGAATTTAGTCTTTTGTTTCGATTCAACCACAATACATATTTTCCAGTATATAACAAAAAGTCTAACAGTAGAATGCACTTATTTGATAACTCCTTCCACCTATGACTGAAACCAAAACAAAGAGTAAACATATTAAGCATAACATTCTTTCCTGCTACTCGATCAAATAAATCTTTCACAGACTCCCAAAATTTCTGCGCAGTTTTACAATCTACAAAAACATGCAAATTACCCTCTGGTTTACCACATACATCGCATAGATTAGATATAACAATTTTACTCCTATGCAAATACACCATGGATGGAAGTACAAAATGTAAAAATTTCCAGTTCATATCAAGATGAAGTCTGTCGTTTAACTTTTTATAACAGCCAGTAAAAATATGTTTGACCTCTAAATGCTTGTTAAATATAGAGCGCCACCTATCGACACACTTCGGACTTTTTGTTGTTAACAAGTACCCATACAAAGTTTTCAGTTTAAATTTCGTATGATGCAAAATTTCATCTTTATCTTGTTTTATACCATAATAATAAACATAACCTGAATCTCTCCCTCTTCTCAATTCCGGTACCCAACTCTGTGGAATATTTTGCGTTAAATCCATATATTTTCTTCTTAAAGAATTACTTTCAATAATATTGAAACGGTTGACAATAGTCTCAAATCTATCAAAGTAACCAAGACGTTTATCCCAAATATGTTTAATTTTCAGGCAACCCTTTCCCACCAATTCTTTACTGTAATAAGTACCTTGAGAATTTTCAATATTTATATTCAACCATAAGAATTGATCCAAAATTACACTCTTATTCATTTTTTCGGCATGACGCTCAATTTTTAAGATTTCCCAGGATCTTAACATTTCTTTGTACACTGTAGGTTGCTCTTTACAGTTTAAATTATTTGCACAGTATTGTAAACTCAATATGTCGGCTCCAAAAGAAAAGCCTCTATACAAACCAATAAAATATTCCGCCAGAATTTGACATTTATGCTTCATATATAGTACCTTTGACAGCCAAACTGCTCGTTGAGCAGTTATCTTATCTTTTACTGATACCAAATCTTGCCCCCCTTTATCCCTCGGTAAATGCAATATCTCTTTTGACACTAGATGGCGCTTAAAACCCCAAAAGAAATCTATCAACATATTATCAATTTTTTTAGATACCCATGTCGGCATGTATAAAATATTAGAATAGAACCATATACCACTGCTGGCCAATATGTTGGCGACCACAATTTTACCTGTATAAGTTAAATTCCTCTTTGACCATAAATATAACACATTCTGCAGTTTCTTTAAACGACCTTCCCAGTTTTCAGTTTCAAAATTCCCATTCCCTAAATAAAACCCCAAAATTTTCACCCTGTTTGAACTCCAATTAAGACCTCCCGGTTTTTCAATTTTCCCTTTAAAACTCCCCATCCACAAACCTTCTGATTTTGTTTTGTTGATTTTTGCTCCTGAGGCCAGCTGAAAAATATTAAGCACAGTTAGACATTGATTTATAGATTCTGTATCAGATACAAATAAAGTAGTATCGTCTGCATATTGACTGATCTTTAATTCAGTTAAATCAGGCAGAATAATACCGTTAATATTTTTATCATTTCGGATAGCATTGGCCATCGTTTCTGCCACTAGTATATACAGCAAGGGGCTTAAAGGGCACCCTTGCCTAGTACCTCGTGATAAGGAAAAAGAGGAAGATATATGACCATTTATTTTTACAGAGCTTTCAATATCATTATAACATAATCTAACCCAGTTCACAAAGTCAGGGCCGAAGCCAAATTTCTCCAAACATTTAAACATAAAACACCAGTCTAGACGGTCAAACGCCTTTTCCTGGTCGAGACATATTAAAGCAGCTGGTACATCTTTTTCATTCACATAGTGTATAGTGTCTCTTATCAGTGAAATACTTTGCATAATGGACCTGTTTTTAATGGAACAGGTCTGATCACATTCAATAATATTATGTAACACTTTAATTAAACGATTACTAAGACATTTTGTTAAAATCTTGTAATCCACATTCAATAGTGATATGGGTCTCCAATTACTGAGTGAATTACGATCTCCTTTTTTATATAAAAGCGAGATAACACCCCGTCTTTGGGTTTTGGACAAATTGCCAATATGAAATGCACTGTTTATGACCTTAACAAAATCTGGTCCTAGAAGGTACCAGAAATGTTTATAAAATTCGACAGTTAGTCCGTCTAAACCCGGACTTTTACCTTTTTTAAAATCGTGTAAAGCTTTACAGGTTTCTTCTAAGGAAATTTCCCCTTCACATAGTGATACATCGTCACTATTCAACGATTTATCAATATTAGATAAAAGAAATTCTTGAGCATTGACATCCGTTGGTTCAGCTGAATATAAATTACAATAAAATTCTCTCCCTACCCTTAACATTGAATTTGTATCGGAATGAATGATCCCAGTATTATCTTTAATACTGAACATAGTTTGTTTGTTACCCCTTTGTTTTTCTAATCCTGTAAAGAAACTACTAGGTTGTTCTCCTTCTTCTCTGTATTGAATTTTGCAACGAATAGCCATTGCTTCCGCCTCGTTTTCAGTGAAACCTTTCAGCTTTTTTTCTATTTTAACCAGTTCATTTACATCTATATTTAAACCTTCTTCTTGTGCGGACAAGAGAGAGTTATACTGTGTTTCTAATTTTAATCTCAGTTTTCTTTTCTCTTTCGCTTTTTCTTTACAAAATTCTCTTGTAATTGTCTTAATCTTTATTTTACCGATATCCCACCATTTTAGGATATCAGAATATTTATTACATTCGGATTGCCAGAATTTCCAAAAATTTTGTATTATATCGTTATATACGGGATCTTTAAGTACTGCACTATTGAAATGCCAATATCCGGGGCCTTTTTGTATATCATTTAATTCAATATGAGCTGTGCAGCAATCATGATCAGATAGAATATTTTTAATCACCTTACAAGATTTAATTTGTAATATTCGACTTATATATATTCTGTCAATTCGAGTGTGAACTTTGTATCTATCAGAGTGATGTGTGAAAATTTTCTTTTCAGGGTAAGCTATTCGAAGCGGATCAACAAGAAGGTAAGTATCCTTAAAAATATTAAATTCCTCTCTGCCTATTAAACAGCCTTTCCAGGTAGTACTACCTCCTTTTTTATCAAGTTCAAAGTTTTCTATATAATTGAAATCACCTAATACAATAATAGGACATGCTGATGCATCTTCAGAAAGAACAAAATCATTTAAACTTAAAAGAAATTTACGTCTGTCACGTGGGTTGTTTGGACAATAAATATTCAAAACATTCATTTTTACATTGGAAATAGTAAGTAGAATACTTACAATTCGGCCTTCTCGGTCGTATCTTTCATCATGGACTTGGGCATCACATCTATCAGATATCCAGATGCTTGTACCTGTACGCCTATCTTGTGAATTGCTAGAATAAAATTTGCCTCTGTTTTGACTAAATATAAAATTAATTTCATTTGATGATAGGAACGTTTCTTGTAAACCACACATATCAATTTTATGCCGAGTAATGAAATTTTCCAACGAAACTTGTTTTACCTTACCACTGAGTCCTCTTATATTTAAACTAGCGACAGTAAGAGTCATAAGTGTATAAAACAGCAGTCCGTGGGCGACAGCGAAGAGTAGAGCGTGAAAGCGACGAGCGAATGTTTATGAAGAATCTGGGGGGTCCGGGTCCGGACTCGTACCTGTAGAGCGACTTTCATGGGTATATTCCATCGTTCCAATGGACTCATCGGGTGCGTTCCGTTCCGTCGGGGATTTCGGTAGTTTGCGTCTTTTCGGTTCGCGTTCCAGGGGTGGCGAAACGGCGATCTGAAGTGCCGGGAAAGGATCGTAGTCATCATCGGTTGTATTCTGGTTGCTTTCAGGTACCACATCTGATTCGACGCTTGCGTCCGATACAGCCTCAGCCAGAGGTGCAGATTCAGCCTGGAGTGCGGGTTCTACCTGGAGTGTGGGTTCAGCCTGGAGTGCGGGTTCAACCTGGAGTGCGGGTTCTGCCTGGAGTGTGGATTCTGCCTTGAGTGTGGGTTCAGGCCGAAATAAGGGTTCACGAAGTACAGGTTCGGATTGCGATTCGCGTTCTGGGCAGTCGCGGCGTAAGTGTCCTTCGCTACGACAAAGCCAGCAGACTTTTGGTTTGCCCCTGTACCTGACATACGCGACATATCGCTGGTTCTCACACACAAACTGCAGTCTATCAGGGATATCACTCTCGATAAAGATCAATATTTCACGATCTAAAGTTGGCAGTCTTGTACCTGGCCACAGTTTGTTTCGACATTCTTTTACGATGCGACCGTATCGTTTCATCACTTCATTCACATACGAATGGGGTAAGTCTAAAGGAAGTCCCTACAACGAAACCCATACGGGTCGTTCCGTCGTGGCTGCCTGAATGTCCAGGAACCGGCCTAGACATTCAACCCCGTCGATCAACGTTTCCTCAGCAATATCAGGCGAAATGAACACTAACTGGAGTGTAGTAGCGCTCAACGAGTGAGCTGCACACAGCGACGATCCATACCTCCGCGAAAGTTCCAACACAGCACGGTTTACGTCGTCCACGTTGAAATCATGGCGGCAGACGATGGATCTGGTTTGGTGGTGCAACGAGGTGTATCGAGGTACCAGGCGTGGCGGGCCGGCGTCCCACTGGTTGGTAGCCATCTTCAAAGCGTCAGTCTCGTCCGATCAGATGTAGTCGGTGCGTCCCCAGCCCCTTGGCTGAGGAGCACCAAAACCCCAGTGACACACTGGGAGACGGTTTGCTGCCGCAGCAGAGCCGCAGCAACGAAAGAAAAAAACCCTAGTGACACACTAGGAGACGGTTCGTTGTCACAGCGGAGCCACAACAACAGAAAGAATAGAACCCTAGTGACACACTAGGAGACGGTTGCTACTACAGCAGAGCCACAGTAACAGAAGGAAACCCTAATGACACATTAGGAGACAGATCGGTCCTTAGCCAAAAGGCCGAGAAGCGATAACTTTTCAAACTTTAAAGTTGATAGTCCCTATAAAAAGCTCAGGAAAATTATAGGTGTGGCACGCCGGCTCACCTGTTTACATGCACGGCTACCTGTATGTGTCATTTCCACTTTCGGCCACTCTAGACCAAAGCATGGTGTATGAGAATGTTTTTGGTAAAAATGCCGAACAATTAAGTCCCATAATAAAATTTAACATTTTGACAATGATTAGAACGGCATCTCTAGTCACAGACACTCAAACGTAACACCCACGTACTATCAATAGTCTCCGCTGTAAGGTCGAACGCATTATTTACCTCTGAGCTGGCATTACAATACAAGTCATCGTGTGTATCATTTGTTAACCCGTCCAAATTAAAGATATTCAGGCCGGCGCGCCGTGTTTCATGAAAACAGTCTTACATGTGCAGTTTCCACATGTACGCTACAACAGATACATGCCAACATAGCATGATACAGGTTCGTGAGCTGACAGTGGGTTTGAAGGTTCTGGTTGGTTTTGAAATCGTAACTTGGTGTAAATATTAAAGACAGTGTGCATGCGGCCTTAATTCCTGGAAATGAGATCCGCCGGCGGCGGATATCAGGCGTATGCATGGAGGGAAGGGTTCTTGATTTTACATGTTATTACTCCCCGAGGGGAGTGGGCCGTTCCTGGAGGTACTGCAATACCAGGCCAACCCGTGGTGAAGGCGGAGTAAACCCCGGTCACTTCACCCAGTTCCAAAAATCAGTTTAATATCGTAGTGACCCATTGGGCCACGTATCAGATATTAAGCTGATAAGAACAGATACTACACTTTGATCTTTTTTTTTTTTTTTTATATTGTTTATTATAAAACAAGATATATACATGCAAAATCTATATATATATGTATGTGTACACAATCAAGTAACCATACAAACAAATTAAATTTCTTATGAAATTCCAGCTCTAAACAAAGGAAAGGGGGGGGGGATGTTACATCAATATGAAAGGGTAAATTTAAACTACCATGTATTATACAATAAATTAAAAACAAGAGCTTAATTCAAAATTTAACTCACAACCAAAAAACTTAATTCAAGGTTAAAATCCCATAAGGTATACAAAATTATCTAAATTTAAACAACACCACCTAATATTTCAATCAAAATTAACCTCACAACCCAAAACTCAATTTCGAATCAAAATCCCATAATATATACAAAGTTATCAACATTTAACAAAACAATACAAATGTGAAATATACCAATAATCTTGCTATGAAACTATTCTAAATTTAAACGGACATAATGTATGCAAAAGTATCCAAATCAAATATTAACATGACAAAACATAACTTAAAATGTATCCATAACCTTACTTTAGATTTAAACGGACAAATCTGAAATCAAACGTCAATTACTAATGGAAGGATTTGACAAAATAAAATCTTTAGAAAAAGGATGAAAACCATCTGAAATAAAAACATTAAAACATAATTACAGAAAATGTTTCCAGGACACAATCAACTTAAGAAACTCTTAATCAAAAAGCAAGGAAATAACATGATTTGTGGTTTTACAAATTAATCTAAATAATATTAAATATCTTTTCACGAGTAAAATTGTATATCCCAGAAAGAAAACTAATTTAAATAAATAGACCAAAATTCAATTGCTAATAATCTGGATTGTTTTGTCTATACCTGCACATTTACAGGAACTGAAAAGGAACATGATAATAGAAAATAGAAAATTTAAACTGTATACATTATTCCCCTATAATACATAGTCCTGTTTAAATCTTAATCCTTTTCAATTTGTATCTAGGGTAATTTAAAATCGACTAAAATTAACTAAAATTGTCTATATTAATTTACAATCTTTCTCTTCATAATATTAATTTAAACTATACTGTCATATCTAGAGTTACATCAAACATTTAAAATCAAAACATTATCATCTACATCGCATAATGCACTGTTCTGGCACCAAAGATCTTTAAATATCTTAAACCTCTGTTGACCACTACGTTTACTATAGATATATTCTTCCGTTATCCTATTTCTAACCGACGCATTAAAATAGCTCAAAATATTCAACTGTATTGAATTTAGTCTTTTGTTTCGATTCAACCACAATACATATTTTCCAGTATATAACAAAAAGTCTAACAGTAGAATGCACTTATTTGATAACTCCTTCCACCTATGACTGAAACCAAAACAAAGAGTAAACATATTAAGCATAACCTTCTTTCCTGCTACTCGATAAAATAAGTCTTTCACAGACTCCCAAAATTTCTGCGCAGTTATACAATCTACAAAAACATGCAAATTACCCTCTGGTTTACCACATACATCGCATAGATTAGATATAACAATTTTACTCCTATGCAAATACACCATGGATGGAAGTACAAAATGTAAAAATTTCCAGTTCATATCAAGATGAAGTCTGTCGTTTAACTTTTTATAACAGCCAGTAAAAATATGTTTGACCTCTAAATGCTTGTTAAATATAGAGCGCCACCTATCGACACACTTCGGACTTTTTGTTGTTAACAAGTACCCATACAAAGTTTTCAGTTTAAATTTCGTATGATGCAAAATTTCATCTTTATCTTGTTTTATACCATAATAATAAACATAACCTGAATCTCTCCCTCTTCTCAATTCCGGTATCCAACTCTGTGGAATATTTTGCGTTAAATCCATATATTTTCTTCTTAAAGATTTACTTGCAATAATATTGAAACGGTTGACAATAGTCTCAAATCTATCAAAGTAGCCAAGACGTTTATCCCAAATATGTTTAATTTTCAGGCAACCCTTTCCCACCAATTCTTTACTGTAATAAGTACCTTGAGAATTTTCAATATTTATATTCAACCATAAAAATTGATCCAAAATTACACTCTTATTCATTTTTTCGGCATGACGCTCAATTTTTAAGATTTCCCAGGATCTTAACATTTCTTTGTACACTGTAGGTTGCTCTTTACAGTTTAAATTATTTGCACAGTATTGTAAACTCAATATGTCAGCTCCAAAAGAAAAGCCTCTATACAAACCAATAAAATATTCCGCCAGAATTTGACATTTATGCTTCATATATAGTACCTTTGACAGCCAAACTGCTCGTTGAGCAGTTATCTTATCTTTTACTGATACCAAGTCTTGCCCCCCTTTATCCCTCGGTAAATGCAATATCTCTTTTGACACTAGATGGCGCTTAAAACCCCAAAAGAAATCTATCAACATATTATCAATTTTTTTAGATACCCATGTCGGCATGTATAAAATATTAGAATAGAACCATATACCACTGCTGGCCAATATGTTGGCGACAACAATTTTACCTGTATAAGTTAAATTCCTCTTTGACCATAAATATAACACATTCTGCAGTTTCTTTAAACGACCTTCCCAGTTTTCAGTTTCAAAATTCCCATTCCCTAAATAAAACCCCAAAATTTTCACCCTGTTTGAACTCCAATTAAGACCTCCCGGTTTTTCAATTTTCCCTTTAAAACTCCCCATCCACAAACCTTCTGATTTTGTTTTGTTGATTTTTGCTCCTGAGGCCAGCTGAAAAATATTAAGCACAGTTAGACATTGATTTATAGATTCTGTATCAGATACAAATAAAGTAGTATCGTCTGCATATTGACTGATCTTTAATTCAGTTAAATCAGGCAGAATAATACCGTTAATATTTTTATCATTTCGGATAGCATTGGCCATCGTTTCTGCCACTAGTATATACAGCAAGGGGCTTAAAGGGCACCCTTGCCTAGTACCTCGTGATAAGGAAAAAGAGGAAGATATATGACCATTTATTTTTACAGAGCTTTCAATATCATTATAACATAATCTAACCCAGTTCACAAAGTCAGGGCCGAAGCCAAATTTCTCCAAACATTTAAACATAAAACACCAGTCTAGACGGTCAAACGCCTTTTCCTGGTCGAGACATATTAAAGCAGCTGGTACATCTTTTTCATTGACATAGTGTATAGTGTCTCTTATCAGTGAAATACTTTGCATAATGGACCTGTTTTTAATGGAACAGGTCTGATCACATTCAATAATATTATGTAACACTTTAATTAAACGATTACTAAGACATTTTGTTAAAATCTTGTAATCCACATTCAATAGTGATATGGGTCTCCAATTACTGAGTGAATTACGATCTCCTTTTTTATATAAAAGCGAGATAACACCCCGTCTTTGGGTTTTGGACAAATTGCCAATATGAAATGCACTGTTTATGACCTTAACAAAATCTGGTCCTAGAAGGTACCAGAAATGTTTGTAAAAATTCGACAGTTAGTCCGTCTAAACCCGGACTTTTACCCTTTTTAAAATCGTGTAAAGCTTTACAGGTTTCTTCTAAGGAAATATCCCCTTCACATAGTGATACATCGTCACTATTCAACGATTTATCAATATTAGATAAAAGAAATTCTTGAGCATTGACATCCGTTGGTTCAGCTGAATATAGATTACAATAAAATTCTCTCCCTACCCTTAACATTGAATTTGTATCGGAATGAATGATCCCAGTATTATCTTTAATGCTGAACATAGTTTGTTTGTTACCCCTTTGTTTTTCTAATCCTGTAAAGAAACTACTAGGTTGTTCTCCTTCTTCTCTGTATTGAATTTTGCAACGAATAGCCATTGCTTCCGCCTCGTTTTCAGTGAAACCTTTCAGCTTTTTTTCTATTTTAACCAGTTCATTTACATCTATATTTAAACCTTCTTCTTGTGCGGACAAGAGAGAGTTATACTGTGTTTCTAATTTTAATCTCAGTTTTCTTTTCTCTTTCGCTTTTTCTTTACAAAATTCTCTTGTAATTGTCTTAATCTTTATTTTACCGATATCCCACCATTTTAGGATATCAGAATATTTATTACATTCGGATTGCCAGAATTTCCAAAAATTTTGTATTATATCGTTATATACGGGATCTTTAAGTACTGCACTATTGAAATGCCAATATCCGGGGCCTTTTTGTATATCATTTAATTCAATATGAGCTGTGCAGCAATCATGATCAGATAGAATATTTTTAAACACCTTACAAGATTTAATTTGTAATATTCGACTTGAATATATTCTGTCAATTCGAGTGTGAACTTTGTATCTATCAGAGTGATGTGTGAAAATTTTCTTTTCAGGGTAAGCTATTCGAAGCGGATCAACAAGAAGGTAAGTATCCTTAAAAATATTAAATTCCTCTCTGCCTATTAAACAGCCTTTCCAGGTAGTACTACCTCCTTTTTTATCAAGTTCAAAGTTTTCTATATAATTGAAATCACCTAGTACAATAATAGGACATGCTGATGCATCTTCAGAAAGAACAAAATCATTTAAACTTAAAAGAAATTTACGTCTGTCACATGGGTTGTTTGGACAATAAATATTCAAAACATTCATTTTTACATTGGAAATAGTAAGTAGAATACTTACAATTCGGCCTTCTCGGTCGTATCTTTCATCATGGACTTGGGCATCACATCTATCAGATATCCAGATGCTTGTACCTGTACGCCTATCTTGTGAATTGCTAGAATAAAATTTACCTCTGTTTTGACTAAATATAAAATTAATTTCATTTGATGATAGGAACGTTTCTTGTAAACCACACATATCAATTTTATGCCGAGTAATGAAATTTTCCAACGAAACTTGTTTTACCTTACCACTGAGTCCTCTTATATTTAAACTAGCGACAGTAAGAGTCATAAGTGTATAAAACAGCAGTCCGTGGACGACAGCGAAGAGTAGAGCGTGAAAGCGACGAGCGAATGTTTATGAAGAATCTGGGGGGTCCGGGTCCGGACTCGTACCTCTAGAGCGACTTTCATGGGTAGATTCCATCGTTCCAATGGACTCATCGGGTGCGTTCCGTTCCGTCGGGGATTTCGGTAGTTTGCGTCTTTTCGGTTCGCGTTCCAGGGGTGGCGAAACGGCGATCTGGAGTGCCGGGAAAGGATCGTAGTCATCATCGGTTGTATTCTGGTTGCTTTCAGGTACCACATCTGATTCGACGCTTGCGTCCGATACAGCCTCAGCCCGAGGTGCAGGTTCAGCCTGGAGTGCGGGTTCTACCTGGAGTGCGGGTTCAGCCTGGAGTGCGGGTTCAACCTGGAGTGTGGATTCTGCCTGGAGTGTGGATTCTGCCTGGAGTGTGGGTTCAGGCCGAAATACGGGTTCACGAAGTACAGGTTCGGATTGCGATTCGCGTTCTGGGCAGTCGCGGCGTAAGTGTCCTTCGCTACGACAAAGCCAGCAGACTTTTGGTTTGCCCCTGTACCTGACATACGCGACATATCGCTGGTTCTCACACACAAACTGCAGTCTATCAGGGATATCACTCTCGATAAAGATCAATATTTCACGATCTAGAGTTGGCAGTCTTGTACCTGGCCACAGTTTGTTTCGACATTCTTTTACGATGCGACCGTATCGTTTCATCACTTCATTCACATACGAATGGGGTAAGTCTAAAGGAAGTCCCTTCAACGAAACCCATACGGGTCGTTCCGTCGTGGCTGCCTGAATGTCCAGGGACCGGCCTAGACATTCAACCCCGTCGATCAACGTTTCCTCAGCAATATCAGGCGAAATGAACACTAACTGGAGTGTAGTAGCGCTCAACGAGTGAGCTGCACACAGCGACGATCCATACCTCCGCGAAAGTTCCAACACAGCACGGTTTACGTCGTCCACGTTGAAATCATGGCGGCAGACGATGGATCTGGTTTGGTGGTGCAACGAGGTGTATCGAGGTACCAGGCGTGGCGGGCCGGCGTCCCACTGGTTGGTAGCCATCTTCAAAGCGTCAGTCTCGTCCGATCAGATGTAGTCGGTGCGTCCCCAGCCCCTTGGCTGAGGAGCACCAAAACCCCAGTGACACACTGGGAGACGGTTTGCTGCCGCAGCAGAGCCGCAGCAACGAAAGAAAAAAACCCTAGTGACACACTAGGAGACGGTTCGTTGTCACAGCGGAGCCACAACAACAGAAAGAATAGAACCCTAGTGACACACTAGGAGACGGTTGCTACTACAGGAGAGCCACAGTAACAGAAGGAAACCCTAATGACACATTAGGAGACAGATCGGTCCTTAGCCAAAAGGCCGAGAAGTCATCGTGTGTATCATTTGTTAACCCGTCCAAATTAAAGATATTCAGGCCGGCGCGCCGTGTTTCATGAAAACAGTCTTACATGTGCAGTTTCCACATGTACGCTACAACAGATACATGCCAACATAGCATGATACAGGTTCGTGAGCTGACAGTGGGTTTGAAGGTTCTGGTTGGTTTTGAAATCGTAACTTGGTGTAAATATTAAAGACAGTGTGCATGCGGCCTTAATTCCTGGAAATGAGATCCGCCGGCGGCGGATATCAGGCGTATGCATGGAGGGAAGGGTTCTTGATTTTACATGTTATTACTCCCCGAGGGGAGTGGGCCGTTCCTGGAGGTACTGCAATACCACGCCAACCCGTGGTGAAGGCGGAGTAAACCCCGGTCACTTCACCCAGTTCCAAAAATCAGTTTAATATCGTAGTGACCCATTGGGCCACGTATCAGATATTAAGCTGATAAGAACAGATACTACACTTTGATCTTAGCCAAAAGGCCGAGAAGCGATAACTTTTCAAACTTTAAAGTTGATAGTCCCTATAAAAAGCTCAGGAAAATTATAGGTGTGGCACGCCGGCTCACCTGTTTACATGCACGGCTACCTGTATGTGTCATTTCCACTTTCGGCCACTCTAGACCAAAGCATGGTGTATGAGAATGTTTTTGGTAAAAATGCCGAACAATTAAGTCCCATAATAAAATTTAACATTTTGACAATGATTAGAACGGCATCTCTAGTCACAGACACTCAAACGTAACACCCACGTACTATCAATAGTCTCCGCTGTAAGGTCGAACGCATTATTTACCTCTGAGCTGGCATTACAATACATCTGGAACTGAAGTCATCGTGTGTATCATTTGTTAACCCGTCCAAATTAAAGATATTCAGGCCGGCGCGCCGTGTTTCATGAAAACAGTCTTACATGTGCAGTTTCCACATGTACGCTACAACAGATACATGCCAACATAGCATGATACAGGTTCGTGAGCTGACAGTGGGTTTGAAGGTTCTGGTTGGTTTTGAAATCGTAACTTGGTGTAAATATTAAAGACAGTGTGCATGCGGCCTTAATTCCTGGAAATGAGATCCGCCGGCGGCGGATATCAGGCGTATGCATGGAGGGAAGGGTTCTTGATTTTACATGTTATTACTCCCCGAGGGGAGTGGGCCGTTCCTGGAGGTACTGCAATACCAGGCCAACCCGTGGTGAAGGCGGAGTAAACCCCGGTCACTTCACCCAGTTCCAAAAATCAGTTTAATATCGTAGTGACCCATTGGGCCACGTATCAGATATTAAGCTGATAAGAACAGATACTACACTTTGATCTTAGCCAAAAGGCCGAGAAGCGATAACTTTTCAAACTTTAAAGTTGATAGTCCCTATAAAAAGCTCAGGAAAATTATAGGTGTGGCACGCCGGCTCACCTGTTTACATGCACGGCTACCTGTATGTGTCATTTCCACTTTCGGCCACTCTAGACCAAAGCATGGTGTATGAGAATGTTTTTGGTAAAAATGCCGAACAATTAAGTCCCATAATAAAATTTAACATTTTGACAATGATTAGAACGGCATCTCTAGTCACAGACACTCAAACGTAACACCCACGTACTATCAATAGTCTCCGCTGTAAGGTCGAACGCATTATTTACCTCTGAGCTGGCATTACAATACATCTGGAACTGAAGTCATCGTGTGTATCATTTGTTAACCCGTCCAAATTAAAGATATTCAGGCCGGCGCGCCGTGTTTCATGAAAACAGTCTTACATGTGCAGTTTCCACATGTACGCTACAACAGATACATGCCAACATAGCATGATACAGGTTCGTGAGCTGACAGTGGGTTTGAAGGTTCTGGTTGGTTTTGAAATCGTAACTTGGTGTAAATATTAAAGACAGTGTGCATGCGGCCTTAATTCCTGGAAATGAGATCCGCCGGCGGCGGATATCAGGCGTATGCATGGAGGGAAGGGTTCTTGATTTTACATGTTATTACTCCCCGAGGGGAGTGGGCCGTTCCTGGAGGTACTGCAATACCAGGCCAACCCGTGGTGAAGGCGGAGTAAACCCCGGTCACTTCACCCAGTTCCAAAAATCAGTTTAATATCGTAGTGACCCATTGGGCCACGTATCAGATATTAAGCTGATAAGAACAGATACTACACTTTGATCTTAGCCAAAAGGCCGAGAAGCGATAACTTTTCAAACTTTAAAGTTGATAGTCCCTATAAAAAGCTCAGGAAAATTATAGGTGTGGCACGCCGGCTCACCTGTTTACATGCACGGCTACCTGTATGTGTCATTTCCACTTTCGGCCACTCTAGACCAAAGCATGGTGTATGAGAATGTTTTTGGTAAAAATGCCGAACAATTAAGTCCCATAATAAAATTTAACATTTTGACAATGATTAGAACGGCATCTCTAGTCACAGACACTCAAACGTAACACCCACGTACTATCAATAGTCTCCGCTGTAAGGTCGAACGCATTATTTACCTCTGAGCTGGCATTACAATACATCTGGAACTGAAGTCATCGTGTGTATCATTTGTTAACCCGTCCAAATTAAAGATATTCAGGCCGGCGCGCCGTGTTTCATGAAAACAGTCTTACATGTGCAGTTTCCACATGTACGCTACAACAGATACATGCCAACATAGCATGATACAGGTTCGTGAGCTGACAGTGGGTTTGAAGGTTCTGGTTGGTTTTGAAATCGTAACTTGGTGTAAATATTAAAGACAGTGTGCATGCGGCCTTAATTCCTGGAAATGAGATCCGCCGGCGGCGGATATCAGGCGTATGCATGGAGGGAAGGGTTCTTGATTTTACATGTTATTACTCCCCGAGGGGAGTGGGCCGTTCCTGGAGGTACTGCAATACCAGGCCAACCCGTGGTGAAGGCGGAGTAAACCCCGGTCACTTCACCCAGTTCCAAAAATCAGTTTAATATCGTAGTGACCCATTGGGCCACGTATCAGATATTAAGCTGATAAGAACAGATACTACACTTTGATCTTAGCCAAAAGGCCGAGAAGCGATAACTTTTCAAACTTTAAAGTTGATAGTCCCTATAAAAAGCTCAGGAAAATTATAGGTGTGGCACGCCGGCTCACCTGTTTACATGCACGGCTACCTGTATGTGTCATTTCCACTTTCGGCCACTCTAGACCAAAGCATGGTGTATGAGAATGTTTTTGGTAAAAATGCCGAACAATTAAGTCCCATAATAAAATTTAACATTTTGACAATGATTAGAACGGCATCTCTAGTCACAGACACTCAAACGTAACACCCACGTACTATCAATAGTCTCCGCTGTAAGGTCGAACGCATTATTTACCTCTGAGCTGGCATTACAATACATCTGGAACTGAAGTCATCGTGTGTATCATTTGTTAACCCGTCCAAATTAAAGATATTCAGGCCGGCGCGCCGTGTTTCATGAAAACAGTCTTACATGTGCAGTTTCCACATGTACGCTACAACAGATACATGCCAACATAGCATGATACAGGTTCGTGAGCTGACAGTGGGTTTGAAGGTTCTGGTTGGTTTTGAAATCGTAACTTGGTGTAAATATTAAAGACAGTGTGCATGCGGCCTTAATTCCTGGAAATGAGATCCGCCGGCGGCGGATATCAGGCGTATGCATGGAGGGAAGGGTTCTTGATTTTACATGTTATTACTCCCCGAGGGGAGTGGGCCGTTCCTGGAGGTACTGCAATACCAGGCCAACCCGTGGTGAAGGCGGAGTAAACCCCGGTCACTTCACCCAGTTCCAAAAATCAGTTTAATATCGTAGTGACCCATTGGGCCACGTATCAGATATTAAGCTGATAAGAACAGATACTACACTTTGATCTTTTTTTTTTTTTATATTGTTTATTATAAAACAAGATATATACATGCATAATCTATATATATGTATGTGTACACAATCAAGTAACCATACAAACAAATTAAATTTCTTATGAAATTCCAGCTCTAAACAAAGGAAAAGGGGGGGGGGATGTTACATCAATATGAAAGGGTAAAATTAAACTACCATGTATTTTACAATAAATTAAAAACAAGAGCTTAATTCAAAATTTAACTCACAACCAAAAAAACTTAATTCAAGGTTAAACTCCCATAAGGTATACAAAATTATCTAAATTTAAACAACACCACCTAATATTTCAATCAAAATTAACCTCACAACTCAAAACTTAATTTCGAATCAAAATCCCATAATATATGCAAAGTTATCAACATTTAACAAAACAATATAAATGTGAAATATACCAATAATCTTGCTATGAAACTATTCTAAATTTAAACGGACAAAATGATTGCAAAAGTATCCAAATCAAATATTAACATGACAAAACATAACTTAAAATGTATCCATAACCTTACTTTAGATTTAAACGGACAAATCTGAAATCAAACGTCTATTACTAATGGAAGGATTTGACAAACTAAATTCTTTAGAAAAAGGATGAAAACCATCTGAAATAAAAACATTAAAACATAATTACAGAAAATGTTTCCAGGACACAATCAACTTAAGAAACTCTTAATCAAAAAGCAAGGAAATAACATGATTTGTGGTATTAATAATATTAAATATCTTTTCACGAGTAAAATGTATATCCCAGAAAGAAAACTAATTTAAATAAATAGACCAAAATTCAATTGTTAATAATCTGGATTGTTTTGTCTATACCTGCACATTTCCTGGAACTGAAAAGGAACATGATAATAGAAAATAGAAAATTTAAACTGTATGCATTATTCCCCTATAATACATAGTCCTGTTTAAATCTTAATCCTTTTCAATTTGTATCTAGAGTAATTTAAAATCGACTAAAATTAACTAAAATTGTCTATAGTAATTTACAATCTTTCTCTTCATAATATTAATTTCAACTATACTGTCATATCTAGAGTTACATCAAACATTTAAAGTCAAAACATTATCATCTACATCGCATAATGCACTGTTCTGGCACCAAAGATCTTTAAATATCTTAAACCTCTGTTCACCACTACGTTTACTATAGATATATTCTTCCGTTATCCTATTTCTAACCGACGCATTAAAATAGCTCAAAATATTCAACTGTATTGAATTTAGTCTTTTGTTTCTATTCAACCACAATACATATTTTCCAGTATATAACAAAAAGTCTAACAGTAGAATGCACTTATTTGATAACTCCTTCCACCTATGACTGAAACCAAAACAAAGAGTAAACATATTAAGCATAACATTCTTTCCTGCTACTCGATCAAATAAATCTTTCACAGACTCCCAAAATTTCTGCGCAGTTATACAATCTACAAAAACATGCAAATTACCCTCTGGTTTACCACATACATCGCATAGATTAGATATAACAATTTTACTCCTATGCAAATACACCATGGATGGAAGTACAAAATGTAAAAATTTCCAGTTCATATCAAGATGAAGTCTGTCGTTTAACTTTTTATAACAGCCAGTAAAAATATGTTTGACCTCTAAATGCTTGTTAAATATAGAGCGCCACCTATCGACACACTTCGGACTTTTTGTTGTTAACAAGTACCCATACAAAGTTTCAGTTTAAATTTCGTATGATGCAAAATTTCATCTTTATCTTGTTTTATACCATAATAATAAACATAACCTGAATCTCTCCCTCTTCTCAATTCCGGTATCCAACTCTGTGGAATATTTTGCGTTAAATCCATATATTTTCTTCTTAAAGATTTACTTGCAATAATATTGAAACGGTTGACAATAGTCTCAAATCTATCAAAGTAACCAAGACGTTTATCCCAAATATGTTTAATTTTCAGGCAACCCTTTCCCACCAATTCTTTACTGTAATAAGTACCTTGAGAATTTTCAATATTTATATTCAACCATAAGAATTGATCCAAAATTACACTCTTATTCATTTTTTCGGCATGACGCTCAATTTTTAAGATTTCCCAGGATCTTAACATTTCTTTGTACACTGTAGGTTGCTCTTTACAGTTTAAATTATTTGCACAGTATTGTAAACTCAATATGTCGGCTCCAAAAGAAAAGCCTCTATACAAACCAATAAAATATTCCGCCAGAATTTGACATTTATGCTTCATATATAGTACCTTTGACAGCCAAACTGCTCGTTGAGCAGTTATCTTATCTTTTACTGATACCAAATCTTGCCCCCCTTTATCCCTCGGTAAATGCAATATCTCTTTTGACACTAGATGGCGCTTAAAACCCCAAAAGAAATCTATCAACATATTATCAATTTTTTTAGATACCCATGTCGGCATGTATAAAATATTAGAATAGAACCATATACCACTGCTGGCCAATATGTTGGCGACCACAATTTTACCTGTATAAGTTAAATTCCTCTTTGACCATAAATATAACACATTCTGCAGTTTCTTTAAACGACCTTCCCAGTTTTCAGTTTCAAAATTCCCATTCCCTAAATAAAACCCCAAAATTTTCACCCTGTTTGAACTCCAATTAAGACCTCCCGGTTTTTCAATTTTCCCTTTAAAACTCCCCATCCACAAACCTTCTGATTTTGTTTTGTTGATTTTTGCTCCTGAGGCCAGCTGAAAAATATTAAGCACAGTTAGACATTGATTTATAGATTCTGTATCAGATACAAATAAAGTAGTATCGTCTGCATATTGACTGATCTTTAATTCAGTTAAATCAGGCAGAATAATACCGTTAATATTTTTATCATTTCGGATAGCATTGGCCATCGTTTCTGCCACTAGTATATACAGCAAGGGGCTTAAAGGGCACCCTTGCCTAGTACCTCGTGATAAGGAAAAAGAGGAAGATATATGACCATTTATTTTTACAGAGCTTTCAATATCATTATAACATAATCTAACCCAGTTCACAAAGTCAGGGCCGAAGCCAAATTTCTCCAAACATTTAAACATAAAACACCAGTCTAGACGGTCAAACGCCTTTTCCTGGTCGAGACATATTAAAGCAGCTGGTACATCTTTTTCATTCACATAGTGTATAGTGTCTCTTATCAGTGAAATACTTTGCATAATGGACCTGTTTTTAATGGAACAGGTCTGATCACATTCAATAATATTATGTAACACTTTAATTAAACGATTACTAAGACATTTTGTTAAAATCTTGTAATCCACATTCAATAGTGATATGGGTCTCCAATTACTGAGTGAATTACGATCTCCTTTTTATATAAAAGCGAGATAACACCCCGTCTTTGGGTTTTGGACAAATTGCCAATATGAAATGCACTGTTTATGACCTTAACAAAATCTGGTCCTAGAAGGTACCAGAAATGTTTATAAAATTCGACAGTTAGTCCGTCTAAACCCGGACTTTTACCTTTTTTAAAATCGTGTAAAGCTTTACAGGTTTCTTCTAAGGAAATATCCCCTTCACATAGTGATACATCGTCACTATTCAACGATTTATCAATATTAGATAAAAGAAATTCTTGAGCATTGACATCCGTTGGTTCAGCTGAATATAAATTACAATAAAATCCTCTCCCTACCCTTAACATTGAATTTGTATCGGAATGAATGATCCCAGTATTATCTTTAATACTGAACATAGTTTGTTTGTTACCCCTTTGTTTTTCTAATCCTGTAAAGAAACTACTAGGTTGTTCTCCTTCTTCTCTGTATTGAATTTTGCAACGAATAGCCATTGCTTCCGCCTCGTTTTCAGTGAAACCTTTCAGCTTTTTTTCTATTTTAACCAGTTCATTTACATCTATATTTAAACCTTCTTCTTGTGCGGACAAGAGAGAGTTATACTGTGTTTCTAATTTTAATCTCAGTTTTCTTTTCTCTTTCGCTTTTTCTTTACAAAATTCTCTTGTAATTGTCTTAATCTTTATTTTACCGATATCCCACCATTTTAGGATATCAGAATATTTATTACATTCGGATTGCCAGAATTTCCAAAAATTTTGTATTATATCGTTATATACGGGATCTTTAAGTACTGCACTATTGAAATGCCAATATCCGGGGCCTTTTTGTATATCATTTAATTCAATATGAGCTGTGCAGCAATCATGATCAGATAGAATATTTTTAATCACCTTACAAGATTTAATTTGTAATATTCGACTTATATATATTCTGTCAATTCGAGTGTGAACTTTGTATCTATCAGAGTGATGTGTGAAAATTTTCTTTTCAGGGTAAGCTATTCGAAGCGGATCAACAAGAAGGTAAGTATCCTTAAAAATATTAAATTCCTCTCTGCCTATTAAACAGCCTTTCCAGGTAGTACTACCTCCTTTTTTATCAAGTTCAAAGTTTTCTATATAATTGAAATCACCTAGTACAATAATAGGACATGCTGATGCATCTTCAGAAAGAACAAAATCATTTAAACTTAAAAGAAATTTACGTCTGTCACGTGGGTTGTTTGGACAATAAATATTCAAAACATTCATTTTTATATTGGAAATAGTAAGTAGAATACTTACAATTCGGCCTTCTCGGTCGTATCTTTCATCATGGACTTGGGCATCACATCTATCAGATATCCAGATGCTTGTACCTGTACGCCTATCTTGTGAATTGCTAGAATAAAATTTGCCTCTGTTTTGACTAAATATAAAATTAATTTCATTTGATGATAGGAACGTTTCTTGTAAACCACACATATCAATTTTATGCCGAGTAATGAAATTTTCCAACGAAACTTGTTTTACCTTACCACTGAGTCCTCTTATATTTAAACTAGCGACAGTAAGAGTCATAAGTGTATAAAACAGCAGTCCGTGGGCGACAGCGAAGAGTAGAGCGTGAAAGCGACGAGCGAATGTTTATGAAGAATCTGGGGGGTCCGGGTCCGGACTCGTACCTCTAGAGCGACTTTCATGGGTAGATTCCATCGTTCCAATGGACTCATCGGGTGCGTTCCGTTCCGTCGGGGATTTCGGTAGTTTGCGTCTTTTCGGTTCGCGTTCCAGGGGTGGCGAAACGGCGATCTGAAGTGCAGGGAAAGGATCGTAGTCATCATCGGTTGTATTCTGGTTGCTTTCAGGTACCACATCTGATTCGACGCTTGCGTCCGATACAGCCTCAGCCCGAGGTGCAGGTTCAGCCTGGAGTGCGGGTTCTACCTGGAGTGTGGGTTCAGCCTGGAGTGCGGGTTCAACCTGGAGTGCGGATTCTGCCTGGAGTGTGGATTCTGCCTGGAGTGTGGGTTCAGGCCGAAATACGGGTTCACGAAGTACAGGTTCGGATTGCGATTCGCGTTCTGGGCAGTCGCGGCGTAAGTGTCCTTCGCTACGACAAAGCCAGCAGACTTTTGGTTTGCCCCTGTACCTGACATACGCGACATATCGCTGGTTCTCACACACAAACTGCAGTCTATCAGGGATATCACTCTCGATAAAGATCAATATTTCACGATCTAAAGTTGGCAGTCTTGTACCTGGCCACAGTTTGTTTCGACATTCTTTTACGATGCGACCGTATCGTTTCATCACTTCATTCACATACGAATGGGGTAAGTCTAAAGGAAGTCCCTTCAACGAAACCCATACGGGTCGTTCCGTCGTGGCTGCCTGAATGTCCAGGGACCGGCCTAGACATTCAACCCCGTCGATCAACGTTTCCTCAGCAATATCAGGCGAAATGAACACTAACTGGAGTGTAGTAGCGCTCAACGAGTGAGCTGCACACAGCGACGATCCATACCTCCGCGAAAGTTCCAACACAGCACGGTTTACGTCGTCCACGTTGAAATCATGGCGGCAGACGATGGATCTGGTTTGGTGGTGCAACGAGGTGTATCGAGGTACCAGGCGTGGCGGGCCGGCGTCCCACTGGTTGGTAGCCATCTTCAAAGCGTCAGTCTCGTCCGATCAGATGTAGTCGGTGCGTCCCCAGCCCCTTGGCTGAGGAGCACGAAAACCCCAGTGACACACTGGGAGACGGTTTGCTGCCGCAGCAGAGCCGCAGCAACAAAGGAAAAAAACCCTAGTGACACACTAGGAGACGGTTCGTTGTCACAGCGGAGCCACAACAACAGAAAGAATAGAACCCTAGTGACACACTAGGAGACGGTTGCTACTACAGCAGAGCCACAGTAACAGAAGGAAACCCTAATGACACATTAGGAGACAGATCGGTCCTTTTTTTTTATATTGTTTATTATAAAACAAGATATATACATGCATAATCTATATATATGTATGTGTACACAATCAAGTAACCATACAAACAAATTAAATTTCTTATGAAATTCCAGCTCTAAACAAAGGAAAAGGGGGGGGGGATGTTACATCAATATGAAAGGGTAAAATTAAACTACCATGTATTTTACAATAAATTAAAAACAAGAGCTTAATTCAAAATTTAACTCACAACCAAAAAACTTAATTCAAGGTTAAAATCCCATAAGGTATACAAAATTATCTAAATTTAAACAACACCACCTAATATTTCAATCAAAATTAACCTCACAACCCAAAACTCAATTTCGAATCAAAATCCCATAATATATACAAAGTTATCAACATTTAACAAAACAATACAAATGTGAAATATACCAATAATCTTGCTATGAAACTATTCTAAATTTAAACGGACATAATGTATGCAAAAGTATCCAAATCAAATATTAACATGACAAAACATAACTTAAAATGTATCCATAACCTTACTTTAGATTTAAACGGACAAATCTGAAATCAAACGTCTATTACTAATGGAAGGATTTGACAAAATAAAATCTTTAGAAAAAGGATGAAAACCATCTGAAATAAAAACATTAAAACATAATTACAGAAAATGTTTCCAGGACACAATCAACTTAAGAAACTCTTAATCAAAAAGCAAGGAAATAACATGATTTGTGGTTTTACAAATTAATCTAAATAATATTAAATATCTTTTCACGAGTAAAATTGTATATCCCAGAAAGAAAACTAATTTAAATAAATAGACCAAAATTCAATTGCTAATAATCTGGATTGTTTTGTCTATACCTGCACATTTACAGGAACTGAAAAGGAACATGATAATAGAAAATAGAAAATTTAAACTGTATACATTATTCCCCTATAATACATAGTCCTGTTTAAATCTTAATCCTTTTCAATTTGTATCTAGGGTAATTTAAAATCGACTAAAATTAACTAAAATTGTCTATATTAATTTACAATCTTTCTCTTCATAATATTAATTTAAACTATACTGTCATATCTAGAGTTACATCAAACATTTAAAGTCAAAACATTATCATCTACATCGCATAATGCACTGTTCTGGCACCAAAGATCTTTAAATATCTTAAACCTCTGTTCACCACTACGTTTACTATAGATATATTCTTCCGTTATCCTATTTCTAACCGACGCATTAAAATAGCTCAAAATATTCAACTGTATTGAATTTAGTCTTTTGTTTCGATTCAACCACAATACATATTTTCCAGTATATAACAAAAAGTCTAACAGTAGAATGCACTTATTTGATAACTCCTTCCACCTATGACTGAAACCAAAACAAAGAGTAAACATATTAAGCATAACATTCTTTCCTGCTACTCGATAAAATAAGTCTTTCACAGACTCCCAAAATTTCTGCGCAGTTATACAATCTACAAAAACATGCAAATTACCCTCTGGTTTACCACATACATCGCATAGATTAGATATAACAATTTTACTCCTATGCAAATACACCATGGATGGAAGTACAAAATGTAAAAATTTCCAGTTCATATCAAGATGAAGTCTGTCGTTTAACTTTTTATAACAGCCAGTAAAAATATGTTTGACCTCTAAATGCTTGTTAAATATAGAGCGCCACCTATCGACACACTTCGGACTTTTTGTTGTTAACAAGTACCCATACAAAGTTTTCAGTTTAAATTTCGTATGATGCAAAATTTCATCTTTATCTTGTTTTATACCATAATAATAAACATAACCTGAATCTCTCCCTCTTCTCAATTCCGGTACCCAACTCTGTGGAATATTTTGCGTTAAATCCATATATTTTCTTCTTAAAGAATTACTTTCAATAATATTGAAACGGTTGACAATAGTCTCAAATCTATCAAAGTAACCAAGACGTTTATCCCAAATATGTTTAATTTTCAGGCAACCCTTTCCCACCAATTCTTTACTGTAATAAGTACCTTGAGAATTTTCAATATTTATATTCAACCATAAGAATTGATCCAAAATTACACTCTTATTCATTTTTTCGGCATGACGCTCAATTTTTAAGATTTCCCAGGATCTTAACATTTCTTTGTACACTGTAGGTTGCTCTTTACAGTTTAAATTATTTGCACAGTATTGTAAACTCAATATGTCGGCTCCAAAAGAAAAGCCTCTATACAAACCAATAAAATATTCCGCCAGAATTTGACATTTATGCTTCATATATAGTACCTTTGACAGCCAAACTGCTCGTTGAGCAGTTATCTTATCTTTTACTGATACCAAATCTTGCCCCCCTTTATCCCTCGGTAAATGCAATATCTCTTTTGACACTAGATGGCGCTTAAAACCCCAAAAGAAATCTATCAACATATTATCAATTTTTTTAGATACCCATGTCGGCATGTATAAAATATTAGAATAGAACCATATACCACTGCTGGCCAATATGTTGGCGACCACAATTTTACCTGTATAAGTTAAATTCCTCTTTGACCATAAATATAACACATTCTGCAGTTTCTTTAAACGACCTTCCCAGTTTTCAGTTTCAAAATTCCCATTCCCTAAATAAAACCCCAAAATTTTCACCCTGTTTGAACTCCAATTAAGACCTCCCGGTTTTTCAATTTTCCCTTTAAAACTCCCCATCCACAAACCTTCTGATTTTGTTTTGTTGATTTTTGCTCCTGAGGCCAGCTGAAAAATATTAAGCACAGTTAGACATTGATTTATAGATTCTGTATCAGATACAAATAAAGTAGTATCGTCTGCATATTGACTGATCTTTAATTCAGTTAAATCAGGCAGAATAATACCGTTAATATTTTTATCATTTCGGATAGCATTGGCCATCGTTTCTGCCACTAGTATATACAGCAAGGGGCTTAAAGGGCACCCTTGCCTAGTACCTCGTGATAAGGAAAAAGAGGAAGATATATGACCATTTATTTTTACAGAGCTTTCAATATCATTATAACATAATCTAACCCAGTTCACAAAGTCAGGGCCGAAGCCAAATTTCTCCAAACATTTAAACATAAAACACCAGTCTAGACGGTCAAACGCCTTTTCCTGGTCGAGACATGTTAAAGCAGCTGGTACATCTTTTTCATTCACATAGTGTATAGTGTCTCTTTTCAGTGAAATACTTTGCATAATGGACCTGTTTTTAATGGAACAGGTCTGATCACATTCAATAATATTATGTAACACTTTAATTAAACGATTACTAAGACATTTTGTTAAAATCTTGTAATCCACATTCAATAGTGATATGGGTCTCCAATTACTGAGTGAATTACGATCTCCTTTTTTATATAAAAGCGAGATAACACCCCGTCTTTGGGTTTTGGACAAATTGCCAATATGAAATGCACTGTTTATGACCTTAACAAAATCTGGTCCTAGAAGGTACCAGAAATGTTTATAAAATTCGACAGTTAGTCCGTCTAAACCCGGACTTTTACCTTTTTTAAAATCGTGTAAAGCTTTACAGGTTTCTTCTAAGGAAATTTCCCCTTCACATAGTGATACATCGTCACTATTCAACGATTTATCAATATTAGATAAAAGAAATTCTTGAGCATTGACATCCGTTGGTTCAGCTGAATATAAATTACAATAAAATTCTCTCCCTACCCTTAACATTGAATTTGTATCGGAATGAATGATCCCAGTATTATCTTTAATACTGAACATAGTTTGTTTGTTACCCCTTTGTTTTTCTAATCCTGTAAAGAAACTACTAGGTTGTTCTCCTTCTTCTCTGTATTGAATTTTGCAACGAATAGCCATTGCTTCCGCCTCGTTTTCAGTGAAACCTTTCAGCTTTTTTTCTATTTTAACCAGTTCATTTACATCTATATTTAAACCTTCTTCTTGTGCGGACAAGAGAGAGTTATACTGTGTTTCTAATTTTAATCTCAGTTTTCTTTTCTCTTTCGCTTTTTCTTTACAAAATTCTCTTGTAATTGTCTTAATCTTTATTTTACCGATATCCCACCATTTTAGGATATCAGAATATTTATTACATTCGGATTGCCAGAATTTCCAAAAATTTTGTATTATATCGTTATATACGGGATCTTTAAGTACTGCACTATTGAAATGCCAATATCCGGGGCCTTTTTGTATATCATTTAATTCAATATGAGCTGTGCAGCAATCATGATCAGATAGAATATTTTTAATCACCTTACAAGATTTAATTTGTAATATTCGACTTATATATATTCTGTCAATTCGAGTGTGAACTTTGTATCTATCAGAGTGATGTGTGAAAATTTTCTTTTCAGGGTAAGCTATTCGAAGCGGATCAACAAGAAGGTAAGTATCCTTAAAAATATTAAATTCCTCTCTGCCTATTAAACAGCCTTTCCAGGTAGTACTACCTCCTTTTTTATCAAGTTCAAAGTTTTCTATATAATTGAAATCACCTAATACAATAATAGGACATGCTGATGCATCTTCAGAAAGAACAAAATCATTTAAACTTAAAAGAAATTTACGTCTGTCACGTGGGTTGTTTGGACAATAAATATTCAAAACATTCATTTTTACATTGGAAATAGTAAGTAGAATACTTACAATTCGGCCTTCTCGGTCGTATCTTTCATCATGGACTTGGGCATCACATCTATCAGATATCCAGATGCTTGTACCTGTACGCCTATCTTGTGAATTGCTAGAATAAAATTTGCCTCTGTTTTGACTAAATATAAAATTAATTTCATTTGATGATAGGAACGTTTCTTGTAAACCACACATATCAATTTTATGCCGAGTAATGAAATTTTCCAACGAAACTTGTTTTACCTTACCACTGAGTCCTCTTATATTTAAACTAGCGACAGTAAGAGTCATAAGTGTATAAAACAGCAGTCCGTGGGCGACAGCGAAGAGTAGAGCGTGAAAGCGACGAGCGAATGTTTATGAAGAATCTGGGGGGTCCGGGTCCGGACTCGTACCTGTAGAGCGACTTTCATGGGTATATTCCATCGTTCCAATGGACTCATCGGGTGCGT
Source organism: Sipunculus nudus (assembly GCA_026874595.1). Lineage (NCBI taxonomy): Eukaryota > Metazoa > Annelida > Sipuncula > Golfingiida > Sipunculidae > Sipunculus > Sipunculus nudus. The sequence goes on along the minus strand of CM049308.1, from coordinate 66,139,535 downwards.
TCCGTTCCGTCGGGGATTTCGGTAGTTTGCGTCTTTTCGGTTCGCGTTCCAGGGGTGGCGAAACGGCGATCTGAAGTGCCGGGAAAGGATCGTAGTCATCATCGGTTGTATTCTGGTTGCTTTCAGGTACCACATCTGATTCGACGCTTGCGTCCGATACAGCCTCAGCCAGAGGTGCAGATTCAGCCTGGAGTGCGGGTTCTACCTGGAGTGTGGGTTCAGCCTGGAGTGCGGGTTCAACCTGGAGTGCGGGTTCTGCCTGGAGTGTGGATTCTGCCTGGAGTGTGGGTTCAGGCCGAAATAAGGGTTCACGAAGTACAGGTTCGGATTGCGATTCGCGTTCTGGGCAGTCGCGGCGTAAGTGTCCTTCGCTACGACAAAGCCAGCAGACTTTTGGTTTGCCCCTGTACCTGACATACGCGACATATCGCTGGTTCTCACACACAAACTGCAGTCTATCAGGGATATCACTCTCGATAAAGATCAATATTTCACGATCTAAAGTTGGCAGTCTTGTACCTGGCCACAGTTTGTTTCGACATTCTTTTACGATGCGACCGTATCGTTTCATCACTTCATTCACATACGAATGGGGTAAGTCTAAAGGAAGTCCCTTCAACGAAACCCATACGGGTCGTTCCGTCGTGGCTGCCTGAATGTCCAGGAACCGGCCTAGACATTCAACCCCGTCGATCAACGTTTCCTCAGCAATATCAGGCGAAATGAACACTAACTGGAGTGTAGTAGCGCTCAACGAGTGAGCTGCACACAGCGACGATCCATACCTCCGCGAAAGTTCCAACACAGCACGGTTTACGTCGTCCACGTTGAAATCATGGCGGCAGACGATGGATCTGGTTTGGTGGTGCAACGAGGTGTATCGAGGTACCAGGCGTGGCGGGCCGGCGTCCCACTGGTTGGTAGCCATCTTCAAAGCGTCAGTCTCGTCCGATCAGATGTAGTCGGTGCGTCCCCAGCCCCTTGGCTGAGGAGCACGAAAACCCCAGTGACACACTGGGAGACGGTTTGCTGCCGCAGCAGAGCCGCAGCAACAAAAGAAAAAACCCTAGTGACACACTAGGAGCACATACAAAACTTACCTATGGGGGCTGCATGTGTTTGCCTATCACATGATCAGCTCATGAATATGGCATGACCCAGCGGAGAACCAATAGGAGATAAGGACAAATGACATCACTCATAGACTTGTAACCTGCTCATGAGCTTATCACTAGCTGTCATGACACATCAAGTTAACCCATATTAAAAGGCCTAAAGCCCTCATACACTTCTTATTGCCTCACAAAACCCTAACAACATATATTTTCAAATACTTTTTCAAATGATTTTAATAAGAAGTTATAATATAAGTTTTATTTTAGGGTTTATTTATTATTTTATTATGTTTAAAAAACAACTAATTTCAACTGAATTTGAAAATATTTTTAAAATGTTTAAGGTATATAATCTGTGTGTTTATCATATGGAAAATTCTATATCTATTGTCATAGTTTATTTACACCTGTATCAATATTTTAATTAAATATATATATATATATATATATAACTTGAAAAATTAAACATGCTTTCAAACTATATATGTACTGCTATATTAAAAGTGTTTTTCCAGTGCACATATACAAATATTTTAATTTTGTATATATATATATATATATATATATATATATATATATATATGATTTTGAGATATAATTCTTTATAATAATTATACTTTATTTTTTTCTTTATTCAAATATCAGCTATTTGACTGAAATCATCATTATGTTCAGTTATACGTGCGTATTTGTTTAGAAAATATTTAAGTATACATTGTTTCAATTTTTATGCATGGCCATATGTACCAGTGATAATGTTAGCTATTTTTCAGATATGTAGGCCTATTAAGTATTTGTATTAGAATAATAATACTAGATACTTTTGTACCTCATTTGTTGTATGTATATATATATATATATATTTGAATAATTTTAATGACGTTTCTAATGGTTTAAGCAAATTGTAAAATAATTTTAAAATGATTATTGGTTCATACAGCTAAACCAATATTATTTTCCAAATACACATGAGTGTACATATGTTTTGTGTGTGTTATTATTTAATATCTTACAAATTTCATATATCATGTGTGTGTGTGTGCCAATATGTTGTGCATTTTTAATAAATTATTTTTTTTATATTTATAAATCACCTCTTAAATTAAACTGGTTTTGCTATGTAACACATGAGTAAATACATAAAGGTGTGTGTGTGCTGAAATGTATATGTTTGATGTATATCAGTCTAGGTTTTTATATCAATTATTTATACCATTCATATACTTAACATATGTTTTAACTTTTTAGGCGTTTCCAGGATCCATTTGTTATTAAATGCAAACACTGGCCCAGTTGATTCCATGCTCGGAATATGTGCGGGCTGTCTGATTATGCAGCTTAAATATTTTCTTTCTGTAAGTTTTCAGAAATGCATCAAAACTTAAATTTAAATAGGAGTATTTACCTGTATTATATAATTGAAGTGATAAATACTGATCACTTGTTTAAATGGTCACACACTTGATCACCCACACATAACAAGCACACATACACCAGAATATAGTGCTGAATGTGTTATATTAAAATAAACATCCAATATAACTGCTGTCACCTTTGTTATATTTACAATTATTGTCTTGCACTATTCATTAAGGTTGATTTCCCTTGTTTTGACATAGAAATATGCACATTCAATAGGTGTAAATATAGAGCATTTTATGAATGATCAGTTTTACCCTACAACTAAGATGCTAATCTCAACAACTCATTCTACAGCTCTAGGATGTTTGATCCACTTGAGGGTGGTAGTAACATGGTGGCCAACCTCATTAGCAGCTAGTTAAAATAGCACCAAGTCTAGAGCTAGTCATTTTGTGAAATGCCTGAGTGAATCACATTCACTGATTTTGCACATTGACTATATATATATATATATATATATATATATATATATATATATATATATATATATATATATATATAGTCAATGTATATATACAATATATATGTGTTGTATAAATATATGTTTATTAGGGTAGGGGCCAGGTACTTGTACCTGTACCTATATACACATTTCAGAGTATATGTACCTGCAGGTCATGAGTAGGAAGTACCTTGTACCTGTACCTATACCCAGAATTAAAATACCTGTACCTGGAACAAGGTACTCCAGGTACAGTTTTTTTAAAGTTTTTTTCCTTTTTCTTGTTTTAAAATTGGTTACCTGTAATGTAAAATGATCATCCATTTTTACGTATAACTTTTTTTATCATAAATAAAAACCTGTTAGACTGCACAAGTAACATAGCAAAAATTATTGTATATTTACATAATTAATGAGTCCCCTGATATCAACATTATAAATAACAACACCTGATATACATTATTATTTTCACGGATAATAATAAAAAAAAACACAGATTTATTATTTTTTCATAACGCTGAATTTTCTCATAACTTAATTATTGTTGTTAATGTAACTATGTGATGTAAAAGTTGATGCTGCTTTTGGATATCTAACCCAAAATATACACATATTCAGCATAATTAATTTTAAAGAATGTTTTGGATTAAGCAGTTAAAGACATCACATATGTACAAATGTAAAATGTATAAAACATCACTACATATATATATATATATATATATATATATATATATATATATATATATAATCTTTTCGGGGGGGGGGGGGGCTTTTGTCCTCTTTATCATTAAGGTAGGTGGCTTTTTCCCCCAAGGAATCATTTTGTCCAGGGGTACTTTAGTCCTACACCTATTAAAAACCCATAAAAACATTAGTGTTCTTCATACCAAAAGTTTTTTGTCAAATCTTTTAGTATCATTTTATTTAATGAATTTGAAATAATCTAAGTATCATCCTACAATACCCTAGAATTTCATTATGTGTGTACAAATGAAAGATATAATAATTAAATAATTTTATATGACCACATCATGTATAATCTTTATTTTTGAAAATAATTAACATAAGATTGATTATACAAATAAAGTTATATAAGACAATAAATTCATTTACCTTTTTTTCTTCTTATGTAAGGGTCATGTTGAATTTTCAGCCAAGTATTGCTTCAATGCTTGCTTTTCAAGTTGATGTTGCTGCTTCAGTCACAGAAGATATCACTCATGATTGGAGATTCATCTCACATTTATAAACTTACCAGGCCTAACAAAGCTGAGTGGTGTACAACCATCTTCAGTTTTGGCAATTATTGACCTAATGATGAGGCAGCAAACATAGAGCAAAAGCTGGTCACCTACCTGCCCAGACATCTGTTGTTACATTATATATGACTGACTGACCCCTCATTGATACTTTGATGTCTGCCATAGCTCTAGACTTGGTGCTATTTTAACTAGCTGCTAATGAGGTTGGCCACCATGTAACCACCACCCTCAAGTGGATCAGACATGTTATTGCCTGGGATTGCATACTGTAAAATTTGTCTGTATAGAACCAAAGTATATATACACACAACACACACACTGACTTTTGAATAACATAAAGCACATTTACATCTATATATGATTTACAGACATATATTGTTTACATATAAATTGTATGTTATTTTTATTGTTGACATATAAAAGTTACATATTATATATATATATACATTAATATATATATATATATATATATATATATATATTTATTTATATTATTATACCTTAATATATCATAACAATATAATAAAAAAAATAATATAATATAGTATAATATAAGAATTAGAATACTGTATATACCATAACATATATACTCTGATGTGTTTATATGCATAAGTATTGAAAAGCCTGAATTTAATGAACATGAAATGTGAAAATGTAACTAAAAAGCCCTTAAATCTCTGTAGATATAGCAGGACTAGACTGGTACCCTGCACAATTAATGATTGACAAAACCCTAGTTAAGCTATATAAATCATACAAAAATAATTAAAAAATAACAATGGGCAACCTATTTACATATACTAGTGTGAAGGACAACACTTGTAGAATACGATTATTTATACTTTTTCTCCTGATGTGACCGGGATTGGCTGCTTTTAATCAGTGAAATGAAGCTTGTTGATGCTGACTTGCCAACTCTGACATGAAGCGGCGTCATGAACAAGGGTTGAATTCTTCACTTTTTTTCGCTAGTAACGATCTCTTACTGGTCATTTCATGTAAATAACCACTCAGGACATCATTAAATGTAACAGTTTGATGAAAAAAAACTTTAATTAATTAAGATAAATACTCATTCTAACACTGAAGCGATCTTCGCCAACATGCACGCCGCCTAGTGGTAGAAGTTTGAAACGGCTAATTATGCGTGGGTAAATCTGCACAGCATGTTTGATTGTGAGGAGACGGTTCGTTGTCACAGCGGAGCCACAACAACAGAAAGAATAGAACCCTAGTGACACACTAGGAGACGGTTGCTACTACAGCAGAGCCACAGTAACAGAAGGAAACCCTAATGACACATTAGGAGACAGATCGGTCCTTAGCCAAAAGGCCGAGAAGCGATAACTTTTCAAACTTTAAAGTTGATAGTCCCTATAAAAAGCTCAGGAAAATTATAGGTGTGGCACGCCGGCTCACCTGTTTACATGCACGGCTACCTGTATGTGTCATTTCCACTTTCGGCCACTCTAGACCAAAGCATGGTGTATGAGAATGTTTTTGGTAAAAATGCCGAACAATTAAGTCCCATAATAAAATTTAACATTTTGACAATGATTAGAACGGCATCTCTAGTCACAGACACTCAAACGTAACACCCACGTACTATCAATAGTCTCCGCTGTAAGGTCGAACGCATTATTTACCTCTGAGCTGGCATTACAATACATCTGGAACTGAAGTCATCGTGTGTATCATTTGTTAACCCGTCCAAATTAAAGATATTCAGGCCGGCGCGCCGTGTTTCATGAAAACAGTCTTACATGTGCAGTTTCCACATGTACGCTACAACAGATACATGCCAACATAGCATGATACAGGTTCGTGAGCTGACAGTGGGTTTGAAGGTTCTGGTTGGTTTTGAAATCGTAACTTGGTGTAAATATTAAAGACAGTGTGCATGCGGCCTTAATTCCTGGAAATGAGATCCGCCGGCGGCGGATATCAGGCGTATGCATGGAGGGAAGGGTTCTTGATTTTACATGTTATTACTCCCCGAGGGGAGTGGGCCGTTCCTGGAGGTACTGCAATACCAGGCCAACCCGTGGTGAAGGCGGAGTAAACCCCGGTCACTTCACCCAGTTCCAAAAATCAGTTTAATATCGTAGTGACCCATTGGGCCACGTATCAGATATTAAGCTGATAAGAACAGATACTACACTTTGATCTTTTTTTTTTTTTTTTATTGTTTATTATAAAACAAGATATATACATGCATAATCTATATATATGTATGTGTACACAATCAAGTAACCATACAAACAAATTAAATTCCTTATGAAATTCCAGCTCTAAACAAAGGAAAAGGGGGGGGGGGGATGTTACATCAATATGAAAGGGTAAAATTTAAACTACCATGTATTATACAATAAATTAAAAACAAGAGCTTAATTCAAAATTTAACTCACAACCAAAAAACTTAATTCAAGGTTAAACTCCCATAAGGTATACAAAATTATCTAAATTTAAACAACACCACCTAATATTTCAATCAAAATTAACCTCACAACCCAAAACTTAATTTCGAATCAAAATCCCATAATATCAACATTTAACAAAACAATACAAATGTGAAATATACCAATAATCTTGCTATGAAACTATTCTAAATTTAAACGGACATAATGTATGCAAAAGTATCCAAATCAAATATTAACATGACAAAACATAACTTAAAATGTATCCATAACCTTACTTTAGATTTAAACGGACAAATCTGAAATCAAACGTCTATTACTAATGGAAAGATTTGACAAACTAAAATCTTTAGAAAAAGGATGAAAACCATCTGAAATAAAAACATTAAAACATAATTACAGAAAATGTTTCCAGGACACAATCAACTTAAGAAACTCTTAATCAAAAAGCAAGGAAATGACATGATTTGTAGTTTTACAAATTAATCTAAATAATATTAAATATCTTTTCACGAGTAAAATTGTATATCCCAGAAAGAAAACTAATTTAAATAAATGGACCAAAATTCAATTGTTAATAATATGGATTGTTTTGTCTATACCTGCACATTTACAGGAACTGAAAAGGAACATGATAATAGAAAATAGAAAATTAAACTGTATACATTATTCCCCTATAATACATAGTCCTGTTTAAATCTTAATCCTTTTCAATTTGTATCTAGAGTAATTTAAAATCGACTAAAATTGTCTATATTAATTTACAATCTTTCTCTTCATAATATTAATTTAAACTATACTGTCATATCTAGAGTTACATCAAACATTTAAAGTCAAAACATTATCATCTACATCGCATAATGCACTGTTCTGGCACCAAAGATCTTTAAATATCTTAAACCTCTGTTCACCACTACGTTTACTATAGATATATTCTTCCGTTATCCTATTTCTAACCGACGCATTAAAATAGCTCAAAATATTCAACTGTATTGAATTTAGTCTTTTGTTTCGATTCAACCACAATACATATTTTCCAGTATATAACAAAAAGTCTAACAGTAGAATGCACTTATTTGATAACTCCTTCCACCTATGACTGAAACCAAAACAAAGAGTAAACATATTAAGCATAACCTTCTTTCCTGCTACTCGATAAAATAAGTCTTTCACAGACTCCCAAAATTTCTGCGCAGTTTTACAATCTACAAAAACATGCAAATTACCCTCAGGTTTACCACATACATCGCATAGATTAGATATAACAATTTTACTCCTATGCAAATACACCATGGATGGAAGTACAAAATGTAAAAATTTCCAGTTCATATCAAGATGAAGTCTGTCGTTTAACTTTTTATAACAGCCAGTAAAAATATGTTTGACCTCTAAATGCTTGTTAAATAAAGAGCGCCACCTATCGACACACTTCGGACTTTTTGTTGTTAACAAGTACCCATACAAAGTTTTCAGTTTAAATTTCGTATGATGCAAAATTTCATCTTTATCTTGTTTTATACCATAATAATAAACATAACCTGAATCTCTCCCTCTTCTCAATTCCGGTATCCAACTCTGTGGAATATTTTGCGTTAAATCCATATATTTTCTTCTTAAAGATTTACTTGCAATAATATTGAAACGGTTGACAATAGTCTCAAATCTATCAAAGTAACCAAGACGTTTATCCCAAATATGTTTAATTTTCAGGCAACCCTTTCCCACCAATTCTTTACTGTAATAAGTACCTTGAGAATTTTCAATATTTATATTCAACCATAAGAATTGATCCAAAATTACACTCTTATTCATTTTTTCGGCATGACGCTCAATTTTTAAGATTTCCCAGGATCTTAACATTTCTTTGTACACTGTAGGTTGCTCTTTACAGTTTAAATTATTTGCACAGTATTGTAAACTCAATATGTCGGCTCCAAAAGAAAAGCCTCTATACAAACCAATAAAATATTCCGCCAGAATTTGACATTTATGCTTCATATATAGTACCTTTGACAGCCAAACTGCTCGTTGAGCAGTTATCTTATCTTTTACTGATACCAAATCTTGCCCCCCTTTATCCCTCGGTAAATGCAATATCTCTTTTGACACTAGATGGCGCTTAAAACCCCAAAAGAAATCTATCAACATATTATCAATTTTTTTTTTTTTTAGATACCCATGTCGGCATGTATAAAATATTAGAATAGAACCATATACCACTGCTGGCCAATATGTTGGCGACCACAATTTTACCTGTATAAGTTAAATTCCTCTTTGACCATAAATATAACACATTCTGCAGTTTCTTTAAACGACCTTCCCAGTTTTCAGTTTCAAAATTCCCATTCCCTAAATAAAACCCCAAAATTTTCACCCTGTTTGAACTCCAATTAAGACCTCCCGGTTTTTCAATTTTCCCTTTAAAACTCCCCATCCACAAACCTTCTGATTTTGTTTTGTTGATTTTTGCTCCTGAGGCCAGCTGAAAAATATTAAGCACAGTTAGACATTGATTTATAGATTCTGTATCAGATACAAATAAAGTAGTATCGTCTGCATATTGACTGATCTTTAATTCAGTTAAATCAGGCAGAATAATACCGTTAATATTTTTATCATTTCGGATAGCATTGGCCATCGTTTCTGCCACTAGTATATACAGCAAGGGGCTTAAAGGGCACCCTTGCCTAGTACCTTGTGATAAGGAAAAAGAGGAAGATATATGACCATTTATTTTTACAGAGCTTTCAATATCATTATAACATAATCTAACCCAGTTCACAAAGTCAGGGCCGAAGCCAAATTTCTCCAAACATTTAAACATAAAACACCAGTCTAGACGGTCAAACGCCTTTTCCTGGTCGAGACATATTAAAGCAGCTGGTACATCTTTTTCATTCACATAGTGTATAGTGTCTCTTATCAGTGAAATACTTTGCATAATGGACCTGTTTTTAATGGAACAGGTCTGATCACATTCAATAATATTATGTAACACTTTAATTAAACGATTACTAAGACATTTTGTTAAAATCTTGTAATCCACATTCAATAGTGATATGGGTCTCCAATTACTGAGTGAATTACGATCTCCTTTTTTATATAAAAGCGAGATAACACCCCGTCTTTGGGTTTTGGACAAATTGCCAATATGAAATGCACTGTTTATGACCTTAACAAAATCTGGTCCTAGAAGGTACCAGAAATGTTTATAAAATTCGACAGTTAGTCCGTCTAAACCCGGACTTTTACCTTTTTTAAAATCGTGTAAAGCTTTACAGGTTTCTTCTAAGGAAATTTCCCCTTCACATAGTGATACATCGTCACTATTCAACGATTTATCAATATTAGATAAAAGAAATTCTTGAGCATTGACATCCGTTGGTTCAGCTGAATATAAATTACAATAAAATTCTCTCCCTACCCTTAACATTGAATTTGTATCGGAATGAATGATCCCAGTATTATCTTTAATACTGAACATAGTTTGTTTGTTACCCCTTTGTTTTTCTAATCCTGTAAAGAAACTACTAGGTTGTTCTCCTTCTTCTCTGTATTGAATTTTGCAACGAATAGCCATTGCTTCCGCCTCGTTTTCAGTGAAACCTTTCAGCTTTTTTTCTATTTTAACCAGTTCATTTACATCTATATTTAAACCTTCTTCTTGTGCGGACAAGAGAGAGTTATACTGTGTTTCTAATTTTAATCTCAGTTTTCTTTTCTCTTTCGCTTTTTCTTTACAAAATTCTCTTGTAATTGTCTTAATCTTTATTTTACCGATATCCCACCATTTTAGGATATCAGAATATTTATTACATTCGGATTGCCAGAATTTCCAAAAATTTTGTATTATATCGTTATATACGGGATCTTTAAGTACTGCACTATTGAAATGCCAATATCCGGGGCCTTTTTGTATATCATTTAATTCAATATGAGCTGTGCAGCAATCATGATCAGATAGAATATTTTTAATCACCTTACAAGATTTAATTTGTAATATTCGACTTATATATATTCTGTCAATTCGAGTGTGAACTTTGTATCTATCAGAGTGATGTGTGAAAATTTTCTTTTCAGGGTAAGCTATTCGAAGCGGATCAACAAGAAGGTAAGTATCCTTAAAAATATTAAATTCCTCTCTGCCTATTAAACAGCCTTTCCAGGTAGTACTACCTCCTTTTTTATCAAGTTCAAAGTTTTCTATATAATTGAAATCACCTAGTACAATAATAGGACATGCTGATGCATCTTCAGAAAGAACAAAATCATTTAAACTTAAAAGAAATTTACGTCTGTCACGTGGGTTGTTTGGACAATAAATATTCAAAACATTCATTTTTACATTGGAAATAGTAAGTAGAATACTTACAATTCGGCCTTCTCGGTCGTATCTTTCATCATGGACTTGGGCATCACATCTATCAGATATCCAGATGCTTGTACCTGTACGCCTATCTTGTGAATTGCTAGAATAAAATTTGCCTCTGTTTTGACTAAATATAAAATTAATTTCATTTGATGATAGGAACGTTTCTTGTAAACCACACATATCAATTTTATGCCGAGTAATGAAATTTTCCAACGAAACTTGTTTTACCTTACCACTGAGTCCTCTTATATTTAAACTAGCGACAGTAAGAGTCATAAGTGTATAAAACAGCAGTCCGTGGGCGACAGCGAAGAGTAGAGCGTGAAAGCGACGAGCGAATGTTTATGAAGAATCTGGGGGGTCCGGGTCCGGACTCGTACCTCTAGAGCGACTTTCATGGGTAGATTCCATCGTTCCAATGGACTCATCGGGTGCGTTCCGTTCCGTCGGGGATTTCGGTAGTTTGCGTCTTTTCGGTTCGCGTTCCAGGGGTGGCGAAACGGCGATCTGAAGTGCCGGGAAAGGATCGTAGTCATCATCGGTTGTATTCTGGTTGCTTTCAGGTACCACATCTGATTCGACGCTTGCGTCCGATACAGCCTCAGCCAGAGGTGCAGGTTCAGCCTGGAGTGCGGGTTCTACCTGGAGTGTGGGTTCAGCCTGGAGTGCGGGTTCAACCTGGAGTGCGGATTCTGCCTGGAGTGTGGATTCTGCCTGGAGTGTGGGTTCAGGCCGAAATACGGGTTCACGAAGTACAGGTTCGGATTGCGATTCGCGTTCTGGGCAGTCGCGGCGTAAGTGTCCTTCGCTACGACAAAGCCAGCAGACTTTTGGTTTGCCCCTGTACCTGACATACGCGACATATCGCTGGTTCTCACACACAAACTGCAGTCTATCAGGGATATCACTCTCGATAAAGATCAATATTTCACGATCTAAAGTTGGCAGTCTTGTACCTGGCCACAGTTTGTTTCGACATTCTTTTACGATGCGACCGTATCGTTTCATCACTTCATTCACATACGAATGGGGTAAGTCTAAAGGAAGTCCCTTCAACGAAACCCATACGGGTCGTTCCGTCGTGGCTGCCTGAATGTCCAGGGACCGGCCTAGACATTCAACCCCGTCGATCAACGTTTCCTCAGCAATATCAGGCGAAATGAACACTAACTGGAGTGTAGTAGCGCTCAACGAGTGAGCTGCACACAGCGACGATCCATACCTCCGCGAAAGTTCCAACACAGCACGGTTTACGTCGTCCACGTTGAAATCATGGCGGCAGACGATGGATCTGGTTTGATGGTGCAACGAGGTGTATCGAGGTACCAGGCGTGGCGGGCCGGCGTCCCACTGGTTGGTAGCCATCTTCAAAGCGTCAGTCTCGTCCGATCAGATGTAGTCGGTGCGTCCCCAGCCCCTTGGCTGAGGAGCACGAAAACCCCAGTGACACACTGGGAGACGGTTTGCTGCCGCAGCAGAGCCGCAGCAACAAAAGAAAAAAACCCTAGTGACACACTAGGAGACGGTTCGTTGTCACAGCGGAGCCACAACAACAGAAAGAATAGAACCCTAGTGACACACTAGGAGACGGTTGCTACTACAGCAGAGCCACAGTAACAGAAGGAAACCCTAATGACACATTAGGAGACAGATCAGTCCTTAGCCAAAAGGCCGAGAAGCGATAACTTTTCAAACTTTAAAGTTGATAGTCCCTATAAAAAGCTCAGGAAAATTATAGGTGTGGCACGCCGGCTCACCTGTTTACATGCACGGCTACCTGTATGTGTCATTTCCACTTTCGGCCACTCTAGACCAAAGCATGGTGTATGAGAATGTTTTTGGTAAAAATGCCGAACAATTAAGTCCCATAATAAAATTTAACATTTTGACAATGATTAGAACGGCATCTCTAGTCACAGACACTCAAACGTAACACCCACGTACTATCAATAGTCTCCGCTGTAAGGTCGAACGCATTATTTACCTCTGAGCTGGCATTACAATACATCTGGAACTGAAGTCATCGTGTGTATCATTTGTTAACCCGTCCAAATTAAAGATATTCAGGCCGGCGCGCCGTGTTTCATGAAAACAGTCTTACATGTGCAGTTTCCACATGTACGCTACAACAGATACATGCCAACATAGCATGATACAGGTTCGTGAGCTGACAGTGGGTTTGAAGGTTCTGGTTGGTTTTGAAATCGTAACTTGGTGTAAATATTAAAGACAGTGTGCATGCGGCCTTAATTCCTGGAAATGAGATCCGCCGGCGGCGGATATCAGGCGTATGCATGGAGGGAAGGGTTCTTGATTTTACATGTTATTACTCCCCGAGGGGAGTGGGCCGTTCCTGGAGGTACTGCAATACCAGGCCAACCCGTGGTGAAGGCGGAGTAAACCCCGGTCACTTCACCCAGTTCCAAAAATCAGTTTAATATCGTAGTGACCCATTGGGCCACGTATCAGATATTAAGCTGATAAGAACAGATACTACACTTTGATCTTAGCCAAAAGGCCGAGAAGCGATAACTTTTCAAACTTTAAAGTTGATAGTCCCTATAAAAAGCTCAGGAAAATTATAGGTGTGGCACGCCGGCTCACCTGTTTACATGCACGGCTACCTGTATGTGTCATTTCCACTTTCGGCCACTCTAGACCAAAGCATGGTGTATGAGAATGTTTTTGGTAAAAATGCCGAACAATTAAGTCCCATAATAAAATTTAACATTTTGACAATGATTAGAACGGCATCTCTAGTCACAGACACTCAAACGTAACACCCACGTACTATCAATAGTCTCCGCTGTAAGGTCGAACGCATTATTTACCTCTGAGCTGGCATTACAATACATCTGGAACTGAAGTCATCGTGTGTATCATTTGTTAACCCGTCCAAATTAAAGATATTCAGGCCGGCGCGCCGTGTTTCATGAAAACAGTCTTACATGTGCAGTTTCCACATGTACGCTACAACAGATACATGCCAACATAGCATGATACAGGTTCGTGAGCTGACAGTGGGTTTGAAGGTTCTGGTTGGTTTTGAAATCGTAACTTGGTGTAAATATTAAAGACAGTGTGCATGCGGCCTTAATTCCTGGAAATGAGATCCGCCGGCGGCGGATATCAGGCGTATGCATGGAGGGAAGGGTTCTTGATTTTACATGTTATTACTCCCCGAGGGGAGTGGGCCGTTCCTGGAGGTACTGCAATACCAGGCCAACCCGTGGTGAAGGCGGAGTAAACCCCGGTCACTTCACCCAGTTCCAAAAATCAGTTTAATATCGTAGTGACCCATTGGGCCACGTATCAGATATTAAGCTGATAAGAACAGATACTACACTTTGATCTTTTTTTTTTATATTGTTTATTATAAAACAAGATATATACATGCATAATCTATATATATGTATGTGTACACAATCAAGTAACCATACAAACAAATTAAATTTCTTATGAAATTCCAGCTCTTAACAAAGGAAAAGGGGGGGGGGGGGGGATGTTACATCAATATGAAAGGGTAAAATTAAACTACCATGTATTATACAATAAATTAAAAACAAGAGCTTAATTCAAAATTTAACTCACAACCAAAAAACTTAATTCAAGGTTAAACTCCTATAAGGTATACAAAATTATCTAAATTTAAACAACACCACCTAATATTTCAATCAAAATTAACCTCACAACCAAAACTTAATTTCGAATCAAAATCCCATAATATATGCAAAGTTATCAACATTTAACAAAACAATACAAATGTGAAATATACCAATAATCTTGCTATGAAACTATTCTAAATTTAAACGGACATAATGTATGCAAAAGTATCCAAATCAAATATTAACATGACAAAACATAACTTAAAATGTATCCATAACCTTACTTTAGATTTAAACGGACAAATCTGAAATCAAACGTCTATTACTAATGGAAGGATTTGACAAACTAAAATCTTTAGAAAAAAGGATGAAAACCATCTGAAATAAAAACATTAAAACATAATTACAGAAAATGTTTCCAGGACACAATCAACTTAAGAAACTCTTAATCAAAAAGCAAGGAAATAACATGATTTGTGGTTTTACAAATTAATCTAAATAATATTAAATATCTTTTCACGAGTACAATTGTATATCCCAGAAAGAAAACTAATTTAATTAAATAGACCAAAATTCAATTGTTAATAATCTGGATTGTTTTGTCTATACCTGCACATTTACAGGAACTGAAAAGGAACATGATAATAGAAAATAGAAAATTTAAACTGTATACATTATTCCCCTATAATACATAGTCCTGTTTAAATCTTAATCCTTTTCAATTTGTATCTAGAGTAATTTAAAATCGAAAAAAATTAACTAAAATTGTCTACAGTAATTTACAATCTTTCTCTTCATAATATTAATTTAAACTATACTGTCATATCTAGAGTTACATCAAACATTTAAAGTCAAAACATTATCATCTACATCGCATAATGCACTGTTCTGGCACCAAAGATCTTTAAATATCTTAAACCTCTGTTCACCACTACGTTTACTATAGATATATTCTTCCGTTATCCTATTTCTAACCGACGCATTAAAATAGCTCAAAATATTCAACTGTATTGAATTTAGTCTTTTGTTTCTATTCAACCACAATACATATTTTCCAGTATATAACAAAAAGTCTAACAGTAGAATGCACTTATTTGATAACTCCTTCCACCTATGACTGAAACCAAAACAAAGAGTAAACATATTAAGCATAACATTCTTTCCTGCTACTCGATCAAATAAATCTTTCACAGACTCCCAAAATTTCTGCGCAGTTTTACAATCTACAAAAACATGCAAATTACCCTCTGGTTTACCACATACATCGCATAGATTAGATATAACAATTTTACTCCTATGCAAATACACCATGGATGGAAGTACAAAATGTAAAAATTTCCAGTTCATATCAAGATGAAGTCTGTCGTTTAACTTTTTATAACAGCCAGTAAAAATATGTTTGACCTCTAAATGCTTGTTAAATATAGAGCGCCACCTATCGACACACTTCGGACTTTTTGTTGTTAACAAGTACCCATACAAAGTTTTCAGTTTAAATTTCGTATGATGCAAAATTTCATCTTTATCTTGTTTTATACCATAATAATAAACATAACCTGAATCTCTCCCTCTTCTCAATTCCGGTATCCAACTCTGTGGAATATTTTGCGTTAAATCCATATATTTTCTTCTTAAAGATTTACTTGCAATAATATTGAAACGGTTGACAATAGTCTCAAATCTATCAAAGTAACCAAGACGTTTATCCCAAATATGTTTAATTTTCAGGCAACCCTTTCCCACCAATTCTTTACTGTAATAAGTACCTTGAGAATTTTCAATATTTATATTCAACCATAAAAATTGATCCAAAATTACACTCTTATTCATTTTTTCGGCATGACGCTCAATTTTTAAGATTTCCCAGGATCTTAACATTTCTTTGTACACTGTAGGTTGCTCTTTACAGTTTAAATTATTTGCACAGTATTTTAAACTCAATATGTCAGCTCCAAAAGAAAAGCCTCTATACAAACCAATAAAATATTCCGCCAGAATTTGACATTTATGCTTCATATATAGTACCTTTGATAGCCAAACTGCTCGTTGAGCAGTTATCTTATCTTTTACTGATACCAAGTCTTGCCCCCCTTTATCCCTCGGTAAATGCAATATCTCTTTTGACACTAGATGGCGCTTAAAACCCCAAAAGAAATCTATCAACATATTATCAATTTTTTTAGATACCCATGTCGGCATGTATAAAATGTTAGAATAGAACCATATACCACTGCTGGCCAATATGTTGGCGACAACAATTTTACCTGTATAAGTTAAATTCCTCTTTGACCATAAATATAACACATTCTGCAGTTTCTTTAAACGACCCACCCAGTTTTCAGTTTCAAAATTCCCATTCCCTAAATAAAACCCCAAAATTTTCACCCTGTTTGAACTCCAATTAAGACCTCCCGGTTTTTCAATTTTCCCTTTAAAACTCCCCATCCACAAACCTTCTGATTTTGTTTTGTTGATTTTTGCTCCTGAGGCCAGCTGAAAAATATTAAGCACAGTTAGACATTGATTTATAGATTCTGTATTAGATACAAATAAAGTAGTATCGTCTGCATATTGACTGATCTTTAATTCAGTTAAATCAGGCAGAATAATACCGTTAATATTTTTATCATTTCGGATAGCATTGGCCATCGTTTCTGCCACTAGTATATACAGCAAGGGGCTTAAAGGGCACCCTTGCCTAGTACCTCGTGATAAGGAAAAAGAGGAAGATATATGACCATTTATTTTTACAGAGCTTTCAATATCATTATAACATAATCTAACCCAGTTCACAAAGCCAGGGCCGAAGCCAAATTTCTCCAAACATTTAAACATAAAACACCAGTCTAGACGGTCAAACGCCTTTTCCTGGTCGAGACATATTAAAGCAGCTGGTACATCTTTTTCATTGACATAGTGTATAGTGTCTCTTATCAGTGAAATACTTTGCATAATGGACCTGTTTTTAATGGAACAGGTCTGATCACATTCAATAATATTATGTAACACTTTAATTAAACGATTACTAAGACATTTTGTTAAAATCTTGTAATCCACATTCAATAGTGATATGGGTCTCCAATTACTGAGTGAATTACGATCTCCTTTTTTATATAAAAGCGAGATAACACCCCGTCTTTGGGTTTTAGACAAATTGCCAATATGAAATGCACTGTTTATGACCTTGACAAAATCTGGTCCTAGAAGGTACCAGAAATGTTTATAAAATTCGACAGTTAGTCCGTCTAAACCCAGACTTTTACCCTTTTTAAAATCGTGTAAAGCTTTACAGGTTTCTTCTAAGGAAATATCCCCTTCACATAGTGATACATCGTCACTATTCAACGATTTATCAATATTAGATAAAAGAAATTCTTGAGCATTGACATCCGTTGGTTCAGCTGAATATAAATTACAATAAAATTCTCTCCCTACCCTTAACATTGAATTTGTATCGGAATGAATGATCCCAGTATTATCTTTAATACTGAACATAGTTTGTTTGTTACCCCTTTGTTTTTCTAATCCTGTAAAGAAACTACTAGGTTGTTCTCCTTCTTCTCTGTATTGAATTTTGCAACGAATAGCCATTGCTTCCGCCTCGTTTTCAGTGAAACCTTTCAGCTTTTTTTCTATTTTAACCAGTTCATTTACATTTATATTTAAACCTTCTTCTTGTGCGGACAAGAGAGAGTTATACTGTGTTTCTAATTTTAATCTCAGTTTTCTTTTCTCTTTCGCTTTTTCTTTACAAAATTCTCTTGTAATTGTCTTAATCTTTATTTTACCGATATCCCACCATTTTAGGATATCAGAATATTTATTACATTCGGATTGCCAGAATTTCCAAAAATTTTGTATTATATCGTTATATACGGGATCTTTAAGTACTGCACTATTGAAATGCCAATATCCGGGGCCTTTTTGTATATCATTTAATTCAATATGAGCTGTGCAGCAATCATGATCAGATAGAATATTTTTAATCACCTTACAAGATTTAATTTGTAATATTCGACTTGTATATATTCTGTCAATTCGAGTGTGAACTTTGTATCTATCAGAGTGATGTGTGAAAATTTTCTTTTCAGGGTAAGCTATTCGAAGCGGATCAACAAGAAGGTAAGTATCCTTAAAAATATTAAATTCCTCTCTGCCTATTAAACAGCCTTTCCAGGTAGTACTACCTCCTTTTTTATCAAGTTCAAAGTTTTCTATATAATTGAAATCACCTAGTACAATAATAGGACATGCTGATGCATCTTCAGAAAGAACAAAATCATTTAAACTTAAAAGAAATTTACGTCTGTCACATGGGTTGTTTGGACAATAAATATTCAAAACATTCATTTTTACATTGGAAATAGTAAGTAGAATACTTACAATTCGGCCTTCTCGGTCATATCTTTCATCATGAACTTGGGCATCACATCTATCAGATATCCAGATGCTTGTACCTGTACGCCTATCTTGTGAATTGCTAGAATAAAATTTACCTCTGTTTTGACTAAATATAAAATTAATTTCATTTGATGATAGGAACGTTTCTTGTAAACCACACATATCAATTTTATGCCGAGTAATGAAATTTTCCAACGAAACTTGTTTTACCTTACCACTGAGTCCTCTTATATTTAAACTAGCGACAGTAAGAGTCATAAGTGTATAAAATAGCAGTCCGTGGGCGACAGCGAAGAGTAGAGCGTGAAAGCGACGAGCGAATGTTTATGAAGAATCTGGGGGGTCCGGGTCCGGACTCGTACCTCTAGAGCGACCTTCATGGGTAGATTCCATCGTTCCAATGGTCTCATCGGGTGCGTTCCGTTCCGTCGGGGATTTCGGTAGTTTGCGTCTTTTCGGTTCGCGTTCCAGGGGTGGCGAAACGGCGATCTGGAGTGCCGGGAAAGGATCGTAGTCATCATCGGTTGTATTCTGGTTGCTTTCAGGTACCACATCTGATTCGACGCTTGCGTCCGATACAGCCTCAGCCCGAGGTGCAGGTTCAGCCTGGAGTGCGGGTTCTACCTGGAGTGCGGGTTCAGCCTGGAGTGCGGGTTCAACCTGGAGTGCGGATTCTGCCTGGAGTGTGGATTCTGCCTGGAGTGTGGGTTCAGGCCAAAATACGGGTTCACGAAGTACAGGTTCGGATTGCGATTCGCGTTCTGGGCAGTCGCGGCGTAAGTGTCCTTCGCTACGACAAAGCCAGCAGACTTTTGGTTTGCCCCTGTACCTGACATACGCGACATATCGCTGGTTCTCACACACAAACTGCAGTCTATCAGGGATATCACTCTCGATAAAGATCAATATTTCACGATCTAAAGTTGGCAGTCTTGTACCTGGCCACAGTTTGTTTCGACATTCTTTTACGATGCGACCGTATCGTATCATCACATCATTCACATACGAATGGGGTAAGTCTAAAGGAAGTCCCTTCAACGAAACCCATACGGGTCGTTCCGTCGTGGCAGCCTGAATGTCCAGGGACCGGCCTAGACATTCAACCCCGTCGATCAACGTTTCCTCAGCAATATCAGGCGAAATGAACACTAACTGGAGTGTAGTAGCGCTCAACGAGTGAGCTGCACACAGCGACGATCCATACCTCCGCGAAAGTTCCAACACAGCACGGTTTACGTCATCCACGTTGAAATCATGGCGGCAGACGATGGATCTGGTTTGGTGGTGCAACGAGGTGTATCGAGGTACCAGGCGTGGCGGGCCGGCGTCCCACTGGTTGGAAGCCATCTTCAAAGCGTCAGTCTCGTCCGATCAGATGTAGTCGGTGCGTCCCCAGCCCCTTGGCCGAGGAGCACGAAAACCCCAGTGACACACTGGGAGACGGTTTGCCGCCGCAGCAGAGCCGCAGCAACAAAAGAAAAAACCCTAGTGACACACTAGGAGACGATTCGTTGTTACAGCGGAGCCACAACAACAAAAAGAATAGAACCCTAGTGACACACTAGGAGACGGTTGCTACTACAGCAGAGCCACAGTAACAGAAGGAAACCCTAATGACACATTAGGAGACACTTTGATCTTAGCCAAAAGGCCGAGAAGCGATAACTTTTCAAACTTTAAAGTTGATAGTCCCTATAAAAAGCTCAGGAAAATTATAGGTGTGGCACGCCGGCTCACCTGTTTACATGCACGGCTACCTGTATGTGTCATTTCCACTTTCGGCCACTCTAGACCAAAGCATGGTGTATGAGAATGTTTTTGGTAAAAATGCCGAACAATTAAGTCCCATAATAAAATTTAACATTTTGACAATGATTAGAACGGCATCTCTAGTCACAGACACTCAAACGTAACACCCACGTACTATCAATAGTCTCCGCTGTAAGGTCGAACGCATTATTTACCTCTGAGCTGGCATTACAATACATCTGGAACTGAAGTCATCGTGTGTATCATTTGTTAACCCGTCCAAATTAAAGATATTCAGGCCGGCGCGCCGTGTTTCATGAAAACAGTCTTACATGTGCAGTTTCCACATGTACGCTACAACAGATACATGCCAACATAGCATGATACAGGTTCGTGAGCTGACAGTGGGTTTGAAGGTTCTGGTTGGTTTTGAAATCGTAACTTGGTGTAAATATTAAAGACAGTGTGCATGCGGCCTTAATTCCTGGAAATGAGATCCGCCGGCGGCGGATATCAGGCGTATGCATGGAGGGAAGGGTTCTTGATTTTACATGTTATTACTCCCCGAGGGGAGTGGGCCGTTCCTGGAGGTACTGCAATACCAGGCCAACCCGTGGTGAAGGCGGAGTAAACCCCGGTCACTTCACCCAGTTCCAAAAATCAGTTTAATATCGTAGTGACCCATTGGGCCACGTATCAGATATTAAGCTGATAAGAACAGATACTACACTTTGATCTTAGCCAAAAGGCCGAGAAGCGATAACTTTTCAAACTTTAAAGTTGATAGTCCCTATAAAAAGCTCAGGAAAATTATAGGTGTGGCACGCCGGCTCACCTGTTTACATGCACGGCTACCTGTATGTGTCATTTCCACTTTCGGCCACTCTAGACCAAAGCATGGTGTATGAGAATGTTTTTGGTAAAAATGCCGAACAATTAAGTCCCATAATAAAATTTAACATTTTGACAATGATTAGAACGGCATCTCTAGTCACAGACACTCAAACGTAACACCCACGTACTATCAATAGTCTCCGCTGTAAGGTCGAACGCATTATTTACCTCTGAGCTGGCATTACAATACATCTGGAACTGAAGTCATCGTGTGTATCATTTGTTAACCCGTCCAAATTAAAGATATTCAGGCCGGCGCGCCGTGTTTCATGAAAACAGTCTTACATGTGCAGTTTCCACATGTACGCTACAACAGATACATGCCAACATAGCATGATACAGGTTCGTGAGCTGACAGTGGGTTTGAAGGTTCTGGTTGGTTTTGAAATCGTAACTTGGTGTAAATATTAAAGACAGTGTGCATGCGGCCTTAATTCCTGGAAATGAGATCCGCCGGCGGCGGATATCAGGCGTATGCATGGAGGGAAGGGTTCTTGATTTTACATGTTATTACTCCCCGAGGGGAGTGGGCCGTTCCTGGAGGTACTGCAATACCAGGCCAACCCGTGGTGAAGGCGGAGTAAACCCCGGTCACTTCACCCAGTTCCAAAAATCAGTTTAATATCGTAGTGACCCATTGGGCCACGTATCAGATATTAAGCTGATAAGAACAGATACTACACTTTGATCTTAGCCAAAAGGCCGAGAAGCGATAACTTTTCAAACTTTAAAGTTGATAGTCCCTATAAAAAGCTCAGGAAAATTATAGGTGTGGCACGCCGGCTCACCTGTTTACATGCACGGCTACCTGTATGTGTCATTTCCACTTTCGGCCACTCTAGACCAAAGCATGGTGTATGAGAATGTTTTTGGTAAAAATGCCGAACAATTAAGTCCCATAATAAAATTTAACATTTTGACAATGATTAGAACGGCATCTCTAGTCACAGACACTCAAACGTAACACCCACGTACTATCAATAGTCTCCGCTGTAAGGTCGAACGCATTATTTACCTCTGAGCTGGCATTACAATACATCTGGAACTGAAGTCATCGTGTGTATCATTTGTTAACCCGTCCAAATTAAAGATATTCAGGCCGGCGCGCCGTGTTTCATGAAAACAGTCTTACATGTGCAGTTTCCACATGTACGCTACAACAGATACATGCCAACATAGCATGATACAGGTTCGTGAGCTGACAGTGGGTTTGAAGGTTCTGGTTGGTTTTGAAATCGTAACTTGGTGTAAATATTAAAGACAGTGTGCATGCGGCCTTAATTCCTGGAAATGAGATCCGCCGGCGGCGGATATCAGGCGTATGCATGGAGGGAAGGGTTCTTGATTTTACATGTTATTACTCCCCGAGGGGAGTGGGCCGTTCCTGGAGGTACTGCAATACCAGGCCAACCCGTGGTGAAGGCGGAGTAAACCCCGGTCACTTCACCCAGTTCCAAAAATCAGTTTAATATCGTAGTGACCCATTGGGCCACGTATCAGATATTAAGCTGATAAGAACAGATACTACACTTTGATCTTTTTTTTTTTTTTTTTTTTTTTTATTGTATATAAAATCAAAATATGTACAAAAATGATTATACAAATATGTATTCATTCCTTAACATCTTGTACCCTAATTAATTTAAATACAGAACACTATTTAATTAAATAAGTAAAAAAGTAAACAAATGACCCTATTACAGAAAACTCCATACATCAATTAGAATAAGTTTAATTTAACAAGGAACTTAAGTCTTAAGTGTACCCATGACTCTGATTTAAGTGTACTTCTAACCCTAAATAGGAAACTTAGGTAAAACCCTAACCCTAGCTTAAGTAAACTTCTGACCATAATTAAACTTGAAACGAAAACATTCAAACAAAAAGAATATATACATCTATTCGAAGATTCTAAACCCTAGATACATCGATACGAAAAAAAACAAATACATGATCAAAAGTTTACATTTTCCCAAGTTGGAACAAAATTCCAGATTCAAACTAACATGAAGTTAACACATAACCCTAATTAACGTAAACAATAATTCTTAAACATATACGTAACCCTTACTTAAGTATGTTGCTAACCCTAAAAGTTAAATATAATAATTTATATTTCAAATAATCCTAGGTCTACTCATTACCTCATGAAACTAAATTGCGGGTTACACTTTCAACAATGAGTATTTACT
The DNA here is from genome assembly GCA_026874595.1 of Sipunculus nudus. Classification (NCBI taxonomy): domain Eukaryota; kingdom Metazoa; phylum Annelida; class Sipuncula; order Golfingiida; family Sipunculidae; genus Sipunculus; species Sipunculus nudus. The sequence continues at coordinate 66,115,661 of CM049308.1, read as the reverse complement.
TCAAGTTGAAAAATACTCTTAACCCTTAACCCTAACTTAAGTATACTCAAAATCTAAATACGCACACATGAAGTTCTACTTTAACCCTAGTAAGATAACATGAAATTCTACTTAACAAATATTTAAATTGTTCACAAGTCTTTGCTAAATTAAGTAGACGTAAAAAAAAATAAATTGATTGTATCACGTGGAAGGAAAAGTACAAAATAGGAAGTGTAATCCTTTAAAGAATTGACCACAAGAGAAAATCACCAGTACTTAAGTGTACTCTTAACCCTAACTTAAGTATACTCAAAATCTAAAAACATAACATGGAATTCTACTTAAACCCCAGTCGAGTAACATGAAATTCTACTTAACAGACATTTAAATTACTCACAAATCTTTACTAAATTAAGTTATCGTATCAATCGATTGATTGACATGAAAGGAGAGAGTACAAAATTATGCGAGTAATGCTTTTAAAGAATTAAAAAAAGGGGAGAAATCACTGGAACGTAAGTATAATCTGAAACCTAGTCTCAGTATACTCACAACCTGAAATACAGAACATGAACTTCTACTTAAAAACCCTAACAAAGTAACATGAAATTCCACTTAGCAAACATTTAAATCGCAAATCTGTGCTAAAATGAATAACCGAAATTTGTTTTAACAAAAGATAGATTACACATGCTTACATGTTTATATGCAATACAAAGTTTTCATCCACACTACAAACAACATCATTTATAGTCCACATATCTCTAAACCTTAAACGTCTTTCTTCTAAACCCGTCAATGCTACATAATGTTCACGTCTCACTCGTTGTCTTATATCTTCTTTCAAATATACTAGAGGATTAATATGCCTACCTATGAGGAACTTATTTCTGCACGCCCATAAGACATATCGTGCCGTATTATGGATGAACTGTAATAACTTTATACTGCGTTTTGATATATGGTTTCTCATATGTGAGAAACCAAAACATATTGTGTAAAGGTTTAACTTTATTTTACACCCTGCTATCCTGTTGTAATAATCGTTTACTTCTATCCAGAACATGAAAGCTACTGAGCAGTCAGAAAATACATGAAGATTGGTTTCTGGTTGCATACAAAATAAACATGCATCCGATGGTTCTAAATTACTTTTAGCCAAAAAGTCACGAGTCGGTAATACCAGATGTAAAAAGTACCAAATTATATCAAGCTGATACCTTTCATTATCACTTTTAATCAAAGAACCAAAAACATGCTTAACCTTTAAATTCTCACCAAAAAAAGACCTCCATCGCTTCAAAACCTTAGGCTCGTTCCCTTTCTGTAACATATGGCAATATAGTAGTTTGGTTGAAAACTGATCTTGTAACAGGTAACCCGATACATACCTATAATCTTTAATAGAAAACATCAAATTTGATTTTAATTCACGTCCACACCTTAAAATAGATATCCATTTTTTGGGGACACATTCGATCAAAGATTGATACTTCTTAGCATTTGGTTGACAAGTCTCCAAACCGAAATTCCCAGCTATAACAACATACGGTTTGAAATACCCTAAACGTCTATCCCATATGTCCCTGATTTTTATACACTCTTTCTGAATAAAATCAGGAAAGAAAAAAGTATGTTCCTGTTTTCCACGTGTGATATATCGATTCAAAAATATAGTTTCCTCTAAGATTTTACCTTTGTCCCAATTCTCTATATGAGGCCGTATCGCACATTTGTTCCATGCCTTTAACATTTCTCTATAAATAAATGGCATCTTTTTACATGTGTTACTATTAACTATTATTTTACATTGTAGTATCGTGTATCCTAATGATACAGTTCTATATAAGCCAATGTAATACCCTCCTAAAATCTTGCACTTGTGTTCAGAGAGCAATAAATTTCGTAACCACATAGCCCTCTGTGCCTCTATTTTAGTTCTGATGTGGACAATGCCTTGTCCACCATTCTCTTTAGGCATGTATAAAGTTTCTTTAGAGACCCGATGTTTCTTATACTTCCAGAAAAAATTTATTAGCATATTTTCTATACTCTCAAAAACCCATGTAGGGACATTTAACACAGTTGATAGATACCATAGACTACTTGTGGCTATAACATTTATAACCACCGTTCTACCGGTACATGTCAGGTCTCTTTGAGACCATAAACTTAAAAGAGACTGTACTTTTTTTACCTTTGGTTCCCAATTCAACTTACCTACATCTTGGTTTCCCATGTAAAAACCAAGTACTTTAACGTGATCAGATTTCCACATTATGTCTCCCGGTTTATCGGTACGACCAATATTTCCACCTAACCACAAACCTACCGTCTTGTCCCTATTTATTTTTGCTCCCGAGGCCCCCTGAAAAACATTTAACACGTTAAAAAAGGAAACAACAGATTTGTCATTCACAAAGAACAAATTAGTGTCATCAGCGTATTGCGTTAACTTCAGTTCTGTACCATCCGGGAGCATTATACCTGAAATATTAGAATCTAAACGAATAGCATTTGCCATGGTTTCGGCGACCAAAACATATAATAAGGGACTTAGAGGGCATCCTTGGCGTACGCCTCGTTCTAGAGTAAAGTACTCTGAAAGAAAACCGTTAATGTTAACACAGCTTTTTATATCAGTATAACATAGTTTAATCCATCGGATAAAATCTTCACCAAACCCAAATTTTTCCAAACATTTCAACATAAATACCCAATTAACCCTGTCAAAAGCTTTTTCTTGGTCTAGAGAAATCATTCCAGCTGAAATATTTTTATCCCTTGTATACGTGATTACATCTCTTATGACTGAAGCTGACTGAAAAATGTTACGTCCCTTAACTGCACAGGTTTGATCATCTTCGATTATAACATGTAAAACTTTACGTAGACGGTTTCCTAAACATTTAGTCAATATTTTATAATCTACATTCAAGAGTGAGATTGGCCTCCAGTTCTTTAGCATAGATTTATCTCCTTTCTTAAAAATTAAAGATAAAATACCTTTCTTCTGCGATAATGTGAGCGATCCCTGAGAAAAGGAACAATTTAAAACGTTTATTAAATCAATACCTACCAACTGCCAAAAATGTTTATAAAACTCAGCCGGAAGGCCGTCTGGTCCGGGGCTTTTGTTCATTTTAAAGCCACGAAGAGCAGTAAAAGCTTCTTTATCAGTTATTTTACCTTCACACATTGTAGATTCCTCCGGTGATAGTTTAGTCTTAAGGCCAGATAATAGCATTTCCTGATCACTAATATTTATAGGTTCAGCTGAATATAAATCCTTATAATAATATTCACCTTGTTTAACTATTGTTTCTGTGTCATAATACTTTTTACCTGTTGAATCTTGAATGCATTCCATCGATCTATTAAAACCCCTCGACTTCTCTAAAGATATAAAAAATCTGCTAGGTCTCTCACCTTGTTCATGGTAATTAACTTTACAGCGGATTGCTGCAGCTTTAGTTTTTCGTAGATTCAAGTCTCTTAGCTGTTTCCCAATTACAATAAACTTTTCTTGATATGAAGTATCCCCGCGTTCTAATGCATTTACAACAGCTTCATATTCTACTTCCAATTTTCTTGTTTCGTTTTTAATTTTCCTCGCTTTTTCTTTACAATATGATCTAGTAATATCTCTCAGATGAAATTTTCCCATATCCCACCACTGTAACAGATCTTTATATTTATCCTTTTTCGTTTGCCAATATTCCCAGAATTCCTTTATATTCTCATTATATATAGCATCTTCTAGCACAGAGCAATTTAGTTGCCAATAGCCTGGACCTCTACATTGATGATCCATGTTTAAACTTAAGCAAACAATGTCATGGTCTGACAGAACATTTCGAACGATATTACTTTGATCTTAGCCAAAAGGCCGAGAAGCGATAACTTTTCAAACTTTAAAGTTGATAGTCCCTATAAAAAGCTCAGGAAAATTATAGGTGTGGCACGCCGGCTCACCTGTTTACATGCACGGCTACCTGTATGTGTCATTTCCACTTTCGGCCACTCTAGACCAAAGCATGGTGTATGAGAATGTTTTTGGTAAAAATGCCGAACAATTAAGTCCCATAATAAAATTTAACATTTTGACAATGATTAGAACGGCATCTCTAGTCACAGACACTCAAACGTAACACCCACGTACTATCAATAGTCTCCGCTGTAAGGTTGAACGCATTATTTACCTCTGAGCTGGCATTACAATACATCTGGAACTGAAGTCATCGTGTGTATCATTTGTTAACCCGTCCAAATTAAAGATATTCAGGCCGGCGCGCCGTGTTTCATGAAAACAGTCTTACATGTGCAGTTTCCACATGTACGCTACAACAGATACATGCCAACATAGCATGATACAGGTTCGTGAGCTGACAGTGGGTTTGAAGGTTCTGGTTGGTTTTGAAATCGTAACTTGGTGTAAATATTAAAGACAGTGTGCATGCGGCCTTAATTCCTGGAAATGAGATCCGCCGGCGGCGGATATCAGGCGTATGCATGGAGGGAAGGGTTCTTGATTTTACATGTTATTACTCCCCGAGGGGAGTGGGCCGTTCCTGGAGGTACTGCAATACCAGGCCAACCCGTGGTGAAGGCGGAGTAAACCCCGGTCACTTCACCCAGTTCCAAAAATCAGTTTAATATCGTAGTGACCCATTGGGCCACGTATCAGATATTAAGCTGATAAGAACAGATACTACACTTTGATCTTAGCCAAAAGGCCGAGAAGCGATAACTTTTCAAACTTTAAAGTTGATAGTCCCTATAAAAAGCTCAGGAAAATTATAGGTGTGGCACGCCGGCTCACCTGTTTACATGCACGGCTACCTGTATGTGTCATTTCCACTTTCGGCCACTCTAGACCAAAGCATGGTGTATGAGAATGTTTTTGGTAAAAATGCCGAACAATTAAGTCCCATAATAAAATTTAACATTTTGACAATGATTAGAACGGCATCTCTAGTCACAGACACTCAAACGTAACACCCACGTACTATCAATAGTCTCCGCTGTAAGGTCGAACGCATTATTTACCTCTGAGCTGGCATTACAATACATCTGGAACTGAAGTCATCGTGTGTATCATTTGTTAACCCGTCCAAATTAAAGATATTCAGGCCGGCGCGCCGTGTTTCATGAAAACAGTCTTACATGTGCAGTTTCCACATGTACGCTACAACAGATACATGCCAACATAGCATGATACAGGTTCGTGAGCTGACAGTGGGTTTGAAGGTTCTGGTTGGTTTTGAAATCGTAACTTGGTGTAAATATTAAAGACAGTGTGCATGCGGCCTTAATTCCTGGAAATGAGATCCGCCGGCGGCGGATATCAGGCGTATGCATGGAGGGAAGGGTTCTTGATTTTACATGTTATTACTCCCCGAGGGGAGTGGGCCGTTCCTGGAGGTACTGCAATACCAGGCCAACCCGTGGTGAAGGCGGAGTAAACCCCGGTCACTTCACCCAGTTCCAAAAATCAGTTTAATATCGTAGTGACCCATTGGGCCACGTATCAGATATTAAGCTGATAAGAACAGATACTACACTTTGATCTTTTTTTTTTTTTTTTTTTTTATATTGTTTATTATAAAACAAGATATATACATGCATAATCTATATATATGTATGTGTACACAATCAAGTAACCATACAAACAAATTAAATTTCTTAAGAAATTCCAGCTCTAAACAAAGGAAAAGGGGGGGGGGGGGATGTTACATCAATATGAAAGGGTAAAATTAAACTACCATGTATTATACAATAAATTAAAAACAAGAGCTTAATTCAAAATTTAACTCACAACCAAAAAACTTAATTCAAGGTTAAACTCCTATAAGGTATACAAAATTATCTAAATTTAAACAACACCACCTAATATTTCAATCAAAATTAACCTCACAACCCAAAACTTAATTTCGAATATACCAATAATCTTGCTATGAAACTATTCTAAATTTAAACGGACATAATGTATGCAAAAGTATCCAAATCAAATATTAACATGACAAAACATAACTTAAAATGTATCCATAACCTTACTTTAGATTTAAACGGACAAATCTGAAATCAAACGTCTATTACTAATGGAAAGATTTGACAAACTAAAATCTTTAGAAAAAGGATGAAAACCATCTGAAATAAAAACATTAAAACATAATTACAGAAAATGTTTCCAGGACACAATCAACTTAAGAAACTCTTAATCAAAAAGCAAGGAAATGACATGATTTGTAGTTTTACAAATTAATCTAAATAATATTAAATATCTTTTCACGAGTAAAATTGTATATCCCAGAAAGAAAACTAATTTAAATAAATGGACCAAAATTCAATTGTTAATAATATGGATTGTTTTGTCTATACCTGCACATTTACAGGAACTGAAAAGGAACATGATAATAGAAAATAGAAAATTAAACTGTATACATTATTCCCCTATAATACATAGTCCTGTTTAAATCTTAATCCTTTTCAATTTGTATCTAGAGTAATTTAAAATCGACTAAAATTGTCTATATTAATTTACAATCTTTCTCTTCATAATATTAATTTAAACTATACTGTCATATCTAGAGTTACATCAAACATTTAAAGTCAAAACATTATCATCTACATCGCATAATGCACTGTTCTGGCACCAAAGATCTTTAAATATCTTAAACCTCTGTTCACCACTACGTTTACTATAGATATATTCTTCCGTTATCCTATTTCTAACCGACGCATTAAAATAGCTCAAAATATTCAACTGTATTGAATTTAGTCTTTTGTTTCGATTCAACCACAATACATATTTTCCAGTATATAACAAAAAGTCTAACAGTAGAATGCACTTATTTGATAACTCCTTCCACCTATGACTGAAACCAAAACAAAGAGTAAACATATTAAGCATAACCTTCTTTCCTGCTACTCGATAAAATAAGTCTTTCACAGACTCCCAAAATTTCTGCGCAGTTTTACAATCTACAAAAACATGCAAATTACCCTCAGGTTTACCACATACATCGCATAGATTAGATATAACAATTTTACTCCTATGCAAATACACCATGGATGGAAGTACAAAATGTAAAAATTTCCAGTTCATATCAAGATGAAGTCTGTCGTTTAACTTTTTATAACAGCCAGTAAAAATATGTTTGACCTCTAAATGCTTGTTAAATAAAGAGCGCCACCTATCGACACACTTCGGACTTTTTGTTGTTAACAAGTACCCATACAAAGTTTTCAGTTTAAATTTCGTATGATGCAAAATTTCATCTTTATCTTGTTTTATACCATAATAATAAACATAACCTGAATCTCTCCCTCTTCTCAATTCCGGTATCCAACTCTGTGGAATATTTTGCGTTAAATCCATATATTTTCTTCTTAAAGATTTACTTGCAATAATATTGAAACGGTTGACAATAGTCTCAAATCTATCAAAGTAACCAAGACGTTTATCCCAAATATGTTTAATTTTCAGGCAACCCTTTCCCACCAATTCTTTACTGTAATAAGTACCTTGAGAATTTTCAATATTTATATTCAACCATAAGAATTGATCCAAAATTACACTCTTATTCATTTTTTCGGCATGACGCTCAATTTTTAAGATTTCCCAGGATCTTAACATTTCTTTGTACACTGTAGGTTGCTCTTTACAGTTTAAATTATTTGCACAGTATTGTAAACTCAATATGTCGGCTCCAAAAGAAAAGCCTCTATACAAACCAATAAAATATTCCGCCAGAATTTGACATTTATGCTTCATATATAGTACCTTTGACAGCCAAACTGCTCGTTGAGCAGTTATCTTATCTTTTACTGATACCAAATCTTGCCCCCCTTTATCCCTCGGTAAATGCAATATCTCTTTTGACACTAGATGGCGCTTAAAACCCCAAAAGAAATCTATCAACATATTATCAATTTTTTTTTTTTTTAGATACCCATGTCGGCATGTATAAAATATTAGAATAGAACCATATACCACTGCTGGCCAATATGTTGGCGACCACAATTTTACCTGTATAAGTTAAATTCCTCTTTGACCATAAATATAACACATTCTGCAGTTTCTTTAAACGACCCACCCAGTTTTCAGTTTCAAAATTCCCATTCCCTAAATAAAACCCCAAAATTTTCACCCTGTTTGAACTCCAATTAAGACCTCCCGGTTTTTCAATTTTCCCTTTAAAACTCCCCATCCACAAACCTTCTGATTTTGTTTTGTTGATTTTTGCTCCTGAGGCCAGCTGAAAAATATTAAGCACAGTTAGACATTGATTTATAGATTCTGTATCAGATACAAATAAAGTAGTATCGTCTGCATATTGACTGATCTTTAATTCAGTTAAATCAGGCAGAATAATACCGTTAATATTTTTATCATTTCGGATAGCATTGGCCATCGTTTCTGCCACTAGTATATACAGCAAGGGGCTTAAAGGGCACCCTTGCCTAGTACCTCGTGATAAGGAAAAAGAGGAAGATATATGACCATTTATTTTTACAGAGCTTTCAATATCATTATAACATAATCTAACCCAGTTCACAAAGTCAGGGCCGAAGCCAAATTTCTCCAAACATTTAAACATAAAACACCAGTCTAGACGGTCAAACGCCTTTTCCTGGTCGAGACATATTAAAGCAGCTGGTACATCTTTTTCATTCACATAGTGTATAGTGTCTCTTATCAGTGAAATACTTTGCATAATGGACCTGTTTTTAATGGAACAGGTCTGATCACATTCAATAATATTATGTAACACTTTAATTAAACGATTACTAAGACATTTTGTTAAAATCTTGTAATCCACATTCAATAGTGATATGGGTCTCCAATTACTGAGTGAATTACGATCTCCTTTTTTATATAAAAGCGAGATAACACCCCGTCTTTGGGTTTTGGACAAATTGCCAATATGAAATGCACTGTTTATGACCTTAACAAAATCTGGTCCTAGAAGGTACCAGAAATGTTTATAAAATTCGACAGTTAGTCCGTCTAAACCCGGACTTTTACCTTTTTTAAAATCGTGTAAAGCTTTACAGGTTTCTTCTAAGGAAATTTCCCCTTCACATAGTGATACATCGTCACTATTCAACGATTTATCAATATTAGATAAAAGAAATTCTTGAGCATTGACATCCGTTGGTTCAGCTGAATATAAATTACAATAAAATTCTCTCCCTACCCTTAACATTGAATTTGTATCGGAATGAATGATCCCAGTATTATCTTTAATACTGAACATAGTTTGTTTGTTACCCCTTTGTTTTTCTAATCCTGTAAAGAAACTACTAGGTTGTTCTCCTTCTTCTCTGTATTGAATTTTGCAACGAATAGCCATTGCTTCCGCCTCGTTTTCAGTGAAACCTTTCAGCTTTTTTTCTATTTTAACCAGTTCATTTACATCTATATTTAAACCTTCTTCTTGTGCGGACAAGAGAGAGTTATACTGTGTTTCTAATTTTAATCTCAGTTTTCTTTTCTCTTTCGCTTTTTCTTTACAAAATTCTCTTGTAATTGTCTTAATCTTTATTTTACCGATATCCCACCATTTTAGGATATCAGAATATTTATTACATTCGGATTGCCAGAATTTCCAAAAATTTTGTATTATATCGTTATATACGGGATCTTTAAGTACTGCACTATTGAAATGCCAATATCCGGGGCCTTTTTGTATATCATTTAATTCAATATGAGCTGTGCAGCAATCATGATCAGATAGAATATTTTTAATCACCTTACAAGATTTAATTTGTAATATTCGACTTATATATATTCTGTCAATTCGAGTGTGAACTTTGTATCTATCAGAGTGATGTGTGAAAATTTTCTTTTCAGGGTAAGCTATTCGAAGCGGATCAACAAGAAGGTAAGTATCCTTAAAAATATTAAATTCCTCTCTGCCTATTAAACAGCCTTTCCAGGTAGTACTACCTCCTTTTTTATCAAGTTCAAAGTTTTCTATATAATTGAAATCACCTAGTACAATAATAGGACATGCTGATGCATCTTCAGAAAGAACAAAATCATTTAAACTTAAAAGAAATTTACGTCTGTCACGTGGGTTGTTTGGACAATAAATATTCAAAACATTCATTTTTACATTGGAAATAGTAAGTAGAATACTTACAATTCGGCCTTCTCGGTCGTATCTTTCATCATGGACTTGGGCATCACATCTATCAGATATCCAGATGCTTGTACCTGTACGCCTATCTTGTGAATTGCTAGAATAAAATTTGCCTCTGTTTTGACTAAATATAAAATTAATTTCATTTGATGATAGGAACGTTTCTTGTAAACCACACATATCAATTTTATGCCGAGTAATGAAATTTTCCAACGAAACTTGTTTTACCTTACCACTGAGTCCTCTTATATTTAAACTAGCGACAGTAAGAGTCATAAGTGTATAAAACAGCAGTCCGTGGGCGACAGCGAAGAGTAGAGCGTGAAAGCGACGAGCGAATGTTTATGAAGAATCTGGGGGGTCCGGGTCCGGACTCGTACCTCTAGAGCGACTTTCATGGGTAGATTCCATCGTTCCAATGGACTCATCGGGTGCGTTCCGTTCCGTCGGGGATTTCGGTAGTTTGCGTCTTTTCGGTTCGCGTTCCAGGGGTGGCGAAACGGCGATCTGAAGTGCCGGGAAAGGATCGTAGTCATCATCGGTTGTATTCTGGTTGCTTTCAGGTACCACATCTGATTCGACGCTTGCGTCCGATACAGCCTCAGCCAGAGGTGCAGGTTCAGCCTGGAGTGCGGGTTCTACCTGGAGTGTGGGTTCAGCCTGGAGTGCGGGTTCAACCTGGAGTGCGGATTCTGCCTGGAGTGTGGATTCTGCCTGGAGTGTGGGTTCAGGCCGAAATACGGGTTCACGAAGTACAGGTTCGGATTGCGATTCGCGTTCTGGGCAGTCGCGGCGTAAGTGTCCTTCGCTACGACAAAGCCAGCAGACTTTTGGTTTGCCCCTGTACCTGACATACGCGACATATCGCTGGTTCTCACACACAAACTGCAGTCTATCAGGGATATCACTCTCGATAAAGATCAATATTTCACGATCTAAAGTTGGCAGTCTTGTACCTGGCCACAGTTTGTTTCGACATTCTTTTACGATGCGACCGTATCGTTTCATCACTTCATTCACATACGAATGGGGTAAGTCTAAAGGAAGTCCCTTCAACGAAACCCATACGGGTCGTTCCGTCGTGGCTGCCTGAATGTCCAGGGACCGGCCTAGACATTCAACCCCGTCGATCAACGTTTCCTCAGCAATATCAGGCGAAATGAACACTAACTGGAGTGTAGTAGCGCTCAACGAGTGAGCTGCACACAGCGACGATCCATACCTCCGCGAAAGTTCCAACACAGCACGGTTTACGTCGTCCACGTTGAAATCATGGCGGCAGACGATGGATCTGGTTTGATGGTGCAACGAGGTGTATCGAGGTACCAGGCGTGGCGGGCCGGCGTCCCACTGGTTGGTAGCCATCTTCAAAGCGTCAGTCTCGTCCGATCAGATGTAGTCGGTGCGTCCCCAGCCCCTTGGCTGAGGAGCACGAAAACCCCAGTGACACACTGGGAGACGGTTTGCTGCCGCAGCAGAGCCGCAGCAACAAAAGAAAAAAACCCTAGTGACACACTAGGAGACGGTTCGTTGTCACAGCGGAGCCACAACAACAGAAAGAATAGAACCCTAGTGACACACTAGGAGACGGTTGCTACTACAGCAGAGCCACAGTAACAGAAGGAAACCCTAATGACACATTAGGAGACAGATCGGTCCTTAGCCAAAAGGCCGAGAAGCGATAACTTTTCAAACTTTAAAGTTGATAGTCCCTATAAAAAGCTCAGGAAAATTATAGGTGTGGCACGCCGGCTCACCTGTTTACATGCACGGCTACCTGTATGTGTCATTTCCACTTTCGGCCACTCTAGACCAAAGCATGGTGTATGAGAATGTTTTTGGTAAAAATGCCGAACAATTAAGTCCCATAATAAAATTTAACATTTTGACAATGATTAGAACGGCATCTCTAGTCACAGACACTCAAACGTAACACCCACGTACTATCAATAGTCTCCGCTGTAAGGTCGAACGCATTATTTACCTCTGAGCTGGCATTACAATACATCTGGAACTGAAGTCATCGTGTGTATCATTTGTTAACCCGTCCAAATTAAAGATATTCAGGCCGGCGCGCCGTGTTTCATGAAAACATTCTTACATGTGCAGTTTCCACATGTACGCTACAACAGATACATGCCAACATAGCATGATACAGGTTCGTGAGCTGACAGTGGGTTTGAAGGTTCTGGTTGGTTTTGAAATCGTAACTTGGTGTAAATATTAAAGACAGTGTGCATGCGGCCTTAATTCCTGGAAATGAGATCCGCCGGCGGCGGATATCAGGCGTATGCATGGAGGGAAGGGTTCTTGATTTTACATGTTATTACTCCCCGAGGGGAGTGGGCCGTTCCTGGAGGTACTGCAATACCAGGCCAACCCGTGGTGAAGGCGGAGTAAACCCCGGTCACTTCACCCAGTTCCAAAAATCAGTTTAATATCGTAGTGACCCATTGGGCCACGTATCAGATATTAAGCTGATAAGGACAGATACTACACTTTGATCTTAGCCAAAAGGCCGAGAAGCGATAACTTTTCAAACTTTAAAGTTGATAGTCCCTATAAAAAGCTCAGGAAAATTATAGGTGTGGCACGCCGGCTCACCTGTTTACATGCACGGCTACCTGTATGTGTCATTTCCACTTTCGGCCACTCTAGACCAAAGCATGGTGTATGAGAATGTTTTTGGTAAAAATGCCGAACAATTAAGTCCCATAATAAAATTTAACATTTTGACAATGATTAGAACGGCATCTCTAGTCACAGACACTCAAACGTAACACCCACGTACTATCAATAGTCTCCGCTGTAAGGTCGAACGCATTATTTACCTCTGAGCTGGCATTACAATACATCTGGAACTGAAGTCATCGTGTGTATCATTTGTTAACCCGTCCAAATTAAAGATATTCAGGCCGGCGCGCCGTGTTTCATGAAAACAGTCTTACATGTGCAGTTTCCACATGTACGCTACAACAGATACATGCCAACATAGCATGATACAGGTTCGTGAGCTGACAGTGGGTTTGAAGGTTCTGGTTGGTTTTGAAATCGTAACTTGGTGTAAATATTAAAGACAGTGTGCATGCGGCCTTAATTCCTGGAAATGAGATCCGCCGGCGGCGGATATCAGGCGTATGCATGGAGGGAAGGGTTCTTGATTTTACATGTTATTACTCCCCGAGGGGAGTGGGCCGTTCCTGGAGGTACTGCAATACCAGGCCAACCCGTGGTGAAGGCGGAGTAAACCCCGGTCACTTCACCCAGTTCCAAAAATCAGTTTAATATCGTAGTGACCCATTGGGCCACGTATCAGATATTAAGCTGATAAGAACAGATACTACACTTTGATCTTTTTTTTTTATATTGTTTATTATAAAACAAGATATATACATGCATAATCTATATATATGTATGTGTACACAATCAAGTAACCATACAAACAAATTAAATTTCTTATGAAATTCCAGCTCTTAACAAAGGAAAAGGGGGGGGGGATGTTACATCAATATGAAAGGGTAAAATTAAACTACCATGTATTATACAATAAATTAAAAACAAGAGCTTAATTCAAAATTTAACTCACAACCAAAAAACTTAATTCAAGGTTAAACTCCTATAAGGTATACAAAATTATCTAAATTTAAACAACACCACCTAATATTTCAATCAAAATTAACCTCACAACCAAAACTTAATTTCGAATCAAAATCCCATAATATATGCAAAGTTATCAACATTTAACAAAACAATACAAATGTGAAATATACCAATAATCTTGCTATGAAACTATTCTAAATTTAAACGGACATAATGTATGCAAAAGTATCCAAATCAAATATTAACATGACAAAACATAACTTAAAATGTATCCATAACCTTACTTTAGATTTAAACGGACAAATCTGAAATCAAACGTCTATTACTAATGGAAGGATTTGACAAACTAAAATCTTTAGAAAAAAGGATGAAAACCATCTGAAATAAAAACATTAAAACATAATTACAGAAAATGTTTCCAGGACACAATCAACTTAAGAAACTCTTAATCAAAAAGCAAGGAAATAACATGATTTGTGGTTTTACAAATTAATCTAAATAATATTAAATATCTTTTCACGAGTACAATTGTATATCCCAGAAAGAAAACTAATTTAATTAAATAGACCAAAATTCAATTGTTAATAATCTGGATTGTTTTGTCTATACCTGCACATTTACAGGAACTGAAAAGGAACATGATAATAGAAAATAGAAAATTTAAACTGTATACATTATTCCCCTATAATACATAGTCCTGTTTAAATCTTAATCCTTTTCAATTTGTATCTAGAGTAATTTAAAATCGAAAAAAATTAACTAAAATTGTCTACAGTAATTTACAATCTTTCTCTTCATAATATTAATTTAAACTATACTGTCATATCTAGAGTTACATCAAACATTTAAAGTCAAAACATTATCATCTACATCGCATAATGCACTGTTCTGGCACCAAAGATCTTTAAATATCTTAAACCTCTGTTCACCACTACGTTTACTATAGATATATTCTTCCGTTATCCTATTTCTAACCGACGCATTAAAATAGCTCAAAATATTCAACTGTATTGAATTTAGTCTTTTGTTTCTATTCAACCACAATACATATTTTCCAGTATATAACAAAAAGTCTAACAGTAGAATGCACTTATTTGATAACTCCTTCCACCTATGACTGAAACCAAAACAAAGAGTAAACATATTAAGCATAACATTCTTTCCTGCTACTCGATCAAATAAATCTTTCACAGACTCCCAAAATTTCTGCGCAGTTTTACAATCTACAAAAACATGCAAATTACCCTCTGGTTTACCACATACATCGCATAGATTAGATATAACAATTTTACTCCTATGCAAATACACCATGGATGGAAGTACAAAATGTAAAAATTTCCAGTTCATATCAAGATGAAGTCTGTCGTTTAACTTTTTATAACAGCCAGTAAAAATATGTTTGACCTCTAAATGCTTGTTAAATATAGAGCGCCACCTATCGACACACTTCGGACTTTTTGTTGTTAACAAGTACCCATACAAAGTTTTCAGTTTAAATTTCGTATGATGCAAAATTTCATCTTTATCTTGTTTTATACCATAATAATAAACATAACCTGAATCTCTCCCTCTTCTCAATTCCGGTATCCAACTCTGTGGAATATTTTGCGTTAAATCCATATATTTTCTTCTTAAAGATTTACTTGCAATAATATTGAAACGGTTGACAATAGTCTCAAATCTATCAAAGTAACCAAGACGTTTATCCCAAATATGTTTAATTTTCAGGCAACCCTTTCCCACCAATTCTTTACTGTAATAAGTACCTTGAGAATTTTCAATATTTATATTCAACCATAAAAATT